>JASPKZ010003066.1:22500-217500 GCA_030220185.1 Diploptera punctata | reverse complement strand
AAATAATTGTACGCTAGCGAATAAACATTTATAATATATACTCCAATTTCGAAATAACATCATAAAATAAAAAAAATAGGTTACATAGGATTCGGGTTTAATTATAAGACTAAATTAAAGATATAGTTTAATTTTGTGCAAAATTAAATAAAAAAGTAAAAAAAAACTATAATGTGAAAAGTATGAGGAAATCTTTACCCTGACTAAAGAAGAATTTTTGTTAAAAATACGTGTGTGTTGTCGTTGACCCTAGTTAAGAAATCACGAGACAATATTTGAACTATTGAGATTCTAGAATTTATATGCATTAGGGGCCACATTTCTAGCTGATAATAAGCAACATCATCATTAAAGAAACTTATTTTAATAATATTCACATTATTAGTATTATTGAAATATTACATTTTGAGAAAAGCATACTTATGCAGTATAAAAAGCATTACTTTGCGCGATAGTGCGTTTTGTCATACTTACTGCAATGGCGACCATGTTTGAAAGTTCAATTTCCTAAATTTTGGAGTTCCGATTGAGGGTCTTTCCACTTTTCAGCGGTTGCCCTTTTACCAGCCGGCTGTTGGCCCTTCACATCCACATGTGTCAATCACAGAGGTAGATGATCAACAGCCAGTGTAGGGGTGACATGTGGTTAGCATGTCGAGTCCCCCAGCCGTTATAGCTGGTTCCTCAATCTGGAGCCGCTACTTATTGTAGCTACCCAATTGCCTCACGATGCTGGGTGGGCACCGGTCCCATACTGGCCGAAATACCATGAGAAAATTTCTTCCCCCATGGAGACTCGAACCAGCGCAAGTCCCGTAGCTCTGCGCCAAGGCTTCCTACCTTAACCGCTCGGCTACGGCGCGGGACAATTTTGGAGTTACCAACCTAAATAACTATATTGTAATATTACATATTACCTACCTCGTGCGGGAAGTAAACACACTGCCCTTTACGTACATTATATATCTTGTATCTTTTAAGCACTTGTTTCCCTCATCAGAGATTTAGGCGCCCTCCCCCTACAGGGAAGAATTTGAACCATACTAATTTAGTTACACTTGTTTTCATATAGATGTCATTGAGTGACTCGTGGTCAGCGATCCGCCTCATACTGACATCTAGGAAACCAAGGTAGTACTAGGACGGGAAATTCGTTGAATTTTGCTTAGAGGCCTTTTCATTCAGGCTTAAGGATCTTTTACGAGCCTGAAAACCTTCAGACTCGGGACTCACGGCTTAAAGTCCCTCCCGGAGGACTTGCTCCTTGGATTTTTCCATCCTAAAAAAATCCATTGACCCCGGCCGGGTTTGAACCCGCGACCAGAGGCCGGTATATACAAAAATATATCCAAAAGGTAGTGTTAATATACATTATACGAAACAACATTGCATTTTAAATGAACTGAACTTTATTTGAAACAATATAAAACAATAAATTCGTACTTGCCGCCATTTTATTACTGGTGTCACGGCCTGCTGCAGTCTCAACTAAGTTATTTTCGGCATTTACCGTATAAACATTGGCCACAGATGCTATTATTATATTATTATTTATTATTTTGAAAATACCATCGCGCAAAGATAATGCACAACCCACGTTTGTGAAATATTTTACAGAAGCGAGGATATGATTAAAAACCGAGCGATAGCGACCATGCATTGTCCAATGATGACTGGTTACTGGAATAGTACATATACAGCAGACTTACATTCAATAATGGGTTTGATTAAGTTTTTAGATTGGGTTTTCCGAACATTTAGTAAGCTACCTATTTTTAAGTCGTTTAATTTACAATTTATTGAAACTAACTATACATTTATAGAGCGAGAGCTTCAGTTTCGACAAACGTCGACTAGCTATAAGGGAGAGAATAGAAAATAAATAAGTGAGGATCTTGATTCTGTTCGCTGGTAGTTTCCTAGATTATTAATTAAAAATTAGACGGCACCTTGTCGCAAGCGATTAGACGCTCGCCGATCACCGCTGGGACCTCGAGATCGAGTCTGTCGCTCTATATGGGTTTCGTGGTGGACGAAACAAAGCTCTGACAGGTTTTTCATAAATTTCATTCCGCCATTTCTCCACACTCATCTAATTCATTTCGTTTCATTTCATTTCATTCATCCGCCCCTGTGACGGTGCGTCATACATGGTCAGCCGGCACCCTTGTCATTCATAGACCTCTATAAATATAGGGGCTTCATCTGATCACATACATGACCTGACTCTGAGTTGGACACGAGTTGAGGATATTATCCATAGTAATTCTGCCCCAGGGCAGGTCTTTCACTGCAATCATAGCATTTTCATGCTATGCTTGCAGCTTTACTAGGGAATTGTAGGTGTGGTAGCTTCCCGTTGCTTTCCACACCGGTGAAGGATGATGATGATGATGATCATCATCATCATCTTCATCTTCAAGGTATGGGCCTGTTGGCCCGTTCCGCTCCACGGCGCACTACATGCCGCAGGCGCAGGTCGTCCTTCCAACGACGTTTTGGCCTTCCTACAATTCTTCGGCCTAGAGACCTATAATGAAGCAGCTGTTTTGATAAACGATTATTTGGCATTCTTTGTACATGTTCAAACCAATTACGTTTATTTGTGTGTATTTTCTCGTTTATATTATAGATTTGTAGTTCATCTCTGATATCTTGACTTCTCTTTTGATCTCTTAGAGATACACCTGCAACTGATCTGAGAAATATCATTTCTATTGTCTCAATTTTATTTTTATCAGAGATCGTTAAAGGCCAAGTCTGTGACTCGTATGTTAATGTTGGAACGGCTACTGTTTTGTAACATTTTAATTGAGTTTCCCTTGTGGTCTTATTTCTCAAATATCTTCTTATTGAACCACATATCTGTTGAAATTTCCCTAATTTCTTCTCCATGTCCAAATTTTGCTGGTACGATATCATGCATCCCAGATAATTGATGATGATGATGATGATGATGATGATAATAATAATGATGAGGATGATGATGTGCATATGATATCGGGGACCTTTTGGGCCTTAAAGTTTTCCTGACATTTGTCTTACAGGAGAGGAAAAACCCCGATAAAAACCTTAGCCAGAAAAACTGCCCCGACCGGAGATCGAACCCGGGCCCGCTGCGTGACAAGGCAGCACGCTACCTCGAGACCACAGCGATATTATTATATCAACAAAAAATTTAATTTCAGCTTCACATTTAGTTCTGCACCTGTCGAAGGCAATCATACCCGAACCTTGATCAGAGCTACGGGATACCCACTGCTTCTAGCCGCCATGTGAGAAAAAATGCCTCATGAAATTTTGAGCACTATATTGAAGGTACGTACTCATCCAGCATTGTGAGCAACTTGGATAGTTTAAATATGCAGCAGCTCCAGACTGAGAACCGATACGCTGGACACATGCCACCATTATATTGACTAGATTATAGTCCACGTCTCTGATTGGCACATGTGGATATGATACCAGCAGTTGACTAGTAGGTCAAGGCCTTGTGGCGTCATTCTGTTTGAATTATTTGACTTCTGTAATACGCATCCGCCACTAAAAAATCAATTTTGATTCAATTTATTTATTCCAAGTTACACCGATATTATACAATTACATGGGAATTAGTTATATGCTGACATGTTTAAGCCAATATGATTACAAACCATATTTGAAACATGCTTCGACATCAAAACATTGTACATACTAAAATTTTATACAACCTTCCATATTATTGTCCTTCGGATATATTAGACTGTTGTATTATCATAAGTAATGCCACAAGTGATTTCCAAATTATCGATAAATTCAGGACTCACGAAGTGAGGAGTGAATTTATCTAGAGAATTTGGAAATCAAGAGTGGCATTTGTTAGGACTATTTAACGAATAAAATTAAGCTGTTTACTCACAAATCATTATTTAACTATAGTTATTTTAAAATATTTATATATTTAATGTAAACGGCGATGTTTGAAAACAAATGAGAAACGATAGGTACGCTTAATCTGCTTCTTTTGTTTATCACTGCAACCAGATCATACTATTTATTTCCAAAGGAATGCAATATTGTAAGAATGCTCTCTAGTGGAGAAAAATGAAACACGTCAAACTGTATATTAATTTATTTCTGATGTCGTATGATGTAAATATGACAATTATATTTTTCTGGATTATTACCTGGGTAAAAATACATTTAAGAAAGTGCAAACAGTGGTTTCTTTTTTTGGTGGTATAATAAATTGCTACAAATGTTTTATATTAACTCCTGCAAGCGCTATGTGCACTATATATACAATCTGGTAGCCGTATTTCTTATAGGCTCAGTCACTGCAAAATAATGGTCAGACCTGTTCAGAATATTAAAAAGGAGGAACTTTCTTTAATATGGTAAATATAACACTGATAAATATTTCGTGAAACACGACTCTGATTGGTTGTAAATCAGAAATCATTGAAACGTGATTGATCATTGACTCCCATTTGGGGCATGAGTTAAATAGTCATAATAATGCCACGAGTGATTTCCAAATTATTGATACATTCACGAGACACGAAGTGGCATTTGTTAGGACTATTTAACAAATAAAATTAAGCTGTTTACTCACAAATCATTACTTAAATATAGTTATTTTAAAATATTTATATATTTAATGTAAACGCGGTGTTTGAAAACAAATGAGAAATGTTCGGTTATGTTTTATTTGTTCATAACACTAACATGATTGTTATTTATTGCCAAATAGGATCGTAATATTGTAAGAATGCACTCTAGTGGAGAAAAAAATCACACTACATCAACAAAATGTCAGAATTAGGCTGCTGCCTCGAATCCAAAATGGCGATGAGATGAAAAATGTACGAATAGATGTCGAAGTCCATCTCATTCTAGTTCTACCCTTGTCCCTTTTGCCTCAGTGAGTGTTCCAAATGTGATCATCTGTGGATTACTAGCTTTGTTACATGCTCCTTCCCCATATTTATTTATTAATTAATTTTTTTGTTGTATACGTGTATAAATATATTCTTCTTGTAAGCCCATGTTTCCCTTGACAAGGAATAATTTGAACCATACTAATTTAGTTACACTTGTTTTCGTATAGATGGCATTTGAGTGGTCCGTGGTGAGCGTTCCACCTAATACTGACATCTAGGAAACCAAGGTAGTACTAGGACAGGAAAATTCGGTAAATTTTGCTTAGAGGCCTTTTCATTCAGGCTTAAGGATCTTTTACGAGCCTGAAAATCTTCAGACTCGGGATCCACGGCTTAAAATCCTTCCCGGAGGACTTGCTCCTTGGATTTTCCATCCTAAAAAATCCATCGACCCCCGCCCGGGTTTGAACCCGCGACCCTCGAAACCAGAGGCAAGGAGCATAGCCACTAGTCCACCGCGGTGTAAATATCAATTGGCTATTTTTAATTTTCATTGTCAATAAATATAAATAATAATATAGTACCTTTTTTATCCGTCTTCCTCAATTATAATTGATTTTTATTAAGAAAAACCTCGTTAAATTATTAAATCATGAAGGCCTTTTAAAAACATGTTTCATTTTCGGCAATTAGCATGCCGAAGATGAAACATGTTTTTTGAAAGACCTTAATGAATTACATAATAATTTAACGAGGTTTCGTTAAATAAAAATCAATTCTAATTGAGGAAGAGGATAAAAAAGGTGCTATATTTGTATTTATTACATTTTAGTATATAATTAGTATTTTAATAATTACAGTAACAGTGGTGATACCTTGAAAATGAATCTGTATAGTATGAAATGTGATAAATTATGGATCAAAGGGATGTGTGTAGTCAGAGCTTGTTGTCCAAGTTCTGTTATTATTTGTTTTTTCAAATCGCAACAAATCACAGTTGTGATATATTTATATATTTTTGAAATAGCAACAAAAAAGCTATGTGTTTGCGGTAAAATGAATGAAAAAAGCTATAATTCACACGGTTGGAATACTTTAATTTTATTGCAACAAGCAAACATAAGTTAAAATAAAATTCATATATACAGATTTCATCAGAAAACGCATTGCGTCAGGACGCACAGATATTCATCTGGTTTCTGTGGTAATATAAACTCTGCTCCATGTGTGTATGCCTATATACCAAACACAACCTGGCATCCCGCTAATCATTTCACAGGAAACTTCTTCAGCGCTTATTGCATTGAGTAGGTATTAGTGGTTCTAGGGGTTGTGCGTCCGCTTCGGACCAAACAGTCGAGGTTTGATCCCCTCGAAGGGTGCTTTTTTTTGTATTTCTTCCATGTGTATTATGGAACAGAAAATATGATTCGAAGAATGATTTATAAGTAGTACGGCCCCCCGCGGACTAGATATTGTCGTGGTGGAGGGGCTCAGCACCTAATGACCCAGACGACTAGATAGGGAAGTCTGGATTTCTAACTAGTTTGCGAACTAGCTCCAACGCGGGAACCTCAACGGCTTCAGAAGCGGAAGAAGAATATTGTTTTCAACGGTAAAGAAGGCGGAAGAAGAAACCTGTAAGACAAGGGGTAGATTGGACTCCAAACCTTTCGTTAGCAACCCGTCTAGGAGAAGCAAACTCCGATATAAATCCCCGATCCACTAGGGGATGTGGTTGTGCGTCTGGGCTGGTAGCCCGGCCACGTAAAAATTCCCAAACTTATCTCTCTCACAGTGTTCAGCCGGACAGATTTAATGGACGACAAAAGGCTGCACAAGATTGTATTGGATAAAGAATGAGTATATAAAAACAGAGTTAAATATATATCCATTGAATGATAAAATCAAAGAATATAGAGATAAATGGATTAGACATATAGAAAGAATGAATTTAACAAGGTTACCAAAAGCAGCATTTAACTACAAGCCAAGAGGTTCAAGGAATGTAGGAAGACCAGTGAAAAGATGGACAGAACAACTGTGAGGCGGAACAGGCAATTTGCCTAGCCCGTTAAGTGAAGAAGAAGAAGAAGAAGAAGAAGAAGAAGAAGAAGAAGTAAAGTTGGTATTTATAAGCCTATGCCTTCGGCGGTTCAACTCGAACTATGCACAGACAATAGACAGAATAAACAGTCTAGGAACTGCAGAAGGTACGTATATGCTTTGATTTAAGCTGGAGATTTAAAATTTCTGCTTCGCTTTGAATTTAACTATGGCTACCGGAGTGAAAGGTTGGATCTGTACCAACTATGTCACATCGACGGACTATATCGATAGCAGCTGATTCTGTAAGTAAATTGTAGTTTGAACAATTACTAAAATTATATACGAAGATAACTATACTTTCATTAAAAAGTTGGATTTAAGTGAACCAATTATAGAATGTAATCATAACAGAATTAAGCTATTTTGGTTATTTGATTGGTATCTAATGTTAATCACTAGATAATGAAATTTTACACTGTCTAGTATTTCAATATTTAGCAGCAAAAAATCCTGTAGTAAATTCAACAAATATTTTAGTAATGGACACATTTATTTGGCTGTTGCATCATATATATTAAGATAATCTATAGTTGATTATTTAATATTCTTATTCAACAATATTTTTTAACATATTTATTGGTCATTAGCGAAACAAATCAATTTAAGTCGTGAAAGGGCCGAAAAATTCTGCTGGAAGTCCTCTTATATCAGAGTTGAAATTGTTTTACGTGCTGTAAGTCTACGAAATGGGACCTACGACTATACTTCCCTTCCTAAGGAAGCCATGCTTAGGAATTTAAGCCCTTAAAAATGCATCGACCCTCATCAGGTTTGATCGTGGGAAACTAGAAGCCATATGCGAGCTAATAATCATTAGTCCACTGGGACAAATATCGACCCGTAGGTTGATGGCCGGGTGGATGTAAGCTCTCCATACATCTCTATTCTGAGTAATGTTTTCCAGTCATCCCCTGTATAATCTAATTCCCTTAAATCATAGTAATTGTTATTTTCCCACCTTAATCTTAGTCTACTAACCGGACGTTTTCCCTCTGTGGTTTTCCAATAATAAATTTCCATGCCCCTATTTCATTCCTCATGCGTGCCACATGCCCTGCCCATCGCAGTCTACGAGACTTAACTGTTCTTATTATATCTGGCTTCCTATAAATATCACGTAGCTCACTGTTATGTATTCTTTTCAATTCGCCTGTCTCTTCATCACGCTTTGGTCCAAAAAATGTCATAAGAACTTTATTATCAAATGCTCGTGATATTTTCTCCTCCCTTAAAGTAAGAGTCCACGTTTCTCATCCTTTTAATGTATAACTGGGAGAATGACAGTTATATATATATATTAATTAATTATTTAATAATATGATTTAAGCTTTTATTTAAAGATTTTTCAGTTTAACGTTTTTTGAGAGATGTTGGTACGACTAGACTCCCTGTAATGAATAATAGCATGCATTTGCAGAATTTAACCTATATTTAAAATCTTTGCGCATATTATTTCTATTTGTAAGTATTCTTCCTAGGTATTTGAATTCAGCCACTTCAAAATTTCCCTCATTTAAAAGAACGTAGAGACAGGTAAGGAAATGAAATAATAATCTTGCTCTCGAATGCTAGGCCTATAATACAATCAGAGTGAAATAAAAGTCAGTCAAGGAAGACTAGAGAGAAAAGTTTGGTATAGGAAAAGGAACAAATCCAAATGCAGTCAGTAATTCAGTAAGTTGACCATTGTTTATTGATTGAAAGCCCTTCCCTTTTCCCCATCACGTATAAGCATGACTACTACTAACCACGGGAAGATGAAGGATTGGACTCTAGACTCCTGATCAGATCGATTTTTTAAAGCCTTCAAATAGAAGGAATTAAAGGATATTCTCCCTCTAAATAAAAACAGGAGCCCTGGTGTTAAACTCACTAACGAACAAAAGACAACTTCCTTATTGTGACAGCATGACCTAGTGGTGTTCCTTCCTTCGCCTTCTCCAGCTGTATTTGACTTAATAGGACGGAGAGAGAGAGATTCATTGTGAACGTCTAGAGTGCTTTTGTATATTAACGCAGGTTTACTATACGGTATAGTTTGACCAATGAGCCTCACTATGTTAATAATAGAGAGCATATGCTGTGCGGAAATTTGGCTGGCATTTAACAAGTTTGGCAAACTTCCCTTCCGAGTGGCTGACCTCTGACTTGTCAATAATCCAGAAGACATTATGTAGTTAACCACTTTATTATTCCTCATACTTTGTGTTGTAAATCAAATTACAATTTGTTATTGTGCAATCAATCTTATGCTTGTGCTTTCATATGTCTAACCTATATAGCGTGTCCCAATAATCCCCGCAAAAGAAATGTAATCCTGATTAAGGGCACCGAATGGTGATAATGTTGAAAAAATGGCAAAAAAATGCATTTTTTATTTATTTGCTTTTTAATAACTCCGATTCTTTACGACCATTTTTATGTAAACATTTTTATTGTAGGAGCAAAATTGAGTCCATGACGTAAGAGTTTAAATACCCCAGCACGTGTGGTCAGCATTACTACATAAACTTTAATATGCGTTTTTTTTCTGTTTCCATTTTTTTTACGTTTTCCAAAACTTAAAATGCTCCTTAAGATTCAATTTTTATAATATCAAAGTAAAATTTTGTGGTTAGACTCCCCAATATATATACTAATTCAAATTTGCTATACAGTTACGAGATTAAGACACATGTGTTCTTTTAAATTGAGATGGAAATGCATAAGAGTGGGTAAAAAAATTAAAAAAGTGAAAAATAAGCAGTATCATCCCTTTATGATTTTATTTTGCATAGCAAATGTGTTCAGTGGAATCATAAAGACTCTAAATCTCAAATGTCATGAGAGAATATTTAGAAATGCACCCTAAGAAGCATTTTGTAAGAAAATATTAAAAAAATATATTAAAAAATCATAATTCTGAAACTATTTTACTTACAAGCATCAAATGTCACAGAAACACTTCTAACAGCACATAATGTATGTGATAAATTCAAAACAGTCAGATGAAAAAAAAATGAAATTCACCAGTCGGTCCCCTTAAAAATTGAATGGGAAATGTTAGCCACAGGATTTCTCCTCGCTATTTAGTAACATATAATAAAAAAAGTAACACAAAAAACAGGTCCTAGTATCCACATCCAACGACATGAAGAGCAGGTAAGATGACTAGCATGGAAAACACTTTGAGGAATTTCAACCAAAGTTTGTACATATGCGAATAATCTGAAAAAAAATATCTACAAGAGGCAAAGTACGTACTCATAGGATCCCTAAGGGGTGAGAGGGCGTGAAATGTTAAAATATTGAGTTTCCACATAACTTTGTATCATCTGGAAAAATTTGACCTAAACTCGGTACAAATACGAGGGTTGGGGCATAAGTTATGGCAACTATTTTTTTGTGAGAATTTGAGCATGGGTGAAAAATCTAAAGTATGAAACATATGAAAGAACTGGGGATAAACGAAATTTAAGGAATTTAACAACACACCAACATTTTGCTCCTCGTGTTTATTAAGGTAATTGTCATATAAATACAATTTTCATGTTCCAGAATCATTACATCACACCTTTTTATTTTTTTCACTTTATTTTTTTACGGTTTGGGACACGAATGGACATTAAAAATGCTGTTGAACAACAGAAGACCTGATTCACACATGGTGAAGAAACTAGAAAATGATGAAGTAGATGGTATTCGGCGCCTTCCACATCGTTGGCAGAGTGTTGTGAATGTTGCAGGAGACTACTTTGAGGGCCTGTAGAATGAGAGTGAGTTAGTGAGTGAGGAAGAGAGTGAAAAATAAAGAGACTGAAAAACGTAATAAGATGTGATATAATGATTCTGGAACACGAAGGCTGTATGACAATTATCTTAATAAACATGAGGAGCAAAATGTTGGCGTGTTGTTAAATTCCTTAAATTTCGTTTATCCCTTGTTCTTTCATATGTATATTTTTGATTTTTCACCCACGCTCAAATTATCACAAAAAAAAGTTGCCATGACTTATGCCCCAACCCTCGTATAACTTACAATCTGGAAAAGACACTGCTGGAGGTAAGATAACCCTTCATCTCTAGGTAAGGGTAAGTGGGTGTGACTTGTATAAATTATCTAAAACGACCTATGTTAATTTTGAATTCAAAGTTTTGGGATAGCTTATCTAATAAAATATTTTTTAAGCCCCAGTATTGATCTAAAGCGTCCTAAGGTGAATGAGAAGAGGGAAAAATGAAATGTCAAGAGTGACAGAGATTAGTTCCGAATCTACAGTTTCAAACTGTATACTTTATTTACTTTAAGAAATTTTGTGTGTGAGATTTTTCTGATTTATTACATCTTACTGTTTAATAAAAAATTAAGGGAGTGAAAAGTTTTAATAATAATTAATGCAATTTGCAGTTAGTTATTTTCTTAAATATTGATTAAATATGGTCGCTAAGGTGATTGGTGAAATTCACATTGTAATTGAAGCCCATGTTTGAGTCTTAGTAATCCTAATGAGGGTGAGAAGGGATGAGAAATAAGATGGCATTAGTGACCGAGAATAAGTTTCCAATTCATAGTTTTCGCGATCGCCAAGCCGATTGGTGACAATTCAGATGCCACTTAAGCTTAGGTTTGACTCGCAGCATTCATGAGGGGCGAGAGGGACTGGGTACAGAATGGACGAGATTAGTGTCTAAATCCATAGTTTATAGGTCGCTAAACTCATTGATGACAGTCCCGATGACATTTTAGCCTAATGTTGTGTGACATGTGAAAATAATCAGAAAAAATCAATGAGAGGGCGGGAAGAGGTGGGAAATAAAATGACAAGAGTGACCGAGATTACTTCAACTCCATAGTGACTCTCTGTATGCCGATTAGGGCGAGCTCACACGGGAGACTTTTTGTAGCGCAACTTTTTTTGCCATTGTTGTTCTTTACTTGCTTCGGTTTTTGAGAGCGCATACACGATGAGCAATTGTTTCCTGACAGCCGTCAAATAGAACATATTATGTATCTTATTATTAGGGCAAGGATTTTAATGCAGCAAAAGTTAAGATTGTAATACGGTATAATCAGAAGTAAGACTTCCGACTATCTTTTGTCTTGGTTTCACATGCAAACAGTTGAATAATATGAGAAGTTAGGCTTCTGACTGTCGTTAGTCTTGGTTTCACACAGAATAAATTGAATAATATATATTATCTGCGCTGCAATCTTAATTTTTAGTGCATTAAATTCGTACCCTACTTACTATTAAAGATTTTATATATTTTTTAGATTGTTTATAGCTCCACTTCTAAATTATTTTTTCGCTATTTTTAGTCCATTCTTCTGATCAAAAACACATAATTTTATACATTCCTTAGGATGGTAATCGCATTCTAAAAGAATAATTCATATTTTTAGGGTTTTTGTAGAGCAGTCGAGAAGTGCACTTGTTTATAGATGGATTGTCTCATCATTCGACACAGGAAAATCCGGAAATTATTTAGAATTTTCTAATGCTATGTTTACCAACATAGGCTACTTTTGTTCTGCTCTACATCAGAAGTTTTCAACTGCAGAGAGATCTTATTGCGTAAGAGTGCTACTAAAATGTCGTCCGTGTGTGCATGTAGTACTAAACTATAGGAGGGTAGACAGGATGGAGACAGTTTCGTCGCCCTCATGTCGGCTGCCCGAAAAACTGGAAAGTTGCGTCGCTCTCGCACCTACAAATTATTGTATAGACTTCATTGGAAAGACGAATAAGTTGCGAGGCAAAAAATCTCCCTTGTGCGCCCGCCCTTTAACTTCAAGTTTAGCCTTCATCTGCATGGAGTGAGGAGCGGTGAAACATAAAATGTCCAAATTGACGGAGATTTGTGTCGGATCCAAAGTTTTCAAACCCGCTAATCTGGTTTGTAACAGTCCGTTAAACATTTATGCCTAAGTTTGATCCGCACCTTTAGGAGGTGAGGCGTGAGTGTCTTGTAAAAAGACAAAGCACAGATTTTAGTGTCCTATCCATAGTTGTTGGGATCACTGAGATGAATTGTAACAATGTCGATGATGCCATTTAAGCCCATGATAAGTCGCCATTGGCATGGAGGTGAGTAATGAAATGTATAAAATGATCGAGATTAGCGTCGAGTTAATAGTTTTGAGAATCTTTAAGCTGATTGGTGACGAGAAGATCGGATAAATAAATACCCGGACAATTCTAGAATCAGCTAGTCGATTATAAAACTACATCTACAATGGCATAGCCCAATGTTGAGCCTTAGCCATTCCTTTGTTACAAGTTACTAGACGAAGTTAATTTAGTTATGCATATTTTCCCATTTTTTCCTCACCTATAAGACAAATGTCAGGAAGCTTAGGGCCCAACGGTCCCCGAAAATCATCCGGCCATCATCATCATTATCCTTATCATTATCATCACCATCCTTCACCGGTGTGGAAAGCTACGGGAAGCTACCACACTTATAATTCCCTAGTAAAGCTGCAAAGCATAGCATGAAAATGCTATGATTACAGTGAAAGACCTGCCTTCGGGCAGAATTACTATGGATGGATGGTTGGATGGACATTTTCCCATAGATGTCACGAATAGTATGCGGTCAACATACCGACCCAATCAGACATCCAGCAGACAACTAAGGCAGTAATGGAATTTATAGTAGTAGTGGTGGTAATGGAATTTATTGCCTTTTATTTTTCAAAAGAAGGAAAATAAGTTTGCATTTACATTGCACACGGGCCTTCTTGACCGTACGTGCTTTATTTTTCCATGAATAAAAATACAAATAAACATAACAATATATGCCTAAATGGCTGTATACCTACATAAAATGTAAAAAAAAAAGCAATGAATGTAGCCTATATAGTCTACCGCTGTGGTCTCGAGGTACGTGCTGCTTTGTCACGCAGCGGGCCCGGGTTCGATTCCAGGTCGGGACAGGCTCCTGGGTGAGTTTTTTTCGGGGTTTTTCCTCACCTGTAAGACAAATGTCAGGACGCTTAGGGCCCAACGGTCCCCGAAAATCATCCGGCCATCACTATCATCCTTCACCGGTGTGAAAAGCTACGGGAAGCTAACACACCTATAATTCCCTAGTAAAGCTGCAAAGCATAGCATGAAAATGCTATGATTGCAGTGAAAGACATGCCCTCGGGCAGAATTACTATGGTTGATATATATATATATATATATATATATATATATATATATATATATATACTACATGCACAATAATATACATCTACACTTCTACATGAAAACATCATAATTATGTATAGATATGGAAAAGTCTCATTTTGTATAGGCCTACCTAATATATAAAAATGAATGTTTGTTTGTTTGTTCATATTTTATACGCTACCGTACCGTTCATTCAATTGTGATGGGGCTTTTTGCAAAATGATCAGGAGATTCCCGGGATGAACATAGGCTATTAGAGAGTTGTGATACGCAACTCCTACACCCTTAAAATCACCCTTTGTAGTGAAAAATGTTTAAAAAAGTAGGTTGTTGGACGCTTAAAAGGCTTACGCTGCCTAAATCAAAACAAATATACAAAATGAATATACACAGAATATAATATCTAAAAAAAAACTCTACAAAAAAGTCCGCATAAACATTTTATCTTTTACGGAAAACCCACAATAACCATTTTTATGTTTCATTGATGCCAAGAAGATTGGGATAAGTAGATTCCTGGGCAAGCGTTGCAGGGAACGACGGATATTATTTTACGGATAACTCACAATAACATTTTTTTTCTCTGAGTTCATTTATGCCAAGAAGACCGGGATAAGTGGATTTCCGGGCAACGTCGGATAATCAGCAGGAGGTATCTAAAAATAATTACGATATAAATTTTACTGTTTTACTCAAACATAAAAACACATTCATTTTCGTCTTTCAGCTCATTTATGCCAAGACGATCGGGGTAAGTAGGTTCCCGGGCAACTTCGGATAATCAGCACGGGGTATATACAAATAATTACGATATAATTTGTTGCCATCACTTATTCAACTATGCATAAAAACATTAATTTTCGCCTTTTAACTCATTTATGCCAAGAAGATCGGGAAAAGTAGATTCCCGGTCAATGCCGTTAATCAGCACGGGGTATCTAAAAAATAATTAGGATATAAATTTTTCCTCTTACATATTCAACTAAAAAAACATTAATTTTCGCCTTTCAGCTCATTTATGCTAAGAAGAACGGGATAAGTAGATTCCCGGTCAACGATTAGTAATCAGCACGGGATATCTAAAAATAATTACGATATACATTTTTCCTTTTACATATTCCACTAGTCCACCGCTGTGGTCTCGAGGTAGCTTGCTGCCTTGTCACGCAGCGGGCCCGGGTTCAATCCCCGGTCGGGGCAGTTTTTCTGGGTGAGGTTTTTATCGGGGGTTTTCCTCACCTGTAAGACAAATGTCAGGAAAACTTTAAGGCCCAAACGGTCCCCGAAATCATATGGCCATCATAATCATCACCATCCTTATCATCATCGTCATCATCATCATCCTTCACCGGTGTGGAAAGCAACGGGAAGCTACCACACCTACAATTCCCTAGTAAAGCTGCAAGCATAGCATGAAAATGCATTGAAGGACCTGCCCTCGGGCAGAATTACTATGGATGGATATTCAACAAAAAAAAAACATCAATTTTCGCCTTTCAGCTCATTTATGCTAAGAAGAACGGGATAAGTAGATTCCCGGTCAACTATTAGTAATCAGCACGGGGTATCCAAAAATAATTACGATGTAAATTTATATTTATTTTTGCTCTTACTTATTCAACTAAACATAAAAACACATTAATTTTCGTCTTTCAGCTCATTTAAACCAGGAAGATTGGAATAAGTAGATTCCCGGGCAACGCCCTGTAATCAGGACGAGGTATATTAAAATAATTAAGAAATATATTGCATCTCTCACTTATTGAACTAAACATAAAAACACATTAAATTTTGTCTTTCAGCTTATTTATGCTAAGAAGAACACCGGGTGTTAACTAGGGTTTTATACAATTTGGTATTTATTTCGCGTATCGGATATTTTGGATTTAAATACTTTATTTATTGAAAAATTATATTTCTTAGTATTTTGTATTCTTTCATTTATGTCTTCCTGGAGATTATTATATTTGTACAGTCCATTTAAACAGGAATCCATATTTTTTTCAGTTATTGAAGTAATGTCAATTTTACTGTTTGAGACTTGCTGATAGTAAGTGTCAATTCTAACAAAACCATCACAGTCTTATTCAATTAATGTGTGCTATAAATTTAGAATTACACTATAACCTTTTAAATTGGCGAAACAATAATTCATCCTGCCAGTTATTTATATATTCCGGACCGCAAAGAAAACAAAATCATATAAAACTCTTAAGTTGTTATTGTACATTACTATGTAATTTGATGCAAATGTAAGTAATTTCTACTCATTTGTTTTTCTATTGTTTTATATATTATTAGCTAATATCCAGCGTG
This sequence comes from Diploptera punctata, assembly GCA_030220185.1. Taxonomy (NCBI): domain Eukaryota; kingdom Metazoa; phylum Arthropoda; class Insecta; order Blattodea; family Blaberidae; genus Diploptera; species Diploptera punctata. The sequence continues at coordinate 201,053 of JASPKZ010003066.1, read as the reverse complement.
CGCTGCTACGCCAAAATAAATGAAAATTAATGCGTTTTTATGTTTAGTTGAATAAGTAAAAGGAAACATAATTATACATTTATATTTTTTTAGATACTTCCTGCTGATTTTACCCGGCGTTGCCCAGGAATCTACTTATCCCGATCTTCTTGACATAAATGAACTGAAATACGAAAATTAATGTGTTTTATGTTTAGTTAAATAAGTAAACGGAAACATTTATATCGGAATTATTTTTAGATACCCCGTGCTGTTTACCCGGCGTTGTCCGGGAATCTACTCATCCCGATCTTCTTGGCATAAATAAGCTGAAAGACGAAAATTAATGTACTTCTTATGATCAGTTGAATAAGTAAAATGAAAAATAATTACAAATGTATATTGTAATTATTTTAAGATTCCCCGTGCTGGTTACTTGATGTTGCCTGGGATCTACTTATCTCGATCTTCTTGGCATAAATGAGCTAAACGACAAAATTCGTTATTGTGAGTTATCGGTAAAAGAATACCCATCATGTGCTGCTATGCTTGCACAGGAATCTACGTACTTGTCTCGATCTTCTTGGCATCAATGAAAAACAAAAAATGGTTATTGTGAGTTATTCGTAAGAGATAAACATATGCTGTCGCGGACTTTTTTTGTAGAGCTTTTTGAGAATTTCAATTCTGTGTACATTAATTTTGTGTATTTGTTATAGTTTAGACAGCGTAAGCAATTTAAGCGTTCGAAGAGCTACTTTTTTCACGTTTTCCACTACAAAGATCGATTTTTAAGGGTGTAGGAGTTGAGTATCACAACTCTCTTATAGCCTATGTTCATCCTGGGAATCTTGAACATTTTGCAAAAAACCTCCATCACAATGGAATGAACGGGATGGCCGCGCATAAAGTACGAAGAAACAAACAAACAAACATACATTTTTATATATTAGATATAATCGAATATATGTCTGTTTGTCCTTTACAGACTTCTAAACCGTTCAACAGTTCTTCGTGAAAATTTGTATGTACAGGATTTCAGATGCGGCAAGTGTTTAGCCGTTATCTATTGTGTTCTAAAATCATTAGGTGAAGGAGTTATCCTGAAACGATATTTTAAAACTCGCTCTAGCAATAGGAATTTTCTATGTTTGACAACAAAACTCTGAATATCGTATTAAAGTAAACCAAGTTACGTATTTTCCAAAAATCAGTGAAATCCAACAATTAGAAATGGTGGTTCATCTGAAATTTGGAATTAAAAATTTACAATAGCAACCGCCGTGTTTGGTTTGTATCAGTCTATACCATACAATTAATTAATCTTCAATATTTAATTTATTAAGGCGTAGCAGCGCACGCCGGGTATTAGCTAGTTAATTATAAAATTAATGCTACAAACAAATTTAAAAAAAAACACACACACACATATACCCACACAACACCACACACATGCAAGCACGCACGCGCGCACGCGCACTTCCCCCCCTCACCTGCAAACATCAAATGCACTATCAGGCTATTCACTTATTAAGACTACTTATCATGCAATATAAGATAGGAAATAAAGACCATATTGAGATAATAATAGAATGTCAGTAAAGTTTGCTTAGACACCTTTTTATTCAGGCTTAAGGATCTTTTACAAGCTTGAAACTCTTCAGATTCGATTCCCACGGCTTAAAGTCCCAATACTTGCTTCTTGGATTTATTCTATACTAAAAAAAAATACCCCGGCCGGGTTTGAATCCGGGACCATCAGGACCGTATATAAATAATGAAATAAAAATATCAGTATGGATAAACATTGTATTTTCATGACTGTCCGACACGTTTAAATAAACTGGTATAAATAAATTGATTTTGTCAATTGAAGAATTAACATAAAAATATTCGTATTGTACACAATAAACAACATTTATCTAAAATTGACTGTGGTGTTTTAGAGAAATCGGCATTTCACCAAGAGTGCTCGCTACTGATAACAGTTTTGTTGACAGCGAGTCATTCGCGAGATATGTCCCTCTGATCATCATCATATTACGTCGAAATACAATCGGTTCAAATTTTTGTTTTTTTTCTATCCCTTTCGACTTTACTAGAGTAATGATTTTTATGTACCAAAAGTTAATACTGTAATACAGATAGTATATATTTATTTAACTGTTTGTTTTTTGAACCAAGACAAAGGACAGAAGTATTACTTCTCATTATAACCTACTGCGTTCCAGTCTTTACTTTACAACGTAACAATCCTTGCCCTGACTCATTACGTTAGTATTATTCAATATATGTACAATATCATGTTTAGATTAAGGGATTCCGTATTTGTGTATCGAAAAGTCCGTCACACAGGAATTGCCTAAAGTATGTGGATTTCTCATCAAGTCGAATTTATGATCCCATTTTGCTGGTTTACAGAATATTACTTATAAGATCCATCGATAGTAATTCTCCCCAAAGGCAGGTCCTTCACTGTAATCATAGCATTTTCATGCTATGCTTGCAGCTATAATAGGGAATTGTAGGTGTGGTAGCTTCCCGTTGCTTTCCACACCGGTGAAGGGCGATGATGATGATAATGATAAGGATGCTGATGATGGCCATATGATTTCGGGGACCGTTTGGGCCTTAAAGTTTTCCTGACATTTGTCTTACAGGTGAGGAGAAACCCCGATAAAAACCTCACCCAGAAAAACTGCCCTGACCGGGGATCAAACCCGGGCCCTCTGCGTGACAAGGCAGCGGTGGACACTTATAAGATAAAAGTTAAAAATTAAAATTTGGAGATGTAGCTTTGCTTATAGCTATTGCTTGAATACTAAATTTTGGGAGATGACATTTTATTTACTGTTGGCAGGTGCCGTGGTCCTCAACTTTGTTAAAATAATCTATATAAAATATTAACTGGAGGCCTTTCGGAAGTTAACTTCCATCATCAGCAGGATGAGCCTCTGCTACTTGTTGTTTACGACGATATAGACTCCAAGTGTCTGTAGCAGCAACTGACTCTGTTACAGACACTTGGGGTCTACATTGTCGCAAACAACAACAACGAGTAGCAGAATCTCATCCAGCTGATGATGGAGGTTAACTTCCGAAAGACCTCTAGTTAATATTATATATGTATATATAATTTTAACAAAGTTGAGGACAACGGCACCTGCCAACAGGTACATTTTAATTTTTAACTTGACTATTCACCTCAACGGAATTTGATACGAATTGTATTAGTATTGAGAATATTAGTTATTTTATTAAATTGGAGAAATTCAGCTTCTGATGCCAGATTACTTAAATGTGTCGGACAGCAGAGAAAAAAAAAACATGAATAACCTTACGTTATTACCTATTTGCGTATTGTTGCATAATCTGACACACATTGAAATATCTGCTGATTCATTTACCCATAACTTCATTAAAACAGTAAATAAGTTAAATGTAATGTATCATATAAGGATACATTGCCAATATAAGGGTTAATTAAATTCTAATTGTATACATTGCGATGAAACAAACCCGCCGGTTGCTAGAGTCAATTTTTAATTACGACTTCCAGGTAAAACCTACTTTTAATCGTTGAATTTGGCTGAATGTTGATTAACACCTTCTTTTATTTATTTTAATAGCGTATAAGTTACTGAGTTTAATTGCGAAACATCGAAAATTGTATTGGCAGTTCCATCTCTTATCTATGGATGTGAAACCTGAAGATTAACAAAGGCAGATAGTAAACAAATAGAGGCTGCTGAAATGAAGATGTAGAGAGCAATAGCAGGATACCAAAGGACTGATAAAAATAAGAACGAAGATATAAGAACAGAACTTAATATATTTAATCTCTGTGAAAGAATAAAATATTATCAAAATGCTTATCTTCAGCACGTATTACGAATGAATGAACAGCGCATACAAAGAAGAATGTATAATTATAAACCAAAAGGGAGAAGAATGTTGGGAAGACCATTGAAGAGATGGAAGAACCAATTCGACTTATAATGAGATCGGAACAGGCCATTGGGCTTATTCCTTGTTGTTGATGATGATCGAAAATTGCGACGGATTTTTAAATTTTAGTTCCAGGTGAACTCCTACACGTAATATTTAGATTTTTATGATTAACGAATTCGACCATATTTTTTAAGTTAATTGCTACATGCCAAGTCTGGTTTCGATGAAACAATTATTGTGAGCCGTTAGACCGCGGGTCCTATAGGAATGAGATACATAAATAAATTCAACATAAACTCAATTCTGGCAATGTGACTCTTGTCCCAACTTCTCTAAAAAATCGTTAAACTGAAGAAATACAGGATGATTCAGAATAAGTATTAGGCTTCTAGGGGTTGTAGAGGGGACTTAGTAGATAAAGTTTTGAAAGGAACCCATGTCCGGAAACTTACCATTCGATGTAAAATCAGTTTGAAGATCGAGCCACAGTTGGCTTATATCGTGTGTCGTGTGGTTCAGAATAAGTATTGACTTCTAGGAGTTGTACTACATGTGTTGTTCCACGTGGCGACCCTGTCATTTGTTGCACAAAGTGTACCTGCGACGCATGTTTTCATTCACACGCCCCACAAGGCCTAGTATTTGCACAATAAAATTTCAGCTGCCGCCAGAATTGGTGTAAGAAGATCTTCCTCCGATTCGATAGATGTAGTACAATGCCTATAAGTCTGTAATACTTATTCTGAAACGCAGGGCACACGATAACATCCCATTGTGTTTCCGGACATGGGTTCCTTATCAAAACTTTATCTACTAAGTCCCCTCTACAACCCCCCAGTAGTCTGTAATACTTCTTCTGAATCACTCTGTATAACATAACTGTTATTATACCAGTTCTATACATGTATTCGAAACAAGGACGCTTACCTTAAGGGAGGAGAAAAAAATTACGAGTATTTGAGAAGAAAGTGGGGCACGCCGTAGCGTAGTGGTTAAGGCACTGAGCTACAAGCCGGAGGGTCGAGGGTTCAAGTCCCGTTGGGGTCAGGATTTTTAAACTGACCCAAACCATCTGGCGGCACTATGGCCCTGGGGTCGACTCAGCCTCTAACGGAAATGAGTACCAGACGCTTGTTCTGGGGGTAAAGGCGGCCGTCACGCAGGGCTGACAACCCGGCTGACATAAAGTGCCGATTGTCTAGAAAAAGTGGGAGCCTTAACCTCCTACTACCCCAAGGGCCTCCGGGGCTGTTGTAGGATCACTTTAAATTTGAGAATAAAGTTCTTAGGAAAATGTTTAGACGAAAGAGAGATGAACAGACAGGGGAATGGAGAAAACTTCATAACAGTGAGCTACATGATCTTTATAGAAAACCAGATATAATAAGAACAGTTAAGTATCGTAGGCTCGATGGGCAGGACATGTGGCACGAATGGAGAATGAAAGAGGGGCACGGGAGTTTCTTGTGGGAAATCAGAGGGAAACCGCCTATTTGGTGGAGAAGAATGAAGCGGGAGAATAACATAAATCATGATTTGAGGGAAGTAGATTATACAGGGGATGATTTGAAAACATTAGCTCAGGATATGGATGTATGGAGAGCTTATGTTCGCGCTGCCATGAACTACGGGTTTGACAGTACCAGTGAGTTAATTTAATTAGAGCGTTAACGGACGCACACGCATACCCACATGTGCATATATATATATATATATATATATATATATATATATATATATATAGGCCTTACATATATATATATATATATATATACAACGAATAATAACAACCAATAAGTTCATTTCACATTTGTGGATTTAGAAAAGGCATATGACACTGTAACTTTACAAAAGTTGTGGGAAGCATTAGAAGATAGGACCATAAACGATACAATTACTCGTATTAATTCGATAAAAAAATTGTATAAGAATGCAGTATCTAAAATTAAAATTGGAAAATACATGCCAGAAAAAATTAAAGTAACAAAAGGCCTTCGTCAAGGTTGTAGCATATCACCAACATTATTTAAGATATTTATACATAAAGCACTGCCAAAATGGAGCAAAAAATGTTTAGGAATGAGAGTACCAATTGGAGATGGATCAACAGATACAATATATACACTGTTATTTGCGGATGACCAGATAATAATTGCTCAAGAATATGAAGACATGGAGTTTATGTTCAGAAAATTATTGGACGAATACGATAACTGGGGTTTGAAAATAAATTTAGAAAAAAACATTTTTTATGGGATGTGGAGCCGAAACCGAAGATTTGGTATTAGAAGATGAAAAGGGGTATATTAGAGGATGTGAAGAATTTGAGTATCTGGGAGTAAAATTAGATAGAGAGGATAAGCAACAAAGTGATATTAAGAACAGAATAAATAAAGGCAGAGCAATAACAGCAATGGTGAATGAGTCGTATGGAATAGACATATAACCAGGAAAAATAAGTTACAAATATATAATTCAATAGTGAGAAGTACTGTCACATATGGAGCTTAAGTTTGGAAATTCAACAAAAACTTAGAACAAAAACTTATGTCGATGGAAATGGATTTCTTGAGGAGAGCAGCAAGATGTTCAAAATTAGACAAAATAAGAAATACTGTCATAAGAGATAAAATTAATATTGGTTATTCAATAATAGATTATATACGGTATAAGCAATTAAATTGGTATGGGCACGTACGACGAATGCAAGAAGAGAGCTTACCCAGGAAAACATTGGAATGGTGTCCACCTGGAAGAAGGAGGAGAGGAAGGCCTCGAAACTCGTGGATGCAGGAAATAAGAACTGGAATGAGAGTAAGAGGACTGGAGGACATGGATTGGTTGGAGAGTGACGAGTGGAGAAGAAAAATAAAACTTTGGGCACAGAAAGATGTGTAAACATTAAAATTTTGTATACAAATAAATATATATATAAAACAGGGTCTAGAATAGGAACAACGTAAACTGTAAAAATAAAAAAAAATCTTCTCATGTTAACAATCTAAATTGCTTCATTCCTTCGAAATTCTCTAACTTGCAGATTTGGGGGCTGGAGAACATGAAACTATTAAATAAGTAATTTTTTGTATAATAGATTCATAGTAACTGATTATATTTTTATTAAGCAATATGAAACTTAAATACATTTAAATATATACTTTTCAATCTTCTATTTCCATTTATATTTCATATTTTAAGCATTGTATGTGCATTGTACGTACAGAACTGAAGATAATCAATTTGTATTAATTGTGCAGTAAATATGACGTTTTTAGAATCTAAATTTAACTCTTGGTTCTACTATATCAATGAAGTAATCTTATTCTTATTATATTTTTTGAAACAGTGAAAGGATTGTGAAATTGTGGTTTCACAACACAAATGTCTCTTACCAATCACAGTTTTCGGTTGAATTCCGGAGCACACACAATCCATGAGCTGGCCTCTAGCCCGGTCTTGGAAGTCTTCCAATGCGTCACAACCTGGCCAGCCAGCGGTAACCTTACATTTAGGGACATGTGCAATTCATCGTGGATATTCTTCTCTTCAAATCACATTTGTGAATAAGAAATTACTTTGAAAATTTGGCACAAAAGTAGCTATCTACATCCAGTTCAGTACTTACTTTATGCCCATTCAAGTTAGTACACAAATTACTTACATTTTTCTAATATTGTTATTATCTTTATCTAATATATAAAAATGAATGTTTGTTTGTTTGTTTGTTCGTACTTTATGCGCGGCCATACCGTTGATCCGATTGTGATGGGGCTTGTTGCAAAATGCTCAGGAGATTTCCGGGATGAACATAGGCTATAATAGAGTTGTGATACTCAACTCTTACTTCCTTAAATATCGCCCTTTGTAGTGGAAAACGTGAAAAAAGTAGCTCTTTGGACGCTTAAATGGCTTACGCTGCCTAAACCATAACAAATACACAAAATTAATGTACACAGAATTGAATGTCTCAAAAAGCTCTACAAAAACGTCCACGACAGCATATGTTTATCTCTTAAGGATAACTCACAATAACCATTTTTGTCTTTCATTGATACCAAGAAGATCGAGACAAGTATGTAGATTCCTATACAAGCATAACAGCACGTGACAGGTATTCTTTTACCGATAACTCACAATGACGAATTTTGTCTTCTAGCTCACTTATGCCAAGAACATCGAGATAAATAGATTCCCGGGCAATACCGGGTAATGAGCACGGGAATCTTAAAATAATTATGATATATATTTATTATTATTTTTCATTTTACTTATTCAACTAATCATAAGTAGTACATTAATTTTTGTCTTTCAGCTCATTTATGTAAAGAAGATCGGGAGGAGTAGATTCCCGGACAACGCCGGGTAAACAGCACGGGGTATCTAAAAATTGAAATTATCCTCTCACTTATTTAACTATACATAAATCAAATTAATTTTCGCATTTCAGCTCATTTATGTCAAGAAGATCGGGATAAATAGATTTCCGGGCAACGCCGGGTAATCAGCACGGGGTATCAAAATATAAATTTATAATTATTTTTCCTTTTACTTATTCATCTAATCATAAACGCACATTAATTTTCATTTATTTAGGCGTAGCAGCAAACGCAGGGTATTAGCTAGTATTCTATATTTTACAATTTGCTTCCGTTCATTGTTTAAATACCTCAGTCAACCCTAATAATAATTATAACAAAGTTTAGTATTACAAAGCTCAGTTAACAAGAGTTTTACACGTGTTGAAACTTAAGAAATTATCAAACATTGAAATAGCTTATACTTGAACATTTCATTTGGTTGGTAGAGCGATATTATTATTATTATCATTAATTTATTATTATTATTAATTTATTATTATTGTTATTATTAAATTATTATTATTATTATTATTATTATTATTATTATTATTATTATTATTATTATTATTATAATACCTGAGGAATTTAAGACAGTGATGTCTTCTCTTGCAATTCAGTTACAACAAATTACATAAATATGTTTACTTACAATTACGAAAAGCTCTAATTAAATTAAACACTCTTAATAAATGATCAACTTAGAGTCTAATAAGTAGCTTAGGATTTTTAGATGCAATTTTCATGAGAAAAATGTAAGAGGATAAGATGATAAAAAGAAGCCGGAAATGGGAAAATAGCTCTTTCTTTTACAGTCCATAACCGTTATTTATTTAAAAAGTGTACACAATTAAATTTTAGTAATTGTAAAGCAAAAAGAGTTATTTAGACCATAGCCTCAAACAAAGCGGGACCGGGTTTTATCGTCGGTCAGGTTTTATTTTAGGGTTTTTCCCTCAGCTATAAGACAAATGTCAGGAAACGTTGAGGCCCTAAAATCGCCGAACACCACCTAGTCATTATGATCATCTATAACGTATTCACCTTGTTTATTACGAATATATGAATTAACGGTATGCCTTGTCTTAAATGTGCGTGTTGTCTCGGATGTGGCCGTAGTATTGAGCTAATGACTTATGCAAAGACACCCTAAATATCCTAATGTGACCAAAAAGCGTGTGTAATCATGAGTTTAAAATTCTCTCCTGACAGCCCATGTCTTTGTAAGAGTCGGGATGTGGACATGTAAAGTACCTACAAAGTTGGATATTAAACTACGATAATAAATGAAAGAAAAGGAGAAAGAATAATAGATAGATAGAAAATAAATTTTTATCGAGCATAAATATTGATCCTTAAAAGTAGAAATGCGTTGTAGGATAGGTTTTCGCTTTTGTTTATCATCCAATGTGATTCCTGAATCACAAACAGTTCGTCATATAGTGGTGTCATTCTTTCGATAAGATCCTAATTCAGCTTTTCAGCCTTTGGCATGGGAAACGCTAAACCTGTACCGCAGCAAACAATTTAGATTCACAAGAGGAAGCGAACTGAGAAAAAAAATCAGTTATTATTCCCAATAACAATATTTTTTAATTTCAAAAGTGAACAATTTTCCTTGTTGTAGGGTCTGGTGTATTTGCATTTTGTTTTGTCCTGTGTTGGGATGGGGTATGAACTGACAATTTTTCAAGAGGGAATCCGTGCTCGGAAATTGATGGGTGTTGAGAGGAGTCAAATTTTCATCGGATTGCTTTTAGTGTGTCTAATGATGCATAGTTATGCAACCCATTAAGTCATCAGCGTTAGGGGGATTGACGAACTGCGCCTTAACTTTCTGTGCATGCGCTATATCCATCCATAGTCCACGGTTCGCATCATCGTTGGGTAGTTTCTGTTGCGTACAAGTTATGTAACATTACTAACAGCATTATATGTACCAGTATGTATTCTGATTGGATACAGCAAATTTGATGACCAACATCAGAGATGCTGGACTATTGCATGAAGAAAGGTTTCCTAACTGAAATGTTTCGTATCATTCGACATTCGCAACAATTATTGGATTAGCAGAGGTCACAACCTCTTGGATTCTTCTGTCTCATAATACCATTCCTTCCTCTGTGGAGGGGTGAATCGTCGTGTTCGAAACTTCTTTCGATTCTGCAGATAGGCTGCTCGTGTAACTGCTGTAATTTTTGGCACATCGATGGTCTAAAACCAGTAGCTACTGACGACACTGGAAGGCCACTGATGTCAGAAGCGTCGTCAAATAACAAAAGCTAGTAGCTGATAGTTCTACTGAAGATGGAAGCGGATTTACGAAAGGTCTGAAGTTTTAAAAAAATGTTTTAATACATAATTTTAACCTAATTGAGAACGACGGCACCTGCCAGGTATCTTATTTTACTTAGAACCGTGCTATTGTAAGCCCTATTTATAATTCTTATTATTATGTGAATGTGTCATGTTCCATATCTATGGACATTGCGATAATCGAACATGAATTTGATATTTTGATTATGGCTGGCGTCAGTTACATCAAATTCCTGTTTTATTCTGAAAGTGCACATGGATATGGTAAATTAAAAATTCACCTCAAGAATTCTATAAAATGGACCATACAACCGTATGGTTCCCGATTATCGATTTTAAATGTACTAAATATCACCGGTAGTAGATGCAGTCTTTACAGTAAGGTCAAATGCGGACAGTTTAAAAACATATGTAAATAGAACATGTTAACGAAAGGCGAGTGATTAGACTTCGTAATTCCTATAGATGACTTACGCGCCTGCTATTTAAAATATCCATAAAGTTTGAGATCAACTATAGAAAATTATTATAACTCCGGTAATTATTGAAAATGACAAGTAGTTACATTTGAAAATACAAAACTGTAAATAAATTCATTAAATTAAATACCAATACTCTTCTTATTAACGAAAATTACATATATAAGTTTAACATTAATTAATTTTTTATCTAGTTCATGTGTACGTCGCCGTTGCTTGATTATTAGAGATCTTCCATTCCGACAGTTCATGTTTTATACTTGGCAGGGTAGGATATTTTAAAGTTTCACTTTGGGCCTGGTTCTTTGTCACTTGCCGTATGATATCCTGTGCGGTAACATGACATCCTGCAACCACTGAATTTAGAGTGGTACGCCACTGCGTATATCTAGTGCGAATTTTAGAGTTCTTGCCCCCCCCCATCTATATATGGCAAAGGGCGGCACACCTATATATTCAAGGTTCATTGAACCATAAAAATTGATCTAATGAAGGTAGTAAATGGTTGTAATGACAAATTATGTTCTTGTATTTTTTCAACGAGTTCCTTAAATACTCTGTATTTTGTAACATGCATGTATTTCTGCCTTAAAGATCTCGCATATGCATGCTTTAGAAGTGGGAGGTGCATTTTCTCTCTATAAATCTCATGGAAATCAGTTTGTTGGCTTGGAATTTACGCGAGAGGCGACGGGATACATTGCTTGCCTTCAGGTCTCTTGTCGTTGGTGTAACTCTCAGCGCTTGGAACGAATCCTGGCGGAACCGGAAGAGTCAATCCGAATGTTCAGAGTTTTGAATTATTATTTTATTGAGTTAGTATATAATAGTGGAATAAACGTTGTTTTCTGTTTTAATACATGTTTATCAGGGCTCGGAAGTTGTGGACCTATAAAGTGCTTATAAAAAACCTTCAAAAATGCCTAAATATATCCTAAATAAGACTTAAAAACTGAAAAAAAGAATGTAAACAGACAATTCAAATTAGATAATAATTTTAATTTAAACTGCATTTTTAGTTAATATAATATAATGTTTAAAGATTACAACATTCTAGTGATGTGCTATATACACTGCGAAAAAGAATGACTAAAATGATTCTTCTTTTATACCTTATATATACTACTCAAAAAATTAGAGGAACACATGTTTAAACCAAAATACGAGAATGAATATTGAAACAAATTAATGTTTGATCTTTTGTAATTATAAATGTAAGATGTATGTAAAATTAGAATAGACTTTCAAACAATATTTTCTTGTACAGTATTAGCAATACGAACAAGTTGTCATTTGTAACAGAAAACAAAGTGGAAATTCGAGATTTACAATTTTTGGAATGAATGTTTCCATAGTTATTTCAAGACTCAGTACTTAGTGTGTCCTCCTTGAGCCTGAATGACCGCATTACACCTACGAGGCATGCTTCGCAGAAGCCTTCTTACAGAAACTTGTGAGATTCTCTCCCATTCCTCGGTGAGTGCATGTGAAAGTTCTTCAAGGTTCTGAGGTACAGCAGGACGCTTACGAACAAGTTTTTGCAACTGATCCCACATATGATCGATCGGAATAAGGTCCGGACTGCATGCACGCCAGTCCATCACCCGAATTTGGCATTCTTGCAGGACATCTCTGGTAGCCTGTGCTGTATGACATCTAGCATTATCTTGCATTAGAAGAAAATTAGAGTCCATACCATAAGTAGAGGGTAGGCCTACAACATGTTGGAGAATAATGCCATTAATGTAAATATCAGCATTCATGCGCTTTGGGACAACGACAAGCTCTGTCCGAGACTCAATAGTAAACCAAGTCCTAAACCATAACCGAACCACCTCCAAATCTGTCACGTTCAATAATTGTGGCTGGATCAAAACGTTCACCAGGACGTCTCCATACACGTGTACGACCATCCGAACCCGTTAGACGAAATCTTGATTCGTCCGTGAATAAAACACCCTTCCATTGGCGGAGCTGCCAGTTGACATGATTCTGAGCAAATCGCAGCCGGGCTTCTTTGTGCTGACGTGTTAAACGAAGAGCTTTAAAGGGGATTCTAGACCTCAACCTTGCATTTCTCAGTCTATTTCTTACAGTCTGATTAGAAATTACCGTCCCAGTTGCTGTGCGTAAATGATTTTGTAGATCTCTGGCTGTAGATTTTCTTCTGCGCAAAGCTGATAAGATAAGAAATCTATCCACTACGTCTGTAGTCTTCTTCTTACGACCTTGCCCGGGTCTCCTCTTGTATCCATGTGTCTCTCTATATCGCCTCCACAGCATATGGATGACGGAAGGCCTGACATCAAGAATCCTAGAGACATGGCGAATGAAACGACCATCTTCAATCAATACAACTGCTCGTGCAACTGATGTTTCATTCAGATGTCTCATTGCTCTGTATTAGCTTCAGAGAACACAAAAATAACAATTCCCTACCACAGATTATTCTTCAAACCTGTTAAAAAAAATCAATACGAACCCACTTTGGTTTCAGCAACTCTTGGAATTTCACTAACATATTCAGAGAAAAAAAAATAAAACCCAGAAGATCTTCAATCTGATTTTAAACAATATTTGAACTCAAAACATCTGACTCTCAAAAATTTAAATGTTACAATATTTATTTTGTGGCTGTGGTTTAAACATGTGTTCCTCTAATTTTTTTAGTAGTGTATATATATATATAGAGAACATGCAAGCTTCTTGTAGGAAAACCAGAGGAAAAACGCTCAGTTGGTAGACCAAGAATGAGGTGGGAGAATAACATTTAACTATGATTTGAGGGAAGTAAATTATACAGGGAATGATTGGAAATCATTAGCTCAGGATAGGGTTGTATGGAGATCTTATGTCCGCGCGGCCATGAATCTACGGGTTTGATAGTGCCAGTGAGTTAGTTAGTTTTATATATGTTTTTAATTCTGTGTTCGTTAAAAAAGTTGTTGGAGAATTTAAAATGAACGATTTTTTTCCACCTACAATGAATTAAGGGAATCTGCTATGGATATTCTAGAAAAATAAATTTAAATTCAAATTAGAGTAATTAGAAGCATATTTTGGCTGTAAGCATAATTAGGCTATACAAATTATATAGCTAAATACAGTCGAAAGATGTCAAAAAAAGACACCAGTAAGCCAAAAATTGTCGAAAAAGGAAAGAAAGCACAAATAAAACCCACCATTTCCTGGCCTTTAATAACCCCAAAAATGTTGGTTATCATCTTCAGACATAAAAAAGCCCTAATTTTTATTTTTGTTCTCTTTGAGTAATATATTTGGGCCATTCCGGTGGCTTTTGTGTCTTTAAATTTGTCTATACATTATATTAAGCCAAAATTTAAGAGTATATAGTGAATCCCAGCCATTTTAGGTAGAAACAGCCAATACAGGCTACCTGCCCAGAACACTGGGTTATAAACATCAAGAAAGGATGGAAATCTTCAAAAGGAGGGAGGGTAAAACAAAAAAGAAATAGAGTAGATAAGAAACAATAGAATGGCAAATAGTCTCATAAAATGTTATGGATAATTTAATTAAAATCTGTTATGAGATTGGCCCGAGAACAACAAATTGGGAAATAGGTAGATGGCAGATAAAACAAGGCGAAAATGAAGATAAGAAGAAAAATAAGGAACATTTGTATTTATAGTTGAATTAATTTGTTTCGGGAGACGTTTACAACTACTGTTCATCGCAGTTGATCAGGACGAAATTAATATATTTCTTTAAAACAAAAAGAAGGTAATCATGAAGGGAGAATAATGGAAATTACATTAAACTTAAACAGCGGTTATAAATTCGTATTGCCATCGAAATAAAAAATATATGACGTGTAAGATAACACTGGTCAACATGATTTTTGTCTCATGAGTACCAATAGTTGTACTTAATGCAGTTTTTTGTCGTGTTTTCAAATATGTATTTGGAATTTCTGCATCACCCACAGTTTTTTTATTTCAGTTACAATTAATGGATGTAAATAATATTTTTTTAATAAACTTTTTTCGTCCATTTGTCCATTGTAAAATAAAACCAAATGAGCTAACTCAGGAGATTTCAGCTATGGAAAAGAGATATCAAGGCAAATGGAATCCTAATATGCTGGCCGATTATTGTTGGACCATCAAGAGGGATGCTCCACAGGCGAAATATAGCAGAAAATGGCCATTTCTTACTTTCTAGGTGAGTCCGAATATTCTAATATTGTGTAGTTACGAATGTAGAAACTATTAAAGTGTTTGAGATGATAAATTCCTGTCTCTCGTAATGGATGGAGAAAAACCGATATCATATTTGAATTCAGGAGAAAAAATACTATCAGAATCACATATTTTTCTTTCTGAGACAAAAAAAAGTTTCTTTTTGTTGCTCAGTGTAATCCTTGATGAAATTACCATAGTTTTTTTACAGCCATCACAGGTATAAACCAAATGACAAGGAATCATTAGGTAATTCGGGGAATAGATGATTTAAGAACACCAACGTTTCATTCAGACCGTGACAGTTCTTCTAGGACGAACACATGGAAGATTGATACATTTATAAATTGAATACTCGTCCAAAACCTTTTTTTTTTCTTTCGAAATTTGATTTCTACGTGGAAAAGGACAACGTGTCATTAACAACCATTTCCTATATAAAACTCAACCTGAGAAAAAAAAGTGGGATACAATCTTGTTCTGGACGACTATTAAATTATAATCAATACTATTTCCCATTGGTAATGAGGGAGTTATGTTTCATTGCGGAACTAAATTTCGTACCGCAAATGAAAGTTACCTTTTGAGATATAAAAACGTATATTTTTAAAAGAATGTAGTGTTTTCATTTTGTTTAAGTTAACAGAGGGATATACAAGATTTTTGGACATAAAAATTGTTCTTCTTGACCCGTTCTCTCACTCCTCAAATTTTAGAAACGAGATTTTGAAATGTGTTTTACGTTATGACGTCAGGATATTTTAAATTATATAGTAACTCTTGTATAATTAATTTTAGCAATGTTTAAGTACCTTAAAACAGTCGCATTTTAGGTCATATTACCATTTTCCATATTTTTACTTGCTTCTATGATTTATAGTTGTAGTTTAAATCATTATTGGTAGTGTAAACTCATCAAATTGTTATAACACTACTAAAATAAATATAAGTTATTCGAATAATCTGAATAATTAATATATTTACAACTATATTATCGATTTATTTTCAGATTTTATAATGCCATTATTCAAGTAATTATAGTCTTTCTAGGTTCATATTTATTTTTTCATGTCGATTAATTTTTGTTTCATTGATGCACATTTGTTTTAAATTCATGCCAAGTGTAGCCTTCATCTATTCCTGTTTTCTATTGTAATGCATTCACATTCATTCTTTGGTAAACTTTCTTTTGTCATTCTTTTCACATGATCAAGTCATTTTGTCTTATTTTCTCTGACAGAATCAATAAGATATATTCGAATTTTCTTTTTCTTTTAGAATATAGTTTTTTATCTCTGTCCCTCCCTGAAACCATTTCAGAAACCCACTTGAAATCAGTTAGATATATTGTTGCTACTCCTGACATAACATGATCATTTTACCTAAGATACATAAAAAAGATAATCCGTTGAAGATAACAGTTTCATCTCTTGACAGTTCTACTTATAATCTTGCAAAATATGTAAGTAATATACTATCTGAGCCATTACCTAAACCTGAGTCTTACATTATAGACAGTTTGAAATTTGTTGAATGGATTAATGCCAAACAAATTGATACAAATATTGTATTGTAAGCCTATGTTTTCCCTTTACAGAGGTTTAGGCGCTCTCCCCCTACACGCAAGAATTTGAACGATACTAATTTAGTTACATTTGTTTTCGTATAGATGTCATTTTGAGTGGTACGTGGTCGGCGTTCCGCCTCATACTGACATCCAGGAAACCAAGGTAGTACTACGAGTAGGACGGGAAAATTCGGTAAATTTTGCTTAGAGGCCTTTTCATTCAGGCTTAAGGATTTTTTACGAGCCTGAAAATCTTCAGACTCGGGACCCACGGCTTAAAGTCCCTCCCGGAGGACTTGCTCCTTGGATTTTTCCTCCTAAAAAATCCATCGACCCCGGCCGGTTTTGAACCCGCGACCCTTGGGACCAGAGGCAAAGTCCACCGCTGCCGACTATTGATACAAATAACATTTTAATATCGTTAGATGTAAAATCCTTATTCACAAATATTCCTCATGCACTTGTTATGGAAGGCCTAAAAAATAGATGGGAGTTTATTAACAAAAATATACAAGCATTCCTTTAAATGAATTTATATCAATAAATTAGTCTCTTTAGTTCTCAATTCTACTAACTTTACGTCAATAAAACATTTTATGCTCAGACCTATGGTAGTCCCATGGGGATCACCATTGTCTCCGATTCTGGCAGATACAGTGATGGGCGATTTGGAGACCTTTTGTTTGAACAAACTACTTTTTACAGTGAATATGTATAAAAGATTTGTTGATATTTTTGTAAGTGTTCCAAAAAATGAAGTTGAAAGAGTAGTTAATACATTTAATCCATATCATAACCGTTTACAATTTACTAGTGAAATAGAAAATTGTGGTCAGTTAAGTTTCCTTGACGTCACAGTGATACGTTTGAGTAATGGAAAATTGTTAACAAATTTGTGTAGAAAACCAACATTTTCTGGAAGATGTATACATTTTCAACTCAGGACACCCAGTTCAACAAAAAATAAGTGTAATTTATGGCTTAATTGACCTTTTCCATAAACAAAAATTGAATTGGTTAAACATATTTTGATGGAAAATTATCATCCACAAGAGTTCATTAAACAAAAAATTAAGAGAAGATTGAAAATATTGGAAGATAGAAAAACATCTACGGAATTAGATAAAATAAATCTAGACGTTGAACAACAAAGCTTTCGCTTAAAATTGCCTTATGTAAAAGGTTTAAATGAAGGATTGGAAAAGAAATTGAAACCATTCAAATTTATTTTTGCTCATAGTGTTCCTAATAAACTTGAAGGAAATTTAATAAAAACTGGCAAAGACAAAATCGATACTTGTAAATTGACAATGTTGTATACAAAATCCAATTTGATTGTGAAAAGTCTTATGTAGGCTAAAAAAAAAACGATTTATAAGAAGAAGAATCGACGAACATAAAAAGAATATCAGTACACCAGGTGCAGGATTTTCGGTAATCAGTGAGCATATAATTAATCAAAATCCTAAAATGAAATTGACAAACTTTCACAAATTATTCAGGGATGATGATGGTAAATGTTTTGACATAAAGGAACGCACAGTATCCATTGACTTATTACAGAGTAATATATTAGTGATGTTAGATATATAGCATGTCTTTTGGGCTGTGCTAAGATGGTTTGGTATATTATATAGAAAACAAATCAATCAACAAATCACCTTTACAGAGGATATCATGAGTCGACTACTGTGCTTATTTTTATTGGGCGCAATATGACGACGATGATGATGATGATGAGGATAATAATAATAATAATAATAATAATAATAATAATAATAATAATAATAATAATAATAATAATAATAATGGTAGTGGTGGTGGTAGTAGTAGTAGTAGTAGTAGTAATAGTGGTAGTAGTGGAAGGCAAGAACCGCCAGTTAATGCATGCGCATTATATAAACGTTCAATTCATTAATCAATTTAATTAAAATAGTATTGTGATCCATCTTCATTTAATTATAATCTGCACATTGACCTGAAATGTTTATAATGATGCTTAAGTATGTAGTGCGTTTGCACTATAATTCTGTTACAAGATATTGGGTAAACACTCTATTTTCAACTCAAATGTTTTATAGTAAACCGTCAATTTAATATTTAATAATACTTTTAATTATCACCAACATATAATACACGTGTTATAAGTCAAACTGCGAGTATATACTCAGTGCATTTATTTCTTTTCATTAAACTAAAACTACCGGTACTTTGCATTTTTTATTGATTGCAATGTGATTGTGATAATAATAATAATAATAATAATAATAATAATAATAATAATAATAATAATAATAATAATAATAATAATAATAAATAATAATAAATAATAATAATAATAGTAAAAGGCAAGATCCACTAATTAATGCATACGCATTATACACTTGAGATCAATATAATGTTTAATGTTTAATTAAAAGCTAAAGAAAATATTTAAAAAAATAGAATTCTAACACCGGCATCGGCAACTCGTGATTTCCTGAGAAAGAAATTCCAGTTTCGAGAATTAGATATATAATATATGATAAGATATTACTTACTTACTCACTGGCACTATCGAGCCCGTAGGTTCATGACCGCACGGACATAAGTTCTCCATACATCCCTATCCTGAACTAATGCCTTCCAATCATTACCTGTATAATCTACTTCCCTCAAATCATAGTTGATGTTGTTCTCCCACCTCATTCTTGGTCTACCAACTGGGCGTTTTCCCTCTGGCTTTCGTACAAGAAGCTTCCATGCACGTCTTTCATTCCCCACACGCGCAACATATCCTGCCCAACGCAGTCTACGAGACTTAATTGTTCTTATTGTATCTGGCTTCCTATAAAGACCATGTAGTTCATCGTTATGTAGTCTTCTCCATTCACCTTTCTCTCTTTGGTCCAAAAATCTTCCTAAGAACTTTATTCTCAAAAACTCGTAATTTCATTTCCTCCCTTAAAGTAAGAGTCCATGTTTCGCACCCATATAATATAACTGGTAGAATAATAGTTTTATATATGATAAGATATTAAATATAAAAATTGATACCTGCTACGTCAGTCGTCCTCAACTAAATTATTAAACTTCAGCAAGTGGTCCTAATATGGAGGCCTTTCAAAAACAATATTTCAATGGTACCAGTTAAAATTCAGAAGATGAAATATTGTTTTTGAAAGGCCTCCATATTGGAACTATTTGATGAAGTTTAATAATTTAGATGAGGACGACTGACTTATCAGGTACCAATTTTTATATTTATTATCTTATTATATAATCTGAACGGTGCTTCAATAGCATTTTAAAAGTGTTGATAATATATGATGTGCAGTGATATGATGTCTTAAGTTAAGGTATATATAGTGTTCTGTAAAAACGACAAAACACTTAAAATCACTAGAAATTAAGAAATATTATTTCGATGATTGGCCCACGCGGCGCAGTACTGTGGTTGGTTAAGGCAATATCTTCAAACCGGAAGCTCGGAGGTTCAAGACCCGATGGTAAGGATTTTTAAACTGACCTACAATTTTTGGTGCACGATAAACCTGGGGTCGGCTCACCCCTTAACGGAAGTAAATACCAGACGTTTGTTATGGGGATAAATGTGGCCGTCACATAATGCTAACAATTGGCTAACATCTAGTGCCGATTATCTAAAAGGGGTATCCTAATGCCTGTGGAGGAATTAGTCTACTTTATTTTTACTCCCATCATTATCCCTAGCCAAGTTACAGCAAATTTTCACGCACATACAGATTATTTTAATTTCTACCAAAGTTCAGGTTTGGTTGCCGACTTAAAGTTTGTTTATATTTCAACAGGGCTGTACATTTTTCAGTACACTGTAAAGTGCGAAATAATATACTACTAGTGGTCGCCCAGCTGTCGAAATTCGACCACAATTCATTAAATTTTTAACTTTGCCACAAATGGGTAATTATGCATTAATTTTCGATTTATTTTAAAAATACGAACGATAGGAAATATGTGATACAGCTTGGCTAAACCATATTTAAAAAACAATAGCACGTCATTTCACATTTGAATACTATTTATATATTTATATTTGCATTTGGCCTATTATTATGAGTAAGGGAATACATATTATATCCCTTCTTCTTTGTCCCTCACTCCGACCCGTCAATGTTCTATGTCGAGGCATAATGGAAGTAGGTGCGAATATGTAAATATATAAAAAATATAATGAAATTGCTGAAACAAAGATTAGACAGGGTTTTATTTAAATTTAAATAATAAAATGTACTCACTTTTTTAAATCACCAATAATTAATCACTAATAATAAATTCGCGAGAGTAAGTCAACTCACATTGCATTTGCACAATTTTCTTTTTACAACAATGCACTTTCAGTATGAACGTAAATAAATGAACGAGGAATACACATAAATTCCTTAGAGTCAATTTATTGTATTTTGTTCAATTTAATTTATTTGTAACACGTATCATACATATATTTTATTTTTCCTTCTCTATATGATCTTTAATTGTGCCAAATATCACAGACCTCCGTGTGCGCAATCTGCTTAAAAAGGGATACAAAGATTTTTATTCACGTATTAATATATATTACATAACTTTATAGGAAGCCAGATATAATAAGAACAGTTAAGTCTCGTAGACTGCGATGGGCAGGACATGTTGCACGTATGGGGAATGAAAGACTTGCATGGAAGCTTCTTGTAGGAAAGCCAGAGGGAAAACGCCCAGTTTGTAGACCAAGAATGAGGTGGGAGAATAACATTAACTATGATTTGAAGGAAGTAGATTATACAGGGAATGATTGAAAAGCATTTGCTCAGGATAGGGATGTATGGAGAGCTTATGTCCGAGCGGCCATGAACCTACGGGTTCGATAGTGCCAGTGAGTAAGTAAGTATCAATATACCGTAAATTAATTAATGTTTTAAGTTTAAATTCCTTTGAGTAAATATAATTTTTTCACAGATAGAACTTTGTAGCTTATTTTTATGAAAAAAGTCCATTCGTACATTTATGTTTTAAAATGATAGTGAATATTTTCACAACTTACAGTATGTTAAAACTTTAAATTGAACAACATTTCATCTAGAATTCGAATATACATCATTTCATACATGCCATCAATTTCACAGATATATTTCTGCATATCATTAAGAAGCAAATTTAAATCATTCGTGACTTTAATTAACACTAAACCAACGAAGGAATGAAAAAAATCAAAGAGAAAAGTTGTCACATTCCACATCATTTATATATTGAGTAAAATTTGTGCCAATATCTGCGTACGTTATAAAATAAGTTATTAATATTCTTCGAGTTTTTCTCGAAAAACTTAACTTGCAACACAAAGAGTAACGTATGTTTTAATTATATTAACTTCAAGGTATCCAATCCTGAAATATATTATTTTGGGGGAGAGCTTGTGTTTATATTAATTTATTGAATCTGTACCGTATGCCTTCAGTGAAAAATTAGCTTCAATGTTTAAATATTTTGTTATACAAATTGAGTGTGTATTTTCTTCAAAAGTGTATAAATTTAGCATGTGCTAATGTTTGTATAGTTTTCAAGCTGTGTGCGCTTATATGACTAACCAATTTGTTGAAGTTACAAACTTTGCTTACACAAGTAAAAAGCTCTCGCCGTGTCTTAACGATTTTTTAAAAACAAAATGTAAAAAAAATCATTCATATCTATTCATTCATTTCAGTAAAATCTAATTAATGCTGACTAATTAGGGCTCATGGTTCTCCGGATTAGCAAATGTCTGGATTAACGGGAACAAAAGAACAACACGATTAAATTTTGTGACAAAAGGTTATAACCTACGTTCCCTCTGTGGGAGGTACAGTATTAATTCTTTCTCTCGAATGGCTTTTTTAAATTCTTACAAAATACCACAATGTTAATTAGTTTTTTGATCCCTCTATGTTTTAGTCTCAAGTACTGTATTATTCAGCGTATACTTTAACAATTATTCCCATACATGTATTTCACTATTATTTCATACAGACACCTCATATAGCTATAATTTTAGGAAATTTCCTTGTTGTCACTTACAAGGAAAGCACTTATGTTGGACCAGTTGGATTGTAACAAAAAGTGGAGGATATGGTAATTGATTGACATTAAATATGATGACGTTACTCATTTTGCTGCAAAATTAATAAAACTCGTGTTATTTGTCATTAAATTTCAATCTCGTCATTGACTGGTTCGTAACGGCACGGTTGCTCATTGCAGCTGGTTTCAAGAACAAGAGCAGCTAGCGGTGCGAAGAACGTAAATATTAGTTTCCCACCTTGTTAACATCAATAACTATTTTTTAATTCAGGTCCTTCGTGATTTTCAATTTTTTCCTCAACTATAGATTTTAACGTAGTTAAGACATAAAATGGATTTATTATGCCCATTTTATTCTTTTGATGAAATATTTTATTGACTCACAAGGTTGTTACCTGTAAACGTACGCATTTACGTGTAAATATACTGTTATGTCCTAAAAAAGTACTATTTTACACCATAAATATGCTAATCAATAAATGATGACCTAAAACAAATATTTTATTGTACTTACAATATATCGAGTTTATTAAATGTATAATAGAAACAATTAGTATATATTGTACGAATACTCCACTGCGGGAGTGGAAAAACATTCACTCTCCGGTACGCTGCTCTTCAAGTAACATGCCGCTCCGTTGCAATATTTATTTCTTTAGTTTATATTTCTCTCCCTGACCATTATTGTTCTTCCCTCTTTCACCACACTATTATTTTCTATTTTTATTTATTTTATTTTTTCCAAATGTTTTACTTATATATATTTTGTCATGTACCGATGTTTAGCCTTTTTTTTCTATTTTCTTGTTCCTTATTTCGTGTTAAATATTATGCATACTATTGAATTTGCAGTGAAATGACTAATATCACATTGTTCAGTATCCATCATTCAACATATCCTCCAATTTTTGTTACAATCCAACTGGTCCAACATAAGTACTTCTCTTGTTAGTTCAATAAAAACAATGACATGTTACTTAGTTTGAATGACGGCGACGTATTCAAATTTTAAATACTTGGGTTAATAGTGACCACTATTTATTTGTTTCTGGTATACAAGTGACAGGCCTGTGAAGCTTCTACAATCCTTCAATGTAGTTGTCTACAACTCGTTGCCAGTGATGTGGAAGTCGTAGTATTCTTGAAGCAGCTCCTGTTCTGTTGATGTTTCAGACTGACCGCCTTAATGTCAGCAGAATCTCGGCAACAGTCTGGATTCGAATGTTACGAAATGGTTCCTTCATCTTAGGGACCAAAACATAATCACCGGGGTTTAAATCCATTGAATGCGATAGATGTAAAAAGCACTTCCCACTCCCCAGCGATGGTACATATGAGTTACAGGGCGTGCCGTGTGCGTCCGAGCAGTCCTGTATGGTAAGGCCGTCTCTCCCCATATGCTTCCACAAGACCTTCATGACATCGTTGTGCTGTATGGCAATGATACATTGAATTCTCAACCAAGATCGCTGTTCCTGCTTTGTAAACATTGTGAAACACAACAGCTTAGAGCGGCAACTCAGAGGAGACTAACTTTCTCTCTCCAAAGCACATGCGCTTTGAGACGTACGGATGAGCTCATTTACTATAAGATAGGTGAGGCATATATTAACATGTTACAGAAGTTACAACTATTAACTCCGTCTGGTTTCGCTTCTACAGCAGTGTTGCCACTATTTTTGTTACAGTCCACGCATTTCCATAAAACTATTATTAAATCCAAAATTCAGGAGAGACATTAAAGTGTTACTGTGCCTATTGGATAATTCAATAGTAGGTAGAAGTGAACAGGGACAGAAGGATGAGTTGTGCCCAGCCTTTCCAGTTAACTTCTTACGTCCGTGCTCTAATGGTTATGTTCCTTGCCCCTTGTCCCAAGGGTCCAGGGATCAAACACGGCTGGAATCGATGTAAATTTAGGATAGTAAAATCCAAGGGATTGTTACTCTGGGAGGGATTTCAGGCAGTGAGTTCCGAGTTTGAAGATTTTAGATCTCCTATAATAATCTTTGCTTCTGAGTAAAATTTAACCAACCTTCCTCGTCCAAGTAATACCTTATTTGTCTACTAGATGTCTTATTTAAGTGGTATGCTGACCACATGCCACTCGCTGATATCTGCATGGAAATGAGCATAACTAAATTAGCTTAGTTGTCCACCGCTGCGGTCTCGAGGAAACGTGCTACCTTGTCACGTAGCAGGCCCGGGTTCGATCCCCGGTCAGGACACGTTTCCTGGGTGAGGTTGTTTCGGGGTTTTTCCTCACTTGTAAGATAAATGTCGAAACGTTAAGGCCCAAACGGTCCCCGAACACTATCTGGCCATCATTATCATTTTCGTCTAATTAGCTTAAGTTTAGTTTAAGGCCTCTCCCGGCGCATCGTTACCATCATTATCACCTCTCATATCATCGGGGCAGCGTAACCCCGCCTTCCAGGCGCCCCAACCTCAGAAGTGGGTTACAAGTACGCCATGTCAATAGAGACCACCAGAAATGTCGAAATGACAACCTGGTGTCATTTAAAAGTAGCTTAATTAAACTCCCATTAGGAGAAAATGCATGTCTCCGCGAGAGACAGATGGAGTATATACATCTCTAAAAATATTGTATTTATTTATCAAGAGTCTGAGAAGATATAAAACGACCCTAAATACTGTAAACCTACAATAGTTCTTTAATTCTTTATTCGGACTGCCCTGAGCACCGCGATCTGAAAAATATATTGCGCTATCCCAGAATACTCTGGACGAATGGAATGAAGTATACTCTACGGTATTATGTGAGTTGCAGATCGTCTTCCATGTCCGGTACATCAAGTTCTTCTTTCATTACTCATTGGGTTGGTCCATTGGCCACGAGGGGGACTAAATATCTCTAGTTGGCTACTTTTGCCCTTTTTTATTGTTCGGGCATGAAGTCGTGAGCCAGCACCCTGATGGGTCCACAGGACCTCTACA
This sequence comes from Diploptera punctata, assembly GCA_030220185.1. NCBI lineage: Eukaryota > Metazoa > Arthropoda > Insecta > Blattodea > Blaberidae > Diploptera > Diploptera punctata. The sequence continues at coordinate 175,195 of JASPKZ010003066.1, read as the reverse complement.
GTCACATTTGTTCAGCACCTCTGGGTAACAAACAAACTATTTTTCCTAACATGTAATGAGATGAAAAGTGATATGAATGAGGAAGTAAATGACATGAAGAGGAGGGAAGGGAGGGTGTTGGTGGGATGAAATTCGGGAAACGGGAGAACTATATTATTAATAATAATAATAATAATAATAATAATAATAATATATAATAATAATAATAATAATAATAATAATAATAATAATAATAATAATAATAATAATAATAATAATAATAATAATAATAATAATAGCTTTATTTTACCTGGCAGAGTTAAGGCCTTAAGGCCTTGTCTACCACTCAACCAGGTTTAAAAAAATACAAAAGAAAAGTCTTAAATGTAAATTACAATATATATATATATATATATATATATATAACGATTACAAGTTATGAATACAATACAATTAATATTTATAATGTATTTTGATTTACTCTAAATTTAACGAATTAAATATATGATATGTACAATATATATAAAAAACGAGGAAAAGATTAATGACATAGTATAAAATTAAATAAATAGAGAAAAATTAATTATTAGACAACAGGTAACTGTATAAGCGCGACTTAAAGGTGCCAAGTGTGCGGCAACCCCTGATATCTTGAGGAAGGAGATTCCAGGAGCGGGCAGAGGCTACTGTGAAGGAAGTAGAATAGGAGGAAGTGCTATGAAGATGAATTGTTAGCAGACTGCTATCTTGTGACCTAGTGTCAATATTGTGGTAGGAGGATAAGAGAAGAATCAGAAAATATCCGGTCTTGTCCACCACAAATCCTCTCTGGAACCGTCAGAATTCGAACCTGGAATCCCAGTTGGGGCAACCTCGCGTATACCGAGATAGCTATACCTACAATAACTTGATCCAGATTTCTCACAATACATATTTAATTTCTTTAACGCACATTTGATTTAAGGAATATCCGGTTTAACTAGTATCCAGTTTTATTTGTTTACTAACTACAATTTTAATTACTTATTGCATTAGTGGACAAAACAGAGGAGTCATCGCCATGAATTTTCCTTATGGGTGGGACATCATAATCAAAATTCAAATAATTTTAGTTTTATATAGTTACTAGCTAATACACGGCGTGCGCTGCTACTCCTAAATAAATATTAATGTGTTTTTACCACCAGCCTTGAGCTGATATACTTGCCCGGGAATCAGCTTATCCCGATCTTTTTGGCATCAATGAAAGATAAAAATGGTTATTGTGAGTTATCCGTAAAAGATAAACATATGCTGTCGCGGACTTTTTTGTAGAGGTTTTTGAGATATTCAATTCCGTGTACAATGATTTGGTGTATTTGTTATTGTTTATTTTATGTTTTTCGCTAAAAAGGGTGATTTTTAGGTGTGAGGGGGTTGAGTATTACTACTCCCTTATATCCTATGTTCATTCCCGGAATCTCCTGAACATTTTTCAGCCAGCCCCATGAAAATCGGATGAACGGTATGGCAGAGCACGCTTGCCTGGGAATCTGCTTATCCCGATCTTTTTTGGAATCAATGAAAGACAAAAATGGTTATTGTGAGTTATTCGTAAAAGATAGAACATATGCAGTCGGTGACTTTTTTGTAGAGTTTTTTTAATATTCAATTCTGTGTACATTAATTAGGTGTATTTGTTATGGTTTAGGCAGCGTAAGCCATTTAAGCGTCAAAATAGGGACTTTATCTTACGTTTTTCGCTAAAAAGGGTGATTTTTAGGTATGAAGGGGTTGAGTATTACAACTCCCTTATAGCCTATGTTCATCCCAGGAATCACCTGAACATTTTGCAAAATACCCATCAAAATCGGATCAACGGTAGGGCCGCGCATAGAATACGAACAAACAAACCAACAAACAAACATTCATTTTTATATATTAGATTGATCTGACTAATAAACTTACTGGTTCTATCGAATCTGTAGATTTATTGTCGCGCGGACATAAGCACTCGATATATCCTTATCTGTACTATATCAGCATAATTCACTGGAACATAGGTAATTCATTTTTTATAGTTTATTTTTTTGGAAAAATAATTTTTTTCTCTATTAATGTTTTCCAATCATCCCCTGTATAATCTACTTCTCTCAAATCATGATTAATGTTATTCTCTCACTTCATTTTCAGCATAATTCACTTGAACATAGATAATTAATTTTTTGTATTTTTTTGGAAAAATACATGTTTTCTCTATTAATGTTTTCCAATCATCCCCTGTATAATCTACTTATCTCAATTCATGTTTAATGTTATTCTCTCGCCTCATTTTCAGCATAATTCACTGGAACATAGATAATTGATTTTTTTGTAGTTTATTTTTTTGGAAAAATAAATGTTTTCTCTATTAATGTTTTCTAATCATCCCCTGTATAATCTACTTCTCTCAAATTTTGATTAATGTTATTCTCTCACCTAGTTATTGGTCTATCAACTAGCGTTTTCCCTCTGATTTTCCTACAGGATGTTTCCATGCCCCTCTTTCATGTAATCATATTATTAATTTAAAGAACTTACGTAAATGCAGTTAATCATAATGTGAATGGCATGAGGCAAATGCCTAGTACTTTATTATGATCACTTGAACATAATTTTGAGCACTATCGATGGCCGCGCGGATATAAGCTCTCCATACATCCCTATCCTGAGCTAATGTTTTCCAATCATTCCCTCTATAATCTCCTTCCCTCAAATCATAGATAATGTTATTCGCCCACCTTATTCTTGGTCTCCCAACTGGTTTACCCTCTGGCTTTCCTACAAGAAGCTTCCATGCACGTTTTTCATTCCCCATTCCTGCCACATGTCCTGCCCATCGCAGTCTACGAGACTTAACTGTTCTAATTATATCTGGCTTCCTATAAAGGCCATGTAGTTCACTGTTATGTGGCCTTCTCCATTTACCCGTCTGTTCATCTCTCTTTGGACCAAAAAATTTCCTAAGAACTTTCTTACTCTAATATTTATTTATTTTCCTTGTTTCCAGGGGACATCTGCCCTCCCATTATTAAACTTCCATTCAAGTTACGATAATCATACGATGTAGGAATCATATAATGAAGATTAATAATTACAAGATGAACCCGAACTCTATCAGGAAACTTTCATAAGTTGTTCAATGATGTTTTCTGTGTCCTATGATACAAGGAACACATGGTCTCTGGTGGCACATTACGGAGTAATTTCATTGTTCATGCTTCATGCAAAGCCTTCCTTGCATCAGGTAATTAGCAGGCGTATGTGGTTTCAACATCATGTGACAACATAACACTTTGCAATGAATGTTAAGGGATACCTTAATGAACAGTTCGGGAAAATACTGACCGGTCGTGATGGTTCTGTTCAATGGCCAGCACGGTCACCAGATCCAACACCATGGACATTGTTATTAGGATTCTAGCAGAAGCCACTGACTATATACGCCATTCGTCTGGGATGCAAGAGCTTGCACGATAGTCCATGAGGAATCGCTGTGAAGTTTGTCGTGATCATGGCGGCGGATATTTTGAACAATTATTTTAAACAGTGTAACAATGTAATTTGGAAACAATCCTATTCTGAGTATCCAGATACAAAGGTAATTGTTATACAAATAGAAAACAATGAAATTACTCGGTTTCAAACCATCGGAGACCATATGTTCCTTATATCAAAACAATAATAAAAATCCCTGAACAACTTGTGAACGTTTGTCGGTAGAGTTCGGGTTCAGTTTGTTCCATTCTGTATTTTGTTCCTCATCGTTTTAAGTAAACCATTACCAGATATTTGTTTTAATTAAGTCTCATATATTGTGATGGGTAGAACAAGTGGTACGAATGGAGAATTTAAGAGCATGACATGGAAACTCCTCGTAGGGAAACCAGAGGGAAAGTGCTCAGTAGGTAGGCCAATAATGAAGTGGGAGAACAAAATTAACCACGATATGACGGAATTAGATTATACAGGGGATTATTGGAAAGCATTAGCTCAGGATAAGCTTGTATGGAAAACTTGTGTCTGCATAGCCATTAACATACGGGTTTGATAGTACTAGTGAATTAGTTTAAACACTGGAAATAGTATATTACGATGTGAGGTTGGGAAGTGGTTTTTACAGAATCGAGGGAAAATGTTTAAAAACCGTGCGATAGCGAGAAGTTTTTAATCTCCGACATTCTGTATAACACTTTACAAACGTGCGTTGTACATTATTTTTTGAGCGATGATGTTTTCAAAATAATATATAATAGTAAAATAGTAACATAGTAACATCTTTGATGGAAATATTTGCGTTCATTATAAACAATTGACTAACGTTAACAGTGTGGGTAATGTTTATTAGTTGAAACAACAGGAGGCCTTGAGAACAATTTTGATAAAATGGCCGCAAGTACCGTATTTATTGTTTTAAATTGTTTCAAATAAAGTTCAGTTAATTTAAAAAGCAGTGATTTGTTTCATATAATGTATATTAACACTAACTTTTGGATATTTTTTGTATATACATTGTACGAGAATACATAGAGGGCAATAGTTTTATTTCCCGCATGTGGGTGTAAATGTAATATTACAGTATAGTTATTTAGGTTGGCAACCCCGAAATGTAGGAATTGTAAATAATATTTTCAAGTCGAACACAGTACAGCAACACACACGAACTACAATTTATAAAACACTGACCAGACCCATATTATGTTACGGCAGTGAGGGCTGGACAATTCGCAGTGTAGATGAATAAAGACTAACTGCGATAGAAATTAAATTTGAGACGTTGGTCGCCATTGCTGTAAGTACGACAAAACATACTATCGCGCAAAAACTTTTATTTCTCGAAAATAAGCCTCACATTAGATTTAAAACTACATAACCTAAAATAAAAAGACAGAACTTTCATACGTAGAAGGTAGCGGAAATCAAAGGAGGCTCTTGAGGTAGGAAACTATTGGCTGGAAATGTTCGCTATAAGCTCCACGATATCTTAAAGTAGGACTTTTTTATAAGGTGCTTTGTTTTTTTATATCCATAAACAACTTCTTACAACCTTTGAAAGTGGCGATAACGATATATGCAGTAACACTGCACCTCGTGTGTGCAACGTTCTTTCAGATATTGATGGCTTTTGATGTACTTAAAATTTTCAAAATTTAGTTTGAATGAATAAAATATTAAAGTCAATTTTAATAAATACAGAGTGCGGCATAAGTCAGTTAACCACTGCACATGGTTGCAAGGGGGAAAAAAAAAGATGGGTTAAAAACTCAGGTTTGTATACGGTACCTTCAGAATATAATCTCAAGCACCACTGATTGAGGTAATTTTATTTAACATTTTCCAATACTGTTATTTTAACACAGTTCCAATAATGGATCATATTATAATATTGAGGTAATTTGCTCACTTTGAACAATTTCGGTATTTGTTTTTTGTATAGATGTTGTAAGCAAGCTGTTAGTTTCAGCTGATGATGTAGTATTATTGGGCGATAGCGAGGAGATACTAAAGGCCAACATGCACACACTACTGAGTAACACTAAGAAATTGGGACTGGAAGTAAATATCAATAAAACTAAATATATGGTCACACATAGAAATACACCATATAATGGAAATGGACACCTAATGACAAATGAGGAAATTTTTGAGGAAGTGACTGAATTCAAATAGCTAGGAACAATAATCACAAACAGGAATGAGATGCACAAGGAAATTAAACATAAGCTTAATTCTGGAAATGCATGCTATTATGCATTGCAGAGACTCTTGACTTCCCGACTCCTTTAAAAAAAATGTTAAACTGAAAATATATAAAATTATTATTCGACCAGTTGTATTACATGGCTGCGAAACATGGACCCTTACTTTAAGGGAGGAATGGAGATTACGAGTTATTAGGAGGATTTTTGGACCAAGGAGAGTTGAGCAGACAGGTGAATGGAGAAGACTGCATAACAATGAATTACATGGTCTTTATAGGAAGCCAGATATAATGAGAGCAGTTAAGTCTCGTAGACTGCGATGGGCAGGACATGTGGCACGAATGGGGAATGAAAGACGTGCATGGAAGCTCCTTGTAGGAAAACCGGAAGGAAAACGTCCAGTTGGTAGACCAAGAATGAGGTGGGAGAATAACATTAACCATGTTTGAGGGAAGTAGATTATACAGGGGATGATTGGAAAACATTAGCTCAGGATAGGGATGTATGGAGAGCTTATGTCTGCGCGGCCATAAACCTACCGGTTCAGTAGTGCCAGTGAGTTAGTTAGTTATAGATGTTGTAAGCCACAGATAATAATATATTTGCATTTCGATTAACTGACTTGTGCTGCAACCTGTATACTATTACGATAAAAGTAATGTTACTGTGACAAAGCACATCTTACTCGTATTTATTTTAGACAATTTATTGTAGGGATACTTAGCATCCATAAAACCTTTCCCCAGGGTTCAAAATATCGCTGTTCCCGAGAAAAACATCCGAACCTGTGATATCTCAATATACTCTGTTTAGTATCCTCTGCCACACGTACCAACCTGACCGAAATATCTTGGTCTCTCTATATAGTAAAAGCTCCTTATTCGCGGGTTAAAAATTGCGTTCCTGTATTAGCGGCTAAAAATTTCTTTATTCGCGGATCCAGTCAGTATATTAAAGGGATTAGTATGCTTTATTAACGCATCGGCAACTATTTTTTATTACAGGCACGTGCCAAGGTAACTTTTACAAAGAGCGATTCAAACCAAATGGATAAATTCATATCAAAGTAAAACAAACCTTATTGTCACTAAGTCTAAAGTTCGTTGTTAAAAGCTACCGCCGTCGTATTTCACACGCCGCTGTGTCCGTTTTAAATGGCGCCTTCGCCACGATCTGTGTTTTATTGTTTCAACTTGTTATTCGTTGCAATAATTTTGATTGAATAACACGTGTCTTTTCTGCTTTCTTGCCAATTTATAATGTCGAGTGAAAGGAAAGAAAAATAGTTCAGAAGCTGAAAAAAATTAGTGTTGCTGCTTAGAGTGAAAATAGAAATGCATGACCGTTTACGCGTTGCTGGCGAGTCGTTTGCATCTATATCATGCTGTTTGAATGTTAATGAATCAACTATACGATTCATTAAGAAGTCCGAAGACAAATAAGGAATTCTATCTCTGGATTCACAGCTGAATATCAATCTGAAATGAAAGGCCTTTTAAAAGCGGCAAAACAGAAATAAAAAAATAGTAACTTTTTTAAGCCCTTCGCTAAGCCTAACAATAATAATTAATAGAAATTCTTCAAAATCTCTCATTAATTGATTTTATTTTGATACTTTTTATTTTACTCTAGAACCTTGGAATATATCCCTTATATATCCATATAAATTACCATTCCACATTCGCGGTTTCTATATTCGCAGCATTTTGCGGATAATTCAACTAAAATCCTTTTCCTTACTACATTAATTGGTGGTCTCCTTATTACAATCTCATAAAATTCTTGGCTTGGGGAGTATAAATTTTTAATTCATAAATAATAGGGTATCTAATCCTAGTATACTAATTAGATTTCACAGCCTCATCAAAAATAACGTAAGGTAGATTAAAATTTAAATCTCACCTAAAACATAATAATTTACACAGAACTATCAGAAACCTAATATCATGACTACTATTAAAGTAGAAATCATACAGATAGATTGCTTAATGGGAAGGGAAGACACAATGAGTATAAGGAGGAATTTTAAGGGTGAGGTAGAAGAGAGAAGAGATAGAGGCCGACCTAGATTGAACTGTGTTGAACTGTATAAAAAAATATGGGGTTTGAGATGGAAGAGAAATATTCAATATCGAGCTAAATACGCGATCACTCTGAATGGGGTCCTGCTAAACTTAAGAGCTATATGAAGAAAAAGAAGAGGAAGAAGAAGAGGAAGACGAAGAAGAGGAATTCGTTTAAAAATCTAATAACGTGAAATGAGGTGATTTTATCTCATTTTTAAAACAAGTTTAATTTTTCATTTTGAAGTTGAAATACAAATCTTTTCCTGCTGTTCAGCAATAATGAAGTTCATGCATCTATTATCAACTTGAAAAAGAGCAATTAAACTCTATTTAGAAATGGGATAAAGTGATGCCAATTTACGGGAGTGTATTATAAAAAAAATATAATTTATATTGATGCGTTAATACATTGAGATAAAATTAGTGTGTCAAGCTGAAAGCAAACCGACAATTAGAATGTAAAATGTTGAAAATTATAGTGTTTAATGCAGCTATTAGTACCACGTAGCGTATAGCATTATTTCCAGTAACAGTTCTTTTGTAATTTTTTTCTCTTAACTCCACATAAAGAACACAAAACAGGGATTTATTGGATAATATTGTCGGTGGGGATTTCACAGCCTGCTTTCAGCATTATGACAAATCCTAGTGTAACAATATTCCCTGTCACATGGGATATATTTCACGAGAACACTGCAGACATTTCACAATGTAGTACATTTACTATTGAATATCGGGTGAAAGAAATGACAAAGTTGGTGCCAAGTGCACTGTATATGAAGAATAATTCAATAAATTGTGTATTGCGCCTTTTATTGAAATAATAATAATAATAATAACGATAATAATAATAACGATAATAATAATAAATAACGATAATAATAATAACGATAATAATAATGATAATAATAATAATAATAATAATAATGATAATAATAATAACGATGATAATAGTAATAATAACGATAATAATAATAACGATGATAATAATAATAATAATAATAATAATAATAATAATAATAATAATAATAATAATAATAATAATAATAATAAAAATAACGATGATAATAATAATAACGATGATAATAATAATAATAATAATAATAATAACGATAATAATAATATATAACGATATAATAATAATTATAACGATAATAATAATTATAACGATAATAATAATTATATACGATAATAATAATTATAACGATAATAATAATTATAACGATAATAATAATTATAACGATAATAATAATTATAACGATAATAATAATTATAGCGATAATAATAATTATAGCGATAATAATAATATATAACGATGACAATAATAATTATACGATGACAATAATAATTATAACGATGACAATAATAATTATAACGATGACAATAATAATTATAACGATGACAATAATAATTATAACGATTGACAATAATAATTATAACGATGACAATAATAATTATAACGATGACAATAATAATTATAACGATGACAATAATAATTATAACGATGACAATAATAATTATAACGATGACAATAATAATTATAACGATGACAATAATAATTATAACGATGACAATAATAATTATAACGATGACAATAATAATTATAACGATGACAATAATAATTATAACGATGACAATAATAATTATAACGATGACAATAATAATTATAACGATGACAATAATAATTATAACGATGACCAATAATAATTATAACGATGACAATAATAATTATAACGATGACAATAATAATTATAACGATGACAATAATAATTATAAACGATGACAATAATAATTATAACGATGACAAAATAATTATAACGATGACAATAATAATTATAACGATGACAATAATAATTATAACGATTGACAATTAATAATATAACGATGACAAATATAATTATAACGATGACAATTATAATTATAACGATGACAATAATAATATAACGATGACAATAATAATTATAACGATGACAATAATTATAACGATGACAATAATTATAACGATGACAATAATTATAACGTTGACAATAATTATAACGATGACAATAATTATAACGATGACAATAATTATAACGATGACAATAATTATAACGATGATAATAATAATAATAATTATAACGATGATAATAATAATAATAATTATAACGATTTAATAATAATAATAATTATAACGATGATAATACTAATATTATACGATGATAATAATAATAATAATAATAATAATAATAATAATAATGAATTATAACGATGATAATAATAATAATAATAATAATAATATAATAATAATAATTATAACGATGATAATAATAATAATAACGATGATAATAATAATAATAATAATAATAATAATAATAATAATAATAATAATAATAATGATGATAATAATAATAATTTCGGCTGGATAAAATCACATGTTGGAATTTATGGGAATGAAATGGCAGATCAATTGGCAAAACAAGCTGCAACAGAAACCAGCGTAACCGTAGAATATACAAATATACCTAAATCATAAATAGTTGCCCAAGTAAAAGAAGAAGGAACCATTAAATGGCAGAACGAATGGGACAACGCAGATAAAGGAGCCACATGTAAGAAGTTCTTCCCATCAGTCAGAGACAGATTAAAACGTAAATGTGAAAGAACTCCAGAATTTTCTGAAATGGTAACTGGTCATGGAAAAAATAAATCACATCTTTATCGTATTGGAATATTAAACAACGCAACCTGTCCATGTAGAAAAGCAATTCAAAATGTAGAACATCTCCTTTATAATTGTGAATTGCAGCAGCATTCTAGAAATAAGTTGAAAGAAGAAATCAGCAAAGAAGGAGGAACATGGCTGTGACGGAGAAAGACCTAATACACAAATATTTAAGACATTTCAAAAAATATATAAAAACAATAGTGTACGAAAATGAGTGATTAACAAGTGACGAAGATAAAAAAAACCCTGTAAACAAAAACCAAATATGTGATGTTATGTAATGTTATGTTATCTGATTTTATGTTTGTTATGTTATGCATGTAATATACTACGGTAAGGGGCATGCTGAAAAAAAAAAATAAATGAAAAAAAAATAATAATAATAACGATGATAATAATAAAATAATAATAACGATGATAATAATAATAATACACGATAGAATAATAATAATAACGATGATAATAATAATAATAACGATGATGATAATAATAATAATAATAACGATGATAATAATAATAATATAATAATAATAACGATGGTAATAATAATAATAACGATGATAATAATAATAATAATAATAATATGATAATCATAATAACGATGGTAATAATAATAATAAACGATATAATAATAACGATGATAATAATAATAATAATAACGATGATAATAATACTAATAATAACGATGATAATAATAATAATAATAATAATAATAACGATGATAATAATAATAATAATAATAATAACGATGATAATAATAATAATAACGATGATAATAATAATAATAATAATAACGATGATAATAATAATAATAATAATAATAATATAATAACGATGATAATAAAATAATAATAATAATATAATAATAATAATAATAAACGATGATAATAATAATAATAACGATGATAATATAATAACTAATATATAAACGATGATAATAATAATAATAACGATGATAATAATAATAATAATAATAATAATAATAAAACGATGATAATATAATAATAAACGATGATAATAAATAATAACGATGATAATAATAATATAATAAATAATAATAATAATAATAATAATAATAATATATAATAATAATAATAATAATAATAATAATAATAACGATGATAAAATAATAATAATAACGATTATAATAATATAATACGATGATAATAATAATAATAATAATAATAATAACGATGATAATAATATAATAATCTACCAGTTATATTATATGGGTGCGAAACATGGACTCTTACTTTAAGGGAGGAAAGGAGATTGCAAGTAATTGAGAATAAGTTCTTAGGAAAATTTTTGGACCAAAGAGAGATGAACAGACAGGTGAATGGAGAAGACTACATAACAATGAACTACATGGTCTTTATAGGAAGCCAGATATAATAGAACAGTTATGTCTCGTAGACTGCGATGGGCAGGACATGTTGCGCGTATGGGGAATGAAAGACGTGCATGGAACTTCTTGTAGGAAAGCCAGAAGGAAAACGCCCAGTTGGTAGACCTAGAATGAGGTGGGAGAACAACATTAACTATGATTTGAGGGAAGTAGATTATACAGGGAATGATTGGAAAGCATTAGCTCAGGATAGGGATGTATGGAGAGCTTATGTCCGTGCGGCCATGAACCTACGGGTTCGATAGTGCCAGTGAGTAAGTAAGTAAGTAATAATAATAAATATAATGATGATAATAATAATAATAATAATAATAATAAAACGATGTAATAAAAAAATAATAACGATGATAATAAAAATAATAATAACGATGATAATAAAAATAATAATAACGATGATAATAATAATTATAACGATGATAATAATAATTATAACGATGATAATAATAATTATAACGATGATAATAATAATTATAACGATGATAATAATAATTATAACGATGATAATAATAATTATAACGATGATAATAATAATATAACGATGATAATAATAATTATAACGATGATAATAATAATTATAACGATGATAATAATATTATAACGATAATAATAATAATAACGATAATAATAATAATAACGATAATAATAACAATACGATAATAATAACGATATAATAATAACGATAATAATAATATAACGATAATAATACGATAATATAATAACGATATATAATAATAAACGATATATTTTATTTACATACACATTTTCAGTGTATACACATTTTTCTGTCCCTAAAGTTTTATTTTCCTTCTCCACTCGTCTCTTGTCCATCCACTCCATTTCCTTCAGTCCTCTTGTTCTTATTCCAGTTCTTATTTCTTGCATCTATGAGTTTCGAGGTCTTCCCTTCCTTCTTATTCCAGGTGGGCACCATTCCAGTGTTTTTCTGGGTAACCTTTTCATTTCCTCTATGATGTTAACCATTTTATTTTGAATCCCTCGAATATTTCATGTTCCAACCAAAATGTCGTTTTCCTTTGCTTTTGCCGTCCTCGTATATTTCCGCTCGGCTTTAAATCTTTAGGCTTTTTAGCACTGTTATGCTTTTTCTTCTGACGAACAGGGAGCTGGCCTGATGCATCAGCCCCCAACCTAGAGGACTAGATGATTTTTGGTCTAGGTTTTCTTCCTCTAGTCTTTATCAAACCAATGACGAACTGCAAGGCAGCAGTATCTGTGCTCTAGATAAGGGGCCCTCACAGGGTACTATCAGCCGGGCCTACTGAACCCTGGTTTTTTAACGAGGTTGTTACTCCTCCCCTCACTCTTTTCTAACCGCGCTTGGGACAGGCTTTGACGGGTTTATAATAATAATATAAAAATAATATAATAAGAATATAATAATAATAATAATAATAATAATAATAATAATAATAATAATAATAATATATAGTAATAAAATACTAATCATAATATATAGTAATAGTAATAATAACAGTAATAATCATAATAGTAATAGTAATAATAATAATAGTAATAATATTCGTAATAATCATACTAGTAATAGTAATACTAATAATAATACAAATAATAATAATACAGGTTGTAAGTTTACTGTATTGTTTTAACAGTAAAGCTGCTGCTTTTGTTCGGTATACAGCCGGTTTCTTTACAAAATTATCATATTGTAAGTTTGTAGATGAATCATAATAATATATAATAATAATAATAATAATACAATACATACTAATACTAATGATAATGATAACCTGATAATGATCCTCCGGCGCCTGCTAATGAGAAGACACTGCTCCTGCTCCTGCTCCTGCTAATGCTACTGATAATGATCTGCTCCTGATAATGCCATCCGGCTCCTGCTCCTGCTCCTGCTCCTGCTCCTGCTCCTGCTCCTCTACTGCTGAGCCTGATCCTGCCTCTCCTACGCTCCGCTAACTCTCTCCTGCCTCCTCTCTCACTATCCTCCTGCTACTGCTCCTCTGCTCCTGCTGCTCCTGCTCCTGCGCTCCTGCTCCGCCTGCTCCTGCTCCCTGCTCCTCCTGCTCCTGCTCCTCCTGCTCCGCGCCTCCTGCCTCCTCCTCCTGCTGCTCCTGCTCCTGCTGCTCCGCTCCTGCTCTCCCGCTCCTGCCTCCTCCTGCTCCTGCTCCTCCTGCTCCTCCTCCTCATGCCCTCCTCTCCTGCTCCTCCTCCTCCTCCTGCTCCTCCTCCTCTTCCTGCCCCTCTCCTCTTCCCTGCCCTCCTCCTCTTCCTGGCCTCCTCCTCTTCCTGGACCTCCTCCTCTTCCTTCTCCTCCTCCTCTTCCTGCTCCTCCTCCTCTTCCTGCTCCTACTGCTACCAAATAATGCTAATCATCCTCATAATAATAATAATCAATAATAATAATAATAGTAATACTTGATAAAACGTCACTAATCAGATGTTTTACTGTGCCGGTATACAGGGTGTAACATAACTCAACGGCAAATTTTCAGGAATGAGTTCCTCATATGGAGAGAATAAAAAAGTGTATTACAACATGAGTCCGAAAATTGATAATTACAGAGCTATTCGAACTTTTATGAATGTTAGTACATGGCGACAAAAATGCAAAGGAATTGTTGGAGCGCTCTGTTCTGTCAGATGAAATGTTCAAAGTGACCTCCTTGTGCCTCAGTACAGGCATATTCTTCATTTGTGTACATCACAGCAGCCTACAATCAACAGAAAGCAGACTGTAAACCTTAATAACCTAACATTCATAAAAGTTCGAATAACTGTAATTATCAATTCCCGGATCAATGTTGTAATGCACTTTTTATTATTTCATCATATGAGGAACTCATTCCTGACAGCAGCCTACCATCAACAGAAAATGTACTGTCAATAACTACTGTAAATCTTAATAACCTAACATTCATAAAAGTTCGAATAACTCTGTAATTGTCAATTTCCGGACCCATGTAGTAATACACTTTTTTTTATTCTCTCCATATCAGGAACTCGTTCCTGAAATTTTGCCGTTTAGTTATGTTACACACTGTATATAAGCTAATCACCTGCATCGGGATAAAACTCATAGAAGAAATAAACATTAAGTCCAGCAAACAAGTCGGGGCCCCGTGAAGCTGTGGGTACCATACTCTTCCTGGTTCCGAGGATAGAGAGTTAAATCCCGGCCATGGAACATGGATTCTTTCAGATTGTTAAAGTGCTGAATATGGCTTCCTTCAAAAGGGAAGTAAAGCCATGAGATCCGGTGTCATGGTTTAAGGGACATAAAGCAATCTCAGTCCTGCGCAGTAGCCGAGCGGTACCTTCGTACAGAACAACAGGACTGGTGCTGATCCGAGGTCCCCGTGGGTGAAGTAATTTTTTCATCGAAAGTCAGCCAGATTGGGATCGATGCCCATCCAGTACCATGAAGAAATTTGGTAGCTACAATAAGTAGCGGCTCGAGGTTGTGAAAACCAGCTATAACGGGTGGGGGACCCGACATGATGACCGCATGTTACTCCAAATATTGGATAAATGATCGTCGACCTCTGAGATTGAAATATTTCTAATTATTTCTTTCCGAACATCGCAGTTTACATTAAATATATAAGCATTTTAAAATAACTATATTTAAATAATGATTTATGAGTAAACGGCTTGATTTTATTCGTTTAATAGTCCTAACAAATGCCACTCTTGATTTCCAAATTATCTAGATAAATTATAATTTATTGATAATTTGGAAATCACTCGTGGCATTACTTAAGACTATTTAACTCATGCCCCAAATGGGAGTCAATGACCAATCACATTTCAATGATTTTTTATTTGCAACCAATCACAGTCGTGTTTCGCCTCGAATTTATCAACGAAAGTTCATCATATTAAAGAAAGCACCTCCTTTTTAACACTCTGAATAGGTCATAGCATTATTTTTCAACGACTGATCCTCACAGAAATACGGCTACCAGATTGTATATATAGTATATGAATGTTAGCAGATAACGCATGCGGGAGATAATATAAAAACATTTGTACCAATTAATTATACCATAAAAAGAGAAACCACTGTTTGCACTTTCTTAAACGAATTATTTTCCAGGAAAAGACGTTGCAGAAAAATATAATTGTCATATTTATATCATAGGTCATCAGAAATTAATTAGTACCTATAATGTTGGTTATAAATTTAACCTCTAAGGTGCATTCTTACAATATTGCGATCATTTGGCAATAAATAATATGATATGTTTGCAGTGATGAACAAAAAAAGCAAATGAAGCATACCAATTGTTTCTCATTTATTTTCAAACGTCGCCGTTTACATTAAATATATAGATATTTTAAAATAACTATGGTTAAATAATGATTTGTGAGTAAACAGCTTAATTTTATTCGTAAAATGTCCTATCAAATGCCACTCTTGATTTCCAGATTCTCTAGATAAATTGGAAAACACTCGTGGCATTACTTATGATAATCACGTATGGAGCGTCTCAACTATGACTTAAAACATCATTTACTCAAAACTGACATTTTATTACTTATACGTACTCATACTCCTTGGCTTCTAATGGTCTCAATTCAGTTACACATATAATAAATAACGGTTTTAAAAAACTAAAACAACACGCTTTATTAGAAAACCGAACTAAAAAATGAAAAATAATTTTAATTTACAACACGCTTGGGATAAAATTAAAGTGGTCAACGAAAAAATAATCTCCAACACATATAGAATAAAACTAGAGTTATCAACAGAAAGAAAATAATTTTACCATCAAAAGCATGGGGTGCTCTATATCAATTAATATATTTGATAACAAACAGATATTGGTAAAAGTAAAGTCTCTAAGAAGAAAATGTAAAATTCATAAAAGCATCCCACGCTTTTGATGGTAAAATTATTTTCTTCCTGTTGATAAGTCTAGTTTTATTCTATATGTGTTGGAGATGATTTTTTTGTTGACCACTTTAATTTTATTCCAAGCGTGTTGGAAATTAAAATTATTTTTCATTTTTTAGTTCGGTTTTCTAATAAAGCATGTTGTTTTAGTTTTTTAAAACTATTATTTATTATTTATTATTTTATTTTTTTAGTTTTAATATTTTACAGAATAAGATAAAACTGTAAATATCTTTAAATTCGATACTATTGTAGTATGAGCTAAAAGTAATACTCATCTAAAAAAAATCCTCCCAGTCGGATTTGAACCAGCAACCTATGGATTACTGAAATTATATACCACTACAGTTCACCGCTCTACCAACTGAGCTCTTACAACGATTGATTAAAAAGTCGACAAGTCCGCAACCTATTATACCAGTTTTCATTTTTTTTTTATTTTCTGATGATTCTGGCCAGGATTTTAGAAACAAAATATGAAATTATTGTATTGTCACGTGTCCTTTACAAGTATACAACGTTTCAAGTCGATCCAATGTTTCTAAGTGGGTGAAAATCGTGTTCAAAGATTCCGTTACATAGATACACAGACACCTTTTTGATTTTCTGACGATTTTGGCCAGGATTTTAGAAACAAATATGAAATTATTGTATTGTCTCGGGTCCTTTACAAGTACACAAAGTTTCAAGTCGATCCATTGATTTTAAGTGGGTGAAAATCGCGTTGAAAGATTCCGTTACATAGATAGATAGATAGATAGATAGATAGATAGATAGATAGATAGATAGATACAGGCCAAGCTAATATAAAGCGTGTAAAAAAGCACTAAATCATTTTTTGATAATGAGATTTGAGCTAAATTTCAAGCTAATGTATTTATAAAAGCTGGCTATATTGCCATTCCTAGTCTTATTTATGGATAGCAAGTATCTTGTTTCTCACTCCCTTGCTTCTTCCCCCTCCACTTACTCTCTCTTGAGAATATAATGTAAAACGGCGTGCTATGTGATATACAACATTGTTCTATTGTAGTAAAATACGTGTTTTCCAGATTGAGACAAATTCTAAAATTAAATTTTTTTTGCATATTATAATATATTTAAACAAAGAACACAGCAGGACGGAGAGAGAGTTCCTGGAGCCCCGGGGTGCTAGCACATGCGCCGCTCATTTTCGGTTACCGCAGAAACCCGGCGCGTTCACAGGCAACGACTTAATTGCGATTTGTATTGTACAGTAGCGGTACCGTGTGTTCTAAATGTTGTACTCGTAGTTTAATGGCTCTACTGGTAATTTCTGTTGTAAATAAAATACTTACATTTAAGTTTGCATTTTAGCGTCTTCAATTTGAGAAAGTTAAAAGACCCATGAGTTTGAAAAAAATATGGATAATATTTTATTTATATATGATACCAGATGCGTTCTTAAGACAACATATAGATAGGTAGATAGACGGAAAGCTCTGCGGCCGTTACTTAAGTGTTGGCGGTGAGCGATCCATTTGGTTCTCCCTTAATAGGCAGAACCCCGGGTTCCTGTAAAATACATTAGCCCCGGTTTAAATCTTGAATTCAAATTTGAAGTTAATTAGCAAAGTGAAGTCGGAAGTGGACCTTTTGGGGTTCTATTCCAGCATTTGCTCTTTGGATTGAGGGAAACCGCTTAAATCCTCAATCGGAATAGTCGATCACGCGGGATCTTGCCAAGTTTGGCTTTCAGATGACTCTACATTGGGAGGGCATCCAGGCTTCTCTTTATTTAAATATAATGTGCGTACATTTAAGATTATTACAATTATTCATACAATTATGGTAACGTGCATTTTTAAATTTTTTTTTAATCTTCAGTTGTTGTTGCTGTTCTATCTGTAGTTGTCAGGTGATGTCAATTTCTCTGGAACTGGTGGGATGAACCTGTAGCAGTAAGATTAGTTATTAGTTTTTAATTTGTTGTATTTATATATTTTATTAATGCACATTATATGCCAATGTTGTAATTATAATTGAATATTGTGTAATGTGTTTATGTGTGTGTGTGTGTGTGTGTATGTGTGCGCGCCCTACACAAATATTAGGACGATTCGAGTGGATGGGATAGAAATTCTATCAAGCATTAGCTTTAGTTATTATGGAAAACTCCCGGATTGACCAGCTTTGGACAAATTCCAAACTTCACGAAATTCAAATTATGATGTTTCATTGTGTTATTCGAAATATTAATTTACACATAATTATAATCATAGTCAAATTCACGATTTTAGGCCATTTTGTAACTGTTTTTTCCTCAATATAAATTCCATACAAAACTCTTTTTAGTAGATGTCCTGGCCTCCTTCTTCCTGCAGGTTTATAGCTTAACATGTGCTTGGGTATCCTGTGATACTGAATTCGATGAACATGTTGCATCCATCTTGGCTTATAAACAGGAATTTTGTTTTCTAAAAGTTGCATCTGTAATTCTTCTAAGATGTTTTAATTTTTTTACGATCTACCTTAGTAGTGTGTATCCATGTTTATACATTTATTACAGTCAATATTTTAAAATAATAATAATATTATTAATAATAATAATAATAATAATAATAATAATAATAATGATAATAATAATAATGATAATAATAATAATAATGATAATAATAATAACAATAATACTAATAATAATAACAATAATACTAATAATAATAACAATAATAACAATAATAACAATAATAACAATAATAATAATAACAATAATAATAACAATAATAATAAAAATAATAATAATAACGATAATTATAACGATAATAACTCGCTTGCATTATCGAACCCAGAGGTTGATGGCCGCTCAGACATAAGCTCTCCATACATCCCTATCTTGAACTAATGCTTTCAATCATCCCCAGTATAATTCTACATCAGTTAGGAAAAACCGGGTAAGTCAACTTTTGGTCGAAAATAAGTTATTAACATCTCCCGATAGCTTTTGGTCCGATGCACGTTTGGTAAGTCGTCAAGCGAATAGTGACGGTGTTATTAAGCATTGAATTTTCGAAGTATGCACTCTTTTATGTAAGTCATTGAACTAGTTTTTGCTCTCCTGTAAAAAATTACTTTGAAGACTTACCCGGTTTTTCCTAAATGTAGAATTAATCTCCCTCAAATCATGGATAATAATATTCTTTCATCTCATTCATGGCCGACTACTGGACACTTTTCTTCTAGTTTTCCTGGAAGTAGTTGTTGCGATAATCGATTATTTCCATTCATTTGGAAGGTATTTTTCTTAAATCATAATAAGCAACCGATGCATCTTATTCCATCAATTCCCCCCCCCCCGTTTTTATCACTTCTGCTGGGTTTCCATCTGAACCTGATGCTTTATACATCTTAAATTTTTTATCTCCATTTTTACTTCTAATGTCCTTGTCTTTGTGATCAACATTTCTGTTGTATGTGAATCATCCTCTCAATATCCTGTTTTGCATATAGGCTACATTTAATTGGCGATTAAAGTAATGTCACCATTTATTTAATATATTCCTGGAATATACAAACATATCCTTAATATAATTCCTAATTTTACTTACTCTAGTCTAATACCTTTTCTTTTTTATCATAATTCCCTAATTAATTATACCTTGTCCCTATTTTTTTGTATTCATTTCGAAATCATTAATCTTCTCTCTCAAAAATTCTCTCTGTCTTGAAAAATCTAGTGGTTTCCTGTCTGATGTTTCTCATTTTTCCTGAATTTACTTCATTTTGACTCTTGCAAGCAATTAATTCTTCCTACTTTTTTCTTTACAATGTCACAACATTTCTTGTCTAACCATTTCTTATGTTAATAATCCATCCATAGTAATTCTGCCCGAGGGCAGGTCCTTCACTTCCATCATAGCATTTTCATGCTATGCTTGCAGCTTTATTAGGGAATCGTAGGCGTGGTAGATTCCCTTTGTTTTCCACACCGGTGAAGGATGATGATGATGATAATATGGATGACGATGATGATGATGATAATAAGGATGACGATAATGATGATGATGGCCATATGATTTCGGGGACTGTTTGGGCCTTAAAGTTTTCCTGACATTTGTCTTACAGGTGAGGAAAAACCCCGATAAGAAGCTCACCCAGAAAAACTGCCCCGACCGGAGATCGAACCCATGACAAGGCAGCACGCTACCTCGAGACCACAGCGGTGGGCATTTTTTAATAATAATATACCAACAGCTGTGCTCTCGAGGTAGCGTGCTGCCTTATCACGCAGCGGGCCCGGGTTAGATTCCCAGTCGGGAGAGGCTCCTGGGTGAGGTTTTTTTCGGGGTTTTTACTCACCTGTAAGACAAATGTCAGGAAGCTTTATGACCCAACGGTCCCCAAAAATCATCCGGCCATCATCAGCATCATCCTTATCATTATCATCCTTCACCGGTGTGGAAAGCAACGGGAAGCTACTGCACCTATAATTCCCTAGTAAAGCTGAAAGACGTAGCATGAAAATGCTATGATTGCAGTGAAAGAATTACTATGGATGGATGGATAATAATAATGGATGGATAATATAATGTAATGTAACGTAATATTATTATTTTAATATAATTGTAAAAATAACAATGGTAATGATGTAATAATTGTAAGTGATAACAATAATATGCTTGATAATAATAATAATAATAATAATAATAAATAATAATAGTAATAATAATGAGTGATAACAATAATAGGCCTCATAAAGATATAGATGATGATAGTAACAATGATTACATTTTGTATGATCAGTTAATTATTTTGTTCCATTTGACAATATAACTTTGCATCCAGGCAGAAATAACGTAGTTCTATCCTGACCAATCTGTTCTTACGTCTTAAACTGTTGCGTGTGGTAGAACCATTTTTCTAACTGGCGAAATAAAGAAACCGTCTGCAAGTTTACTCAGAATAAAGCGGGAAGTGCAGAATCATGTAGCTTACTATTGGACACGTCACGTAAAAGCAGAAATAAATAATTTATTAAGAGAAGCTGCACAACCAAACGTGGTTTGACGCTCCTCGGATAGAAATGAACTTATCATTCGGATTGAATTTGCATTTATCATCACCGAGGCTCTGATTTTTAGGTACTGAAAACTTGAGATTACGACATAGACGGTACAATTTTTACTTACTTTTACTTTGCGGTATTTATAAAGCATAGAGGTTCTCTCTCTCTTTTTGAGTGGAATGATAAAAATTTAGCAACATCTTCACACCGTTGCTCTCAAGTACTCTACTACCCTCTTCTGCCCTCTTTATTCAACCACCACTCTCACCTTGTTCTTCGATGCGAGAAAAAATTGCCGTTTTTAAAAGTAATAGCTTCAGAGCTTAATATAAAGGTATTTTATGAACGTGCCTTTACAATTAAATCACATTTAAAAGATGACCGTTTAAGTAGAAAGCTTTTTTCTACTTTTAATCTCTCCCTTTTTAAGTATATTTGCGTTCACAATGCCTTCCAAGCCTTATGGAGGTCTAGAGAGGATTTTTAACTCTGGATTTGAAATTTCCGTTTTGACAACGCGTGAATATATCGATGCCGGGCCCATCTCCGAGACAACACGGGCATTATAGTTATAAAACCATTACTCATACATTCATACTAAACAAGGCGAATATAATATGGGCCGTTATGATACCCAGATGTTATTCGTGTACTATTTGAGTCTTTATAAAGAATTTAAAACATTAAGTGGATACAAGAATATTAATAAAGAAAAAAATTATCTCATTATTTTCAATTATTATATTTAATAAGTCCACCGCTGTGGTCTCGAGGTAGCGTGCTGCCTTGTCACGCAGCGGGCCCGGGTTCGATCCCCGGTCGGGGCAGTGTTTTTGGGTGAGGTTTTTATCGGGGTTTTTCCTCACCTGTAAGACAAGTGTGAGGAACACTTTAAGGCCCAAACGGTCCCCGAAATCATATGGTCATCATCATCATCATAATCCTTCACCGGTATGGAAAGCAACGAGAAGCTACCACACCTACAATTCCCTAGTAAAGCTGCAAGCATAGCATGAAAATGCTATGATTGCAGTGAAGGACCTGCCCTCGGGAAGAATTACTATGGATGGGATATTTAATAATTTTAGTGTTATTCCCATATATAAGTTTTCCTAATTTCAGCCTTACAGATAAAAAAAAAACACGAGAAAGGAACCTCATCTAGGAAACTTCCCTGGAATGAAAGTCAAATCCGGCCTGCTTCATTCGATGCAATAAGATTTATCGCTATACCACAATGGTGGAACTATTACTACTGCTAACAATAATAATAATCTCTAGCAGATTAATTCAAGTTGTGAAATTTTGTAGATTTGGACTAAAATAATTTGTGTCCTCTTAATTCAAAAGAATGATAAGCTGTAAATTCAAATTCTTTCTTCCATTCTTCCTTTAGATATTCGGCGCCTTTCTTTGTATTTAGTGCAGAAAGAACTATCCGACTTGAATCTCGCTTCCTTCTCCAACATTAAAATTCGAGGAAATATGTAAATGGAAATTAACTCGTGGCACAGAAGCTGTCACGAGCTGTCTTATAATATTGTACCAGAGATCCCTTAATTACAAGTCTTTTCTCATTTGCAATCCGTTTTATTTGCAGCCTTGTAGTAGATATCTAATACAATGCATCATTATTTCATAATATGAAATATCAATGAGTAAGTCACCTCTCTTAATCATGTCCTTTAACTGGAGAAGGAATCGCTGATTATATTTTCTCTTGTAAATCACTTAAATTATCCCTTATAGTGAGACAGTAAAAATTCTAGGAGTATTTATTGACAACAACTTAAATACACAAATAAACCATACATGCAAAACAGTCTTCTCAATAATACATTCATTAAATCGCGTAAGAAATTGTCTGTTATTCGCTCTTAGGAAAATGTTAGTAGAAACACTTGCAATGCCCCATTTTGATTATTGTGATACTCTTTTTACAGACTTAAATATTATTTTCACTCAAAGACTTTAACGTGTTCATAATTCTTGCGCACGTTTTTATTTGTGGTATTCGCAAATTTGACCATGTTACCGTCCCTGGAACAATTATCATGGCCGGACATTGGCATCTTTTAAAAGAAATCTAAATTTATATTTGCTCTAAACTCGACTTCATTATTATCCAGTGTAAGATATATATATTAATTGGTGTTTCCTGTATAATGTATCATATTTATATTTATTATTATTATTATTATTATTATTATTATTATTATTATCGTATCATTATTGTTATTACCCTATAAAATGTTGTTTGTACATGACATTTACATTGCTACATTTATTGTATCTTTAACTGTTTATAATTAGTATAGTGTATATCTATATTTGTCGAATATTTATTTGTATTTGTGCTGGTTGAGTGGAAGAGACGGCCTTATGGCCTTAACTCTGCCAGAATAAATAAAGTATTATTATTATTATTATTATTTATTCGTCTAAGAGAAAGTAGAACTGTTCATTCCCTATCCCTTCTCTATAAAATACTTCACACATCATCGCCTAATTATTTAATCACGCCGCTTCATCAGACTATCCGCCACACACAATCTTGACACTCGATCCCATCAGCACATTGTCCTTTAAATCCCTCTTCATTACACTGTGTATTATTCATTATCTTTTACGGTCTCACTTACCAAAACATGGAATTCCCTTCCGCCCTATGTCAGAGACTGTCAAACTATAACATCCTTCAAAAACAAACTAAATAATTATTTAATAACAAACTAACTTATACACCTCACTGATAGTAAGTTATTATTTTAACAATTAATAAATTTAATTATTTATGAAAATATTAAGATTAACAAATATTTTCATTTGTTTTGTTTTAAATATTGTACAAACGTAAAATTAGTTTTCTATATCTCATTATTTTTTTGTTTTTTATATACGTTAGACAGGGACAATTTAATATGCGTTGCTTTTATACGTTTTATTATTAGTTTTAGTCTTAACTGGTTGCAAAATAGATCGTAATATAATATGTATCTTTTTGATCAAATTTTTATTTAGCATTTAATATTAGAGTTAATTGAGATTGTTATATTCTGATGTAATATATGTTTGTCCTGGTGAGCGGAAGAGAAGGCCACATGGCCTTAACTCCACCAGGCTAAATAAATCTAATCTAATCTAAATTGTATTATATAGTAAAGTTCAGACACACGGTCCAGTTTGTGCCTAAATATGCAGAATGGCACAATGTCTCTTATTACCAAGAGAAACGTAAACGGATGTTATCTTCTTAGGATTGAATCTGTCCGTCGCCATGACGTTGGCGGCAGTGTTCCTATCTTGCACTCCGGCGCACGGGTTCGTTTCCGGTGGTGTAGGGGATTTTAAATCTCTACCTTGGATCAAAATGTGTGCATATGTTGAAAGTAAAAAGTTTAGCAAGTGAAAAATGCAAACAACGGAGAAAAAATATAGTCACGGTAAAAAGCAGAGGAATAAAAAAACTAACATTAAGTGTTTGTTTGTATGCTTTAACTTATATTGAATCATGTTTTGTATTTTACATTTGAAATCTGCGAAGACTTTATTTGTTAATTTGGGGACTTCGACATAGAATGGACCTAAATACTTCAAAATAATATGTGAATGAATGGAATATATAGTCTCATATTATGGTAACATATTAATTAGAAAAAAATCAGCAGGTTTTTTTGTTTGAGACTTGAAAGTAAATGTTTTTTCTTCTTTTTTTCCAAATGTCCCAGGTTGTTATTTAGACATTTTTGGTGTTCTCTCCATGGCGTACTTGCAACTCCTTCTGAAGTTGGGGTGCCTGGAAGGCGAGGTTTCGTTGCCCCGATGATATGAGAGTTGATGATGATGGTAACGATGCGCCAGGAGAGGCCTTAAACTAAACTTAAGCTAATTAGGCGAACATGATATTGATAATAATGATGGTCAGATGGTGATCGGGGACCGTTTGGGCCTTAAAGTTTCCTGACATTTATCTTACAGGTGAAGAAAAACCCCGAAAAAGAACCTCACCCAGGAAACTTGTGCCGACCGGGGATCGAACCCGGGCCCGCTTCGCGACAAGGCAGAACGCTACCTCGAGACCACAGCGGTGGATTGAAAGCAAATGTACATTTTTCAAACAATGGGTTGCTGGCCCAGAGAGGTATTATTGTGGGTTTCACACATCATCATATACAAAACTATAAGAACAACTGGAAAGCCCATCATAAACGAATGCTATCTCTCAGAATTCCAAAAGCTATGCTCCATTACTATCTTCAAGGCAAAAGATTGCAGGAGCGACAAAAAAAAGCATTGGATGAGAACTTGCTCTTTGAGATCGAAACAGGCCACATGGTCTAATACTTGAATGGACGTTTTTGTTGTTGATGATGGCGACTTTTGTAATATTACTTTTTTTAACGTTTATGTATAATAATTATTGAATTATGTAATGCGTTTAGTATAGTTTCACTTCCATAATGTTGGTAATGTGAAATAATAGAAATAATATTTGGCTACTATCTTTAAATTCAGGAATCCAGATTTAGACTGCACGAGGAGAATAGAGAGTCACAATTCACTCGAATCCGTTAGGAACGCTAGTGTCGCATGTATGTAGCAGTGAAGTGCCGGTGATTTAAAATAAAGAACTGTCGGATATACTGAGTTTCCTCCGGGAGCATTATTTCACGGAGAAAGCCGCTAACATCGATCCTCTTGGCATTACCTTACCTTGATACCGTAGGGCGAATGGAATATACAGGATGACTCAATAACTTCATTACAACATTTTAAAGACAATTGTTTTTATGACTAACTTTCATATACCTCTTCCAAGCTAAGTTCCAGTTGTAATGTAAACAAAGCAGATGTAAGACTGCATTTTCATTGGTCGAACTAGGATTTTACCTTTAAGCATGTAAGAAAATGTAATTCTCTCTCTAACATTCGAAATAGAGAAAATAAAAATATTATCTAGCACATGTTTATATACGTAAGTCATATTGGAGAATTAAAAAATATATAATTATAATTTTAATAGATTGAATGAGTATTGTTAAATTATTACGCATGCACAATGTAGGGTACATTGGAATTTCAGTTGTTTAAAACGGCCGCTTCTGTATAATTATAAGACATTGAAATGGAAGGTATTTGAAAAGCGGAAAGAAACCAATTATTTTGAACGTTTTCAAACAGTCTAGTGAAAAATATCCTACATTAGCTATTGAGGGCATGGTGAAAATAACAGCAGAATTTACAGGTGAGTCAGCATTGCGCATAATTTCTGCTCCAATGTAATTGTAAATAAAGGATATCTATCGACATCACGGGAAAAGCGTAAACGTCTGAATAAGTAGACCCATATATAACGGGCTTCCAATATAAACCCGGACCGGCCTCACGGGGTTTCACCCGTCAGGCAGCGCTCTCTCCTCGTCCGCATTTCACTGTGCCAGTCGCTCGTCCTTGAACTAGTCAGTTTACTATCGTTCGACAAGATGAGACGTCAGCTGACATTAGAGCAGCGCATTTATGTGTGTAAATGTTATTATAAATACGAATCAGCTCGTCGTGTTCGCGAGGAATTTATTCGGAACTTCCCTGGACAATCACCTCCAGATCGACAATCCACGATCTTGTGACTAAATTTGAGACCACTGGTTCAGTACAAAATAAGAAACACACGCGAAGGCGTACGGTTCTCACCGAAGAAAAATTAGACGAAATTGGCGAAAATGTGTGGGGTAGCCTGAAAGACAAAGTGTATAAAACAAATCCGCACACATTGGAAGAACTGAAGAACAACATAAGAAATGAAATCAGAAACTTGACAGTGCCCGAACTACAGCGTGTCAATCTAAATGTGTTTACTCGGTATAATGCCTGTTACTGCGGGAGGACAACATTTCCAGTATTTTCTATAAGGTAAGAAACAGTTCAAGGACGGGTGGTAGGCAGGGTGAATTGCGGGAGGAAGAGACAGCACTGCGTGTCGGGTGAAACTCCGTGAGGCCGGTCCGGTTTTATATTGGAATAAATATATATAAATAAGAAATGGGAGTTCCTAGTTATTGGTACCGTCTTACCTTGTATTCAGTCTTATTTCCCGTAAAATACGATGTTACCTACGAGCAATGTTTCTATCGATGACAGTTCCGTATACAGTTCAGTCATATCGCGGGTAAATGTAGCACCACGGTTCCCCCAATAGACGGTGTCGGCGAAGTAATATCTTATGGAAATTTGTTTACAATAGGCCTACAACTGGACTTCGCTCGGAATTAATATAGAGGAAGTTGTTTTCAGGAACGTATTTCCTAATTATACAACATAGATTATGCCATCAGGTTGATATGTCCTCCACTATTGTGAATACAAACTAATACGAATATTAAACGAAAAAAGCGCCTATTTGAAAATATCCTAAGATATGAGTTCAGGCTAGCTGGTAGAACGTTAGCGCATTATAACATTTTGATTTAGGTTACTCCGTGTTCCGCTTATAACTGTAACGAAATAAATAGTTATCATTTCAAAACCATGCATACAAAATGACTACGATAGATTGCATGTAAAAGAGGAAGTTGGGATGTTTTAATTCAATGTTATTGCACGCGCTCAGATAATTTTATACGAAAATTCTTACCGTACCTACCGTCTTACTGTCTGACCAACGGATCTGTGTCTCCGTAAGATATGCGAACTGAACACTAATTCCATATCTGCTTCGGTAAACCATTTCCCTCCTTGCATTCCTATCTCTCTCTTTTCTTTCGCCCCTCCCTCTACTTGCAATTTTGAGCCTTCTTGGGGGACACTTGCAGTCCAGTGTTGTCAACTCAACATGAACATTATACCAAGGACTGATGAAATAAATATTTTTAAGCAAATAATAAAAATCAATTCAGCATCCTTAGACAAACTTAAATATGTAGAAGTAATAATTAACCTTACACGATTCAATATTCAAGATCCATGACACTGTTTGGAGAAAATTTGGCAACATCTCTACTCGGAAAATTATCGTGGCTCCTGTTTGACGTGGTGGGAGGGAAGTGCGTGGAATGGAATGGTGTGGTGTGGGTATAGGCGTAGAGCATTCGATGTGCCTCAACTCCCTGATGGGACAATTTTCCAGGAGATCAGCCTCATGGGCTAGTAGTCAGCGTTTCTGATTGCAGTTCGCGTGAAAGAGTTTCTTGCCTTTATCTTTAAAATGTTTGTTTTTTGTGGGGTTTAAACTTTTTTATTTCGCTTATTATTTAGTCAACATATTTAAATAGTCACAAAAGTGAGGCCTCACGTTCAATTCCCGGTTGGACTATAAGTTTTTTTTTTTCCTTAAAGGGAATTTTTATAAGTAATGCCATGAGTGATTTACAATTTATCTAGAGAATTTGGAAATCAAGAGTGGCATGTGTTAGGACTATTTAACGAATAAAATTAAGCTGTTTACTCACAAATCATTATTTAAATATAGTCATTTTAAAATATTTATATAACTAATGCAAACGGCGATTTTGAAAACAAATGAGAAACGTTATGTTTCACTTGTTTATCACTGCAACCAGATCATATTATTTATTGCCAAAGGATCGCAATATTGTGAGAGTGCACCCTAGTGGAGAAAAAATTAAATACATCAAACTGTATATTAATTAATTTTTGATGTCTTATGATGTAAATATGTCAATTATAATTTTCTCGAACGTTATTACCTGGGAAAAAATATGTTTAAGAAAGTGCAAACAGTGGTTTCTTTATTTTGTGGTATAATCAATTACTACAAATGTTTTTATATTATCTCCCGCAACCACGATAAGGTTACATTCGTGCACTATATATACAATCAGGTAGCCACATGGTGTTACTGCAAAATAATGCTATGACCTATTCAGAATGTTAAAAAGGAGGAGCTTGATTTTACAGTGATAAAATTAGACTGATAAAATCGAGGTGAAAAACGACTGTGATTGGTTGTAAATAAAAAATCATTGATATGTGATTGGTCATTGGCTCCCATTTGGAACATGAGTTAAATAGTTCCTGTAATTGCCCATGGTTACGTTTAGGTTAAGGACTCTCTTAGCGCTTCGTTATCATTGATCACGCATCATGTCGTCGGGGTAACGTAACTCCGCCTTCCAGGTGCTCGAAACTAAGAAATGGATTACAATTCCGCCAATGCAAGGAGAGAAAGCTAGAAATGTCAATGAAGACAATAAGGTGGCATCGGACAAAAAAAAATCCAGCAAGATGGAACTCCAACACACTTTGCCAACGTACTTTGCACGTTCTTAGAAGAACAATTCTCTGCAAAATCGATCGGAAGATGATCACCATACAATGCATGACCTGCCAGATTACCGTACCTAACATAATCTGATTTTTTCCTGAGCGGTTTGTTAAGGACCAGGTGTACACGATACCAAAGCGTGATTTGACAGACTTGAAGAAATAATTCATGCTGCTGTCAAGAATGTAACACCACAGATGTTTCATAACATATGGGTCGAGGTTGAAAACGGTTGGATATTTCCCGTGTTACTAATAGAAACTATTTTGAAGTTTATGGAACATAAGATAAAAAACAATTCTCAGTTTTCACTCTTTGTTGCAGTTGGTTTCATCTAAGTATAGATTCGTACTACTGTAGTTTAGAAGTTATACTTCTGACTTGAGGGAAACATTATGTTCACCATAATTGTGTTTATGACCAGCCTCATGGGCTATGGTCAGCGTTTCTGACTACAGTCCATGCGGTCCCGGGTTCGATTCCCGGTCAAACAATAGGATTTTTTCCTTAAAGGGAATTATTCCTGTGGTTGCTCATGATCTGGACTTTAGGTTAAGTTTAGGTTAAGAACTCTCCTGGCGATCCATTATCATTTATCACCCATCATATCATCGGGGTAACGTAACTCCGCCTTTCAGGTGCCCCAACCTAAGAAATGGATTACAATTCCGCCAATGCCAGGGGAGAAAACCAGAAATGTCATAAAAGACAACCTGGTGGCATTAGACAAAAAAAAAATGGTTTCAAAACACATTATTATACCAGGGATTAAATCCCGCATTAAAATTGATATGTTTAACTATAACATTCCATTCCATTAACACAGTTTAACCTCTCACCTTATATGTACTTTTACTTACCACACGCCACCCGGACCTTACATTGTTACGACCTGTCGGGAGAGGGATTTTAACTATGGATCACACATACTTTTTTCGACCACACAAATACATGGAGGACTTTCCCGAAGCAATGATCAGTTCAATGTTAGGGCCTCCTCCCAGACAACACATTAAGAAGAAACACATCACTCACACACATTCCAAGTAAACATGGCGAATGTTTTTTTTCCCAAATGCCTCAGGTTTGTCTTTCGACATTCCTGGTTTCTCTCCTGGCATGGCGTACTTGTAACCCACTTCTGAGGTTGGGGCGCCTGGAAGGCGGGGTTACGTTGCCCCGATGATATGATGGGTGATGGCGATGATAATGATGCGCCAGGAGAGTCCCTAATCCTAAGCTTAACCTAAGATGAATATGAATGATGATGATTGCGATGGTCATATGATTTCGGGGACCGTTTGGGCCTTAAAGTTTTCCTGACATTTGTCTTACAGGTGAGGAAAAACCCCGATAGAAACCTCACCCAGAAAAACTGTCCCGACCGGGGATCGAACCCGGGTCCGCTGCGTGACAAGGCAGCACGCTACCCCCAGACCACAGCGAATGTAGTAATGGTGATTATGATGGCCAGATGATGTTTGGGGACAGTTTGGGTCTTCAAGTTTCCTGACATTTGTCTTACAGGTGAGGAAAACCCCGAAAAATCACCCACGGAACTTGTCCCGACCACGGATTGATCCTGGGCCCGGTGCATACGAGGCAGCGTCGCAATCCCGAGATAACATTGGTGGAATAACTGTAAAATAATATGGCAATATAACTAAATAATAACTCTATACTCCGCATAAACAGATTCAATGCCTAAGGCCCAACATTGGTCTCTATTCTCAGCCAACTGAAATTAGTTCAAAACCCCAATATCGAGTTAAAATCCTGTTCCCTACATTCCATCCGAATATCATCCTCCTAACTACTTTTAGACCTTCTTGATTACTTTTTGCCCAAGAATTCCCCAATAAAAATGGGAAACTTTTATTTTGTCGCCGTTCGATCTACATCGGCTGCCCATTCAAATCTCCTAGAATTCCCAAAAATACATTGAATTTTCGAAAATTGTTTTTAAAATTGGCAAAATCTGACGAAAACATATATTTTCGAGCAAGTTAATAACCCTGACAGTATTAAGATAACGATATAAATTATGTACTTATAAAGCATTCTTCATCGATATCTCTTATGTGACCGAATATTAATGTTTTCCACTCTTAGAGCGTTGCCTACTAGGTGTCTATTTGAGGCGATGAGCTAATTGCTTGCCACTCCCTGACATCTGTAGGAAATGATCGTAACGAAATTAGCCTGGTTAAATTACTCCTATAAGCGAGCGCCATTACCTCACTGGGGATGTATGGGTATAAACAGATTAGTCTATAGAGTACATAAGTAATAGTATATTAGATGCGAGGTTGGGAAGTGGTTTTTTCTGAAGCGAGGAAATGTTTAAAAACCGATCGATAGCGAGTTTTTTAATTTCCGAGATTCTGTAAAACACTTCACAAACGTGCGTTGTACATTATTTTTTATGTTTTAAAAATTATTAATAATAGTAAAATAATATCTTTGTTGGAAATATTTGCGTTCATTATAAACAACTGACCAACGCAAATGGTGTGGGCAATGTTTATTAATTGAGTCTACTGCAGGCCATGACACCAATGAGCCATAAAATGGTGGCAAGTACTTATTTATTATTTTATATTGTTTCAAATAAAGTTCAGTTCCTTTAAAATTTAGTGATTTGTTTCGTATAATGTATATTAACGTTACCTTTTGGATATATTTTTGTATATACATTGTACATAGTGTACATAGAGGGCAGTGGTTTTATTTCCCACGCGAAGTTTGTAATATGTAATATTACAGTATTCAGTAGTTATTTAGGTTGGCAACCCCGAAATGTAG
The DNA here is from genome assembly GCA_030220185.1 of Diploptera punctata. NCBI lineage: Eukaryota > Metazoa > Arthropoda > Insecta > Blattodea > Blaberidae > Diploptera > Diploptera punctata. The sequence goes on along the minus strand of JASPKZ010003066.1, from coordinate 142,315 downwards.
GAAGTTGAACTTTCAATCATGGTCGCCGTTGCTGTAAGTACGACAGAACGCACTATCGCGCAAAACAAATTATATTTCTCTTTATTTTAATCTTTAGTTTCTTACACAAGAACCGAGAGAAAATAATATAACTCTGTAAATCAGGCCATGACCGAACTGGTCAAGTCGAAGTTTTCATTTACATTGAAAAAAGAATTTTGCCTTTGCAGTTCAATACATTAACTTGATTTATTCACAGAAGGAAGTGACATTACGTTTGACTAGAATGCATCCAGTGTTTGAAACTCAAGACTGTTGTAACTTAACAGACAGCTAATATTTGTAAATAATTCACGACCCAATACTGCAGCCAGAGGAAGGAGATAAATTTAACCGTGAATACATACAAAATTAAACATAAAAATATGTTTCATATCTTCCCGCAATGTAGCCTTGATACAGAGCTACGTGACTTCCTCTGTTTCGAATCCCCTTGGGAAATAAATTTTCTCATGGAATTTCGATCACTGTCAGAAGTAAAATTGTACTGGACAATAACATTTTGGAGTAGGTGAATAATTTTACAATTCTAGGATGCAATATCTCATATGAAGAAGAAAAGGATGTAAATGCAAAAATATCTAAATTTTTAAGAATTTTAGGGTTAATAAATTCTATCTTCAAGCCACAGTTAGTCCAAAAGCATTCTAGATTAAAAGTGTATAAAACACTGGCTCTTCTAACTCTTTTGATGGTAGCGAAGTATGGACGTTGAAACAGAATGATATACAGAGACTTAGATCTGCTGAAATGAGCTACCTTCGGAGGACTGCAGGATACACACTACTAGATCAAAAAAAAAAAGAAGACATATTAGAAGAATTACACATGGAACCTTTAGAAAACAAAATTTCTGAATGTAAGTCAAGATGGATGCAACATGTTCATCGAATGGAAGATCACAGAATACCCAAACAATGTTAAAATATCAACCTGCAGGAAGAATAAGACCAGGACGTCCACTCAAAAGACTTTTGGATGGTGTTTCTCTTGAGGCCGAAACAGGTCAACAAATGGCCTAAATTCGTGAATGTACTATGATGATGATGATGATGATGATGAATTTCGATCACTATGGGACGTATGCCCATGGGATCTTGAGTAGTTTGTGTAGTTACAATAAATAGCGGCTTTAGTTTGAGAAAACCAGCTACATCATGTTGGGGATTCGACATGCTGACCGTATCATCCCTATACTTGCTGGATATCATCATCATCATCATCCATGCAAATATTAGGTCATGTGGCCTGTTACGGTCTCAAAGAGGAATTTTCCATCCAGCGCTTTTTTTGGACGTCCCAACGATCTTTTGCCTTGGGGGCAGTAGCGAAGTATGGCTTTTGGAATTCTATGAGACGGCAAGGGATAGTGACGTGCATTTCATCACCTCTCATATCCAAATCTCATCCTCAACGTGCTCGTGGTGCAACCTGCTATTACAAATGAGGCTCTGAGGACCGAGTACTGGCGGTATAACCACATCACCTTAATGTAGAGGAAATGCTACATTAATGGGAACCCCACATAATACCCCTCTGGGCCAACAACCCATTGGGCGAAAATAATACATTTGCTTTCAAGTCTCAAACCAAGCCTCGGATGAATCAGACTTGCTGGATATAAGATGGATATATTTAAATTTAAGTGGTTTATATTAATATAAATTTACTTACATAATTATATATATTTGAAGTTCATATGAACTTCGATCACTGTGATTAACACATGTGGATGTGAGGGCAACAGCTGACTAGAACTCCAAGTCGGAGTAAATTCTAACACCATTAAGAAATATGTATTTCAACATGTTGTTGTCTAACGTGCTGCATCTAACACCGAAGTCATTAACAGTCTTGCTCTCCAATACTTTGAGGTATTACAATCTTCATGTTTGACAACGATACGGTTGTTCAGATGACCGTCGTCCATTATTTCATCAGGGTGTTTGCATAAAATGGATTTCGGTGAAGGCAGAACATTGATTTTGTGAAGGTGTTCTGCCAGGCAGTCGTGGCCCGTTGTCATCCTAAAATGTGCTACTTCTGTTTTTCTTGGTATGTTCGGTATATCAGTGTGTTTTATTATGCATTCCCATTTTTTCGTTTCTGGCCACTGTTTGAAATCTATTGTCATTCATAATTTTGAATTTTAACTTTATGTGGCGTTTCACTGAGGAGTAAGGTGTTGGTTTAGATCTAGGCATTTGTGTAATACGAGATCCTTTTTTGGCGAGGAGATCGGCTGTTTGGAGAGTAGGGAGATGTTTCTTGTAGATGTCCCACAACCCGGAGATCCGATTGTGGGACTATTACTCCGAAGCGTTTATTTACAAGATTCATCACCACATGTATGAAGATCATTTTGCATTACCCAGGGTGCACCGCGAGGAGGCGATCTTCCTTACACCCCGTATATATATATATATATATATATATATATATATACAGGGCCAGTCTAAATTCCCCTTACAAATGTGTATGAGTCACAGTTTAAAATCCCTCTCCCGACAGATCGTGCCACTGTAAGGGCCGGGTAGTGCGTTGTATGTAAGACTACCTTTAATGTCAGATGTTAAACTGAGTTAAAGAGGAAGAAGGAATATAAAATACAATTGAAACACAAAAAATATAAAATTAAATGTTGATATAATAATTCATTATTGAATGTGATAGGCTAATTTGCATCCCGATATAATACGAGTAGTTTACTCACAGTACACTATTTATCACAGTATTACAATCTGTCTTCTTCTTCTTCCTTTGGCTCTACGGTCCTCTAAGAACCTTGGCCTCCTTCGTAACAACTGCCCATTCTTCTCTATTACTATCTCTCTGTCTCCATCTTTAACCGTCAGTTATTTTAAGTCTGCCTCAACCTTATCTAACCATCTTAGTTGCTGTCTTCCAACCTTTCTTCTTCCTTCCGGTTTCCCTTCTAAAATTTTTCTTGCACCTCTTTCTTGCTCCATCCGCTCCATCCATGTCCTACCCATTCCAGCCTCTTTCTTTTAATATCTCCTACCAGATCTAAATCCCTAATATAATGCTTTCAATGTCTATTTCGTTCTAATTCTCCATATATCTTGTTACTGTACTGCTCCATGCATCTTCCTTAATATTTTTCTTTCCATGTGTTCAATATGTACTTATGTTTTTCTGATAATGTCTACGTTTCGCTTCCAAATATAGCAATTGGTTTAAATATTTTTTATATGTTTTATTTACAATCTGTATTTAACTTTAATTCTATAATTATTTCAAAACTAGCGTGTTCATGTATTTATTCTTCTTCTTCTTTTCCTCCTTCCTTTAACCTCACACCTTATGGATATATTTACATGTCTTAGATTACCCGGCCCTTACAGTGATACGACCTATCGAAATTTTAAATTTTGAATCACACACACAAACACATAAACACACACACACACACACACACACACACACACACACCACACACACTTTTCTGATCGTACAAGGGCATGGAGGGACTCAATCCAGGGATTCTTCCGAGACAATACGAACACTTAGGACCAAACACACCATTCAGACATACATATTAATCATGGGGAAATGATAATAATAATTTTGATCTAACGGAAATGAGTACCAGACGCTTGTTCTGGGGGTAAAGGCGGCCGTCACGCAGGGCTGACAACCCGGCTGACATCAAGTGCCGATTGTCCAGAAAAAGTGGGAGCCTTAACCTCCCATTACCCCAAGGGCCTCCTGAGGCCTGTAGTGGGAATACTTTACTTTACTTTGGTCAGATATGTTTGCGGGCCATTTAGGCATTAAAGGTTCCTGAAATTTGTCTTATAGGTAAGGAAAAATCCTGAAAAAAGCAATCCAGGAACTTACCTCGACAGGAAATCGAATACAGACCCACTGAGTATGAAGCAACGACGTTATTATGAGACCACAGTTTTGTGTGTTTCACCGATTCAAAATAGTGCGTTAGAAATATTGCTGGACATACTATTCTGTATAGCTAATAAAGGGAAGACAATGTGAGAATGTCCATTTATACGAAGAGAGATGCTTAGTTGGAATATCTTTTTTGTATACTACATATATATTGTCCACCGCTGTGGTCTCGAGGTAGCGTGCTGCCTTGTCACGCAGCGGGCCCGGGTTCGATCCCCGGTCGGGGCAGTTTTTCTGGGTGAGGTTTTTATCGGGGTTTTTCCTCACCTGTAAGACAAATGTCAGGAAAACTTTAATGCCCAAACGGTCCCCGAAATCATATGGCTATCATCATCCACCTCCTTATCATTACCATCATCATCCTTCACCGGTGTGGAAAGCAACGGGAAGCTACCACACCTACAATTCCCTAGTAAAGCTGCAAGCATAGCATGAAAATGCTATGATTGCAGTGAAGGACCTGCCTTCGGGCAGAATTACTATGGATGGACATATATATTGTGATTTTTTTTGCGCGATAGTGCGTTTTGTCGTACTTACAGCAATGGCGACTATGATTGAAAGTTCAACTTCCTACATTTCGGGGTTGCCAATATAAATAATTATACTGTAATATTACATATTACAAACCTCGTGCGGGAAGTAAAAACATTGCCCTTTATGTATACTATGTACAATGTATATATAACAATATATCAAGAAGGTAGTGTTAATATACATTATACGATACAAATCACTGCATTTTAAATGAACTGAACTTTAACAATATTATCATCATCATAATCACTCCAGGGATTAGGCAATTGCCCGTTCCGACTTCATAATGCATCAGCCCAACGTCTTCTAGGTCTTGTAACATCACGTCTTCCTCTTGCTTGATAACAACATCACGTCTTCCTCTTGCTTGATAATTTCTTGCTAACAATGGATATCTCTCCTTACTCATACAGCCCTTCCACCATCCTTGTCCTGCGAAGCGCTCGTAACGCTTCCAGGAGACTTTCATCTTGCTGAGAAGCTTCATGGAAATCAGCCAGATTGTCATAAAAGGAACTTTAACAATATAAAACAATAAATATGTACTTGCCGTCATTTTATGACTTATTGGTATCAGGCCTGCTGTAGTCTCAACTAATAAACATTGCGGACACTATTAACGTTAGTCAGTTGTTTATAATGAACGCATATATTTACGACAAAGATGTTATTATTTTACAATAATTTATTATTTTAAAAACACCATCGCGCAGAAAATAATGTACAACGTACGTTTGTGAAGTGTTTTACAGAATCTCGGAAATTAAATACCTGGCTATCACTTGGTTTTTAAACATTTCCTCGCTTCTGTAAAAACCGCTTCCCAACATCGCAGCGTAATATTCCTTCGTATTCGATATCTTATTATTATTATTTTTTTAGAATCATAAACATCTAATTTGTTAGCTGAAATTCGATATTTGATTAATTCCATGGCATGCCTTCGTAATGGCAAATTCTATGAGTGATTACACTTCCTTCCTATTTGTTATGCTAAGTTACAATCAACTGCTATAAAATAAAGCAGGGCAAGCCCGTATCGGCGCCCGAGATCGTGGGTAAAAGAAAATTATTAGAAAGCTGTGACAGTTTGGCGCACGACCAAGTAGTTGCTTAACATTTAGGGGGGGGGTAACCATAAAGGGAAAGAGATAAAGAAACAACGGATACAGAATTCAAGATTGGAAGGCGTGTCGGGGATTATCGTTGTTACAATTTATAAGCTTACATCAATTAGCAAGCTTAACCAGAGCAAAGCCCTCCTTTTAAAACAAGATTTGTTACATTTCAGATGTATCATTAGCTCCGAACTTTGAGATACTGAATCTACTTTTCTCCTGTTTAATTAACCAGTAGCTCTTTTCCGATTTTGGAGACGCCATTTTTACAAACTGGATTAATTATTTAAAATTTTCGCTTTCTATCTAAGATCGTCCTTTGGTTAGCATGCATAATTAAAAGATATTTGAACCCTACTTTAAAGTTGACTCTTTGAGCCAACTAGGATTTCATCTCGTCTACCTTTCATGATTACTCCAGACCTAACTCATAGACAATGTTCCATTTTATCATTATAATGGAAGTGAAATTTAAACCAAATAAGTGAATAAATTGACATTATATTTATGTTCATCGTTTGCACGGGTGTATCTGGTCGTTTGTGTTAAATCTCACACACACACGCGCGCGCGCGCACACACACACACACACACACACACACACACACACACACACACACACATATATATATATATATATATATATATATACATCTTGCAGTGAGATGGCATATTTAGGGATTAAAATTAATAAAAATGGAAGTTATGAAGAGGAAATAAGACATAGAAATAATAAAGGAAAATTTGCTATTGCTTGCTTCAATGGAATATATATTTTTTTAAATGCCCCAGGCTTGTCTTTCGACATTCTTGGTTTCTCTCCTGGCATGGCGTACTTGTAACCCACTTCTGAGATTGGGGCGCCTGGAAGGCGGGGTTACGTTGCCCCGATGATATTATGGGTGATGATGATGATACTGGTGCGCCAGGAGAGTCCCTAATCCTAAGCTTGACCTAAGATGAATATGAATGATGATGATTGCGATGGCCATATAATTTCGGGGACCGTTTGAGCCTTAAAGTTTTCCTGAAATTTGTCTTACAGGTGAGGAAAAACCCCGATAGAAACCTCATCCAGAAAAACTGTCCCGACCGGGGATCGAACCCGGGCCCGCTGCGTGACAAGGCAGCGCGCTACCCCGAGACCACAGCGGTGGACAATTGTGGGATACAAATATAAGTAATAAAATTAAAATTGATATATATCATACAATTCTTAATATCATCATTACTTATGGAGCAGAACTTTGGCCATTAACAACAAAAACAAATAAGTATCTTTTGGCAACGGAAATAGATTTTATACGAAGGGCAGCAAGAATTTCAAGAAGAAAAGAAATAGAAACTCCGTTATAAGGGAGAATATGAAGATTGAAAACACTCTTTTAGATTATATTAAAACTCAGAAATTAAGACGGTACGGATATATCCAACGAATGGAAGAGGATTGCCTACCAAAATGTGTTTTAGAATGGAAACCTGAGGGAAGACGAGGCGGAAGATGACTTAAAACCTCCTGGAGTCTGGGCATATATTTACACATGAAGAAGAAAAATCTACAACCAGGAGATTGGATGGACCTACAAAATTGCCTATTAGGAATCGTACGATGTCAAAGACATTAATCAGTTGATTTTATATATATATATATATATATATATATATATATATATTAGTCCCCCCCAAATATGTTAGGTTTGATGATCTGGCAGGTCATGTATTGTACCGTTATTATCTTCCTATCCATCTTGCAGAGAATTGTTCTTCTAAATATGTGAGAACTGTGTTGGTAAAGATGTTGAAGCTCCATTTGCTGGGAAATTGTTCGATTTTTTGTCCAATGCCACCAGGTTGTATTTAATGACATTCCTGGCTTTCTCCCCTGACACTGGTGGAACTGTAATCCATTTCTTAGGTTGGGGCACTGGGATGGCGTAGTTACGTTACCCCGATGATATGATGGGTGATAAATGATAATGATATACCAGGAGAGTACTTAACCTAAACTTAACCTAAATTCCAGACCAAGGGTAACCACTAGAATAATTCACTCTAAGGTAAATTTCCTAAAATCTGACTGGGAATCGAATCCGGGACCTCATGAACTGTAGTCAGAAACGCTAACTGCTAGCCCACGAGGCTGGTATTGTGCAAATACAAAAAATACGACATTAAAATTAATGTTGAATGTCTCTTTCTTCGTTAATATTCTGTTAACCTATCATATTTCAAGGACGTAAAATCTTGTGTGTGGCCTCATTCGTATGCGAAGTAACGTTGTGGGTCCCGCGTCATATATTTATAAAAAGTAGAAGAGCCTAAAACCTAAAATAGTAAAATGACCTTTTACACACAGATTGAAATGGAACTATAAAGATGAATGTTGTTAAATAACGTAGATAAAATAATTTGCTGTCCATACAACTAAAATTAAGAATCATCATCATCATAATCCATGCAAGTATTAGGCCATGTGGCCTGTTACGGTCTCAAAGAGGAATTTTCCATCCAGCGCTTCTTTGGACGTCCCAGCGATCTTTTGCCTTGGGGGCAGTAGCTAAGTATGGCCTTTGGAATTCTATGAGACGGCATTCGTTGAAGATGGGCTTTCCAGTTGTTCTGGTAGTTTTGTATATGGTGAAGAATGGGTTCTACATCCAACTCTTCCATCATTTCTTCATTTCTTTTATGGTCCCACTTTGTGTAGCCTGCCGTTCGGCGCATAAATCGCAAAATTAAGAATATGCGGAGTAAATACTATATGTATGGAATTCTTTTTCTTCTTCATCGTAGTTTAAGCTCTCATGCTATAGGTAGTTTTGCAAGCCCTATGGTGCCGGGGCCTTACAGTGAAACGGCCTAATCGGGAGAAGGATTTATAACTTTGGATCACATGCATATTTGTTTTTACCATAAATGGGTATTGAGAGCTTCCTTGAATGAGTGATCAGCTCAATGTAGGGCCTCCTCCGAGCGAATACAACATTAAGAAGAAACGCATAATTCACTCTCACGTTCATACTAAACATGGCGAGTATGATAAGGGTGGCCAGATGATATTTGGAGACCCTTTGAGCCTTACATTTTCTGACACATCTTATAGGTAAGGAAAAAAAAACGACCAAGAAACCTGTCCCGACCGGGGATCGAAGCCGGGCCCACTGCGTACGAGGCAGCGACCCTACCCCGAGACCACAGTAGTAGACATGTGGCTAATTCATGAAATTATATTACAATACCACTAAAACATTAAGTATAACAACAAAATGGACAACAATTTACTATCATAAAATACATAGTGGCGGGTGAAAATACTAACGATAATATATGTACAGTAATAGTAATATAATAATAATAATAATAATAATAATAATAATAATAATAATAATAATAATAATAATAATAATAATAGTAATAATAATAATAATAATAGTAATAATAATAATAATAATAATAATAATAATAGTAATAATAATAATAATAATAATAATCTATAATAGTGATTATGACAATAATGCTCAAGTCTTGAAACGCATGCTGTTATGCATTATATGGACTCTCTTGTCATCTAAACTACTTAAAAACTAAAAGTTTACAGAACTTTTATCGTTTCAGTTACATTATGTGGATGACAATCGTGGTCTCTTTCAGGGATGAGAAAATATTACGTGTATTTGAGAGTAATGTTCTAGAAAAATATTTGAACTGAACAGAGACGAACAGATGCATGAAAAAAAATTGTATTATAAGCCAATACTAATACAATTCATTGTTAAAACCGTTGAGGTGGAGAGTCATAAAATAAAATAAGTTAAAATACCTTCTTAGGTAAAATCCGTCGTCCTCAACTTTTAATATATGTAATCTTTATGCCTGTAGGCCTTTCAGGACATCCGTCCCATTTTCAGCAGTTCATTCTTCGCTACAGCATCCAGTATGATGTTTGATGCTGCTGGTCCTAATGTGGCTTTTACGCTTCGCTACAGCATCCAACATGATGTTTGATGCTGCTGAAAGGCCTACAGGCATAAAGATTACATATTTTAAAAGTTGAGGACGACGGATTTTACCTAAGAAGGTATTTTAACTTATTTTATTTTATTGTAAGCCCATGTTTTCCCTTTTCAGAGATTTAGGCGCACTCCCCCTATAGGGAAGAATTTGAACCATACTAATTTAGTTACACTTGTTTTCGTATAGATGTAATTTTGAGTGGTCCGTGGTCAGCGTTCCGCCTCATACTGACATCTAGGAAACCAAGGTAGTACTAAGACGGAAAAATTCGGTAAATTTTGTTTAGAGGCCTTTTCATTCAGGCTTAAGGATTTTTTACGAGCCTGAAAATCTTCAGACTCGGGACCCACGGTTTAAAGTCCCTCCCGGAGGACTTGCTCCTTGGATTTTTCCGTCCTAAAAAATCCAACGACCCCGGCGGGGTTTGAACCCGCGACCCTCGGGACCAGAGGCAAGGAGCATAACCACTAGTCCACCGCGGCGTTAAAAAAAACACTAAAAACGGAGGTGAGGTATTTTATTGAGATATGTTGATAATTTTTAATAAGACGCCAATGCCCGGAAATGATGCATTTTCACACTATGACTAGTTAATTATGTCTCAAGATCAGTGTTAGTTCGACGGATTTGAAGACTCGTTACTTGAAAACACCTCACGGGTATGGAACCTGTGATACGTGGCTTCACAACGGAATGTGGCTGCAACATAATGGAGCTCCAGCTCACTTCTATGCCAATGTGACGAGATATTTGATACCACGTATCCATGTCGAGGCGGAAAGTCCCATGACCTCCGAGATTATCTGATCTTAACCTTCTCGAATACTTTTTATGGGGCGACATGAAACCTGTTTGTGACTCCAGTAGAGTCACGTATAGATCTTATAGCTCGAATCCACGCTGCTACACACATAATTCAAACGAGGCCAGGCGTATTTCAACGTGTGCGCCAATCGCTACACTGCCGATGTACGCTCAGCAATGAGATCGGAGGTGGATATTTTGAAAACTTGATGTGACTGTGACAGTATTCTCAAGTATTGAGTCTTGAAATCCAACTAACGGAATTCGTGACAAGTTAGACATGTATTATTCGTGACAAGTTAGCATATTTCCCGGACATCGATACCTTATTAAAATTATCAATATATCTCAATATACCATCTCACTTCCGTTGTCGCTGTCGCTGTTTTTTGCAACATCCTGTATATACCGTATATATATTTTTTTTTCACGGGTGGAAAAGGAGGAGGATTTTATTTCAGTTACGGAGTCACAGCTGCAGCCTTCTCACCATTTAAGCGTGCAAACTTCAAAGGATCGACCTCAGCAACATACATATTATGTGCACTAGAAAAACGTATCAGTCCCACATCGCGGAAAATGTAAGTTCCTACTATCCCACCGGGAAAATAGTTCCTCAACTTGGCCTTTTTACCCGCCATTCACATATCCGAGGCCTCGGTAAAGCGCACTAGCTCTTCGAAAGGCTCGAAAATTTTCTAAGTTCACAATCACACCATTCCTCCGGGAATTACGCACCCCTTAACACAGGGACTACGCCCGCCAACACATATTCGAGGGCACGGTAAAACCGTGGTCTCACTGGCCGACGGGTAATATGCCACATTTTACAATTTAAACCAACTTACATGCATAATACTATTAATTTAATCAAAAAGCACAACAATCATGAAAACAATATATTAAAGACAAAACACTTGCTAAATAATAAATAAAAATATTTAAAATCCACCACTTTCATTGGTCATGATGTGTCCATCTCCAAGTCAACTTTCGAAATAAGGTGAACGTCCATATTACATTGCTTAACAATAAAATTGTCAACAGGCCTATCGGATTCTTCACCAAGACAAATGCTACAGATTAGGTACTATGCGGAGTAGTGAGAAAGGTAGCGGGTAGTATGCGGTCCTATCCAGTGTCGTCTGATTACTATACAACTGTATAATACGTTCAGGAGTAACATTCATTTCAGTTCTGATACATGTATTATTGGTATTGATGGACTTATAAAGTATGCACTGTTTTGTTTATGTTTGTTTCTGTGTGTTTGCTAGCATCGACAATACTGCATAGTGTTTTTAGTTACTTTACTGCACAATTAATTGTAATTGTCTGCCATTTTATACAGTTTTTGCAGCATCTAACAATAGCTGGTCCGGTCTTGACGTTGCAACTTGATGAGACATTTTAGCTGTCAGGTCCGATACCTCTATTTCCTCTGGTCAATGGTAACATCTCTACTAGTACTCCGTACACTTTCTAGGTTATTTCCTATTGGCTGATATCATTGCTTGAATGCACGCCATGTAGTCGTCTTTCTTCCTCCTTCAGCCAGCCATCAGGGGAGTATTCTCTTCAGTATATGGCCAGTGAGTAGTCGCCATTTGTGAGTAGAAGCACGTGGCTCGTTATATAAGTAAAATTTGTGTAAAATTTATTTCGTGAAATACTAGTAGTAGTAGGACTTTATTAGACAAAAAGTAAGATATTTACAATATTATTTACAAATATGGGTCGCACGGGCAGTAAGCCGTACGTGCTGTTGACAGTCCGTTACAATAAAGTAATAATTGGTACTAGTGTAAAGAAAAATAAACAACAAAAACAGCAATAACATTACAATTACATAAAGAAAACACAATAATAATATTACAATTAAATAATAACACAATAGCATTATACACTAAAAACATTAACATTACAATTACATAAAGAAAACACATTAATATTACAATTAAATAATAACACAATAGCATTATACACTAATTAATTTATATATAATTGTTAATAATTAATGGTATTGCATTTTGATAACATATATTTATTCATGAATGAGTGTTGTCCTTATTTTTCGCGTTTTGTCCAGAAATTTACCGAGGTTTATCCAATTTTCTGGATTTACCAATAACTCGTAGCATGCCAATCTTTCCCGATTTGAATTTAGAAATCTTTCCGGTAATAACTGACGTCTCCAATATTCTAAACCATTACATTTTCCTAATATATGTATCTCATCTTCAAAGTTCCCGCACATTGGACATATTCGCATATCGTGATCGTCGCTAATTTTTAGAAATTTCCATGCCCCTAGCCTAAACCAAGCAAGCCCTGATCTCTCCTTAAATCCTAGGTTGAGTATATACGATTCTTTTCCCCAGACGTGTTTTAGGTCTCTTTGTAAACACAGTGAGCGTTTTCCTGTACATTCGGCGAAAGTATCTTGTTGGTTTATATCTAAGTACCTCCTCCTTATTTTTCTCCACACGTTCTCGCGATTTTCAGTCCCTTTTTCCCATATCCAGCCCATCCCAATCTTTTGGAGTTCTCTCCTAACCTCGTCTGCCCAAAATTTAACATCTATGTTTTTAATTTGGTGGTCGTAACAAATTGCTCTAAGCATTGTTTGTTCACCTTGGATTACTCGCAACCAGTATTTGAGTACACGAATTTTACAGTTAATGTTGTCCTGGAATGACCCGAATTCATATAAAATTCCACAGTTAGAAACGGCCTTACTAAGTCCCGTAATATACTTTAGAAAATGCGTATATACCTTATTTAGCATTTCCGTTCTTTGGAAACCCCAAATCTCACTACCATAGTGCATTACTGGCCTGACCATCGCTCCATACATTTTTTCTAATGTGCTGACTGGAATATCAGGCACTCGACCCAGAATACCGAGTACACTGTTGTCTCCTCCCTTTAAATAATGCTATATCAATATGTTTTTTCCACTTTCCGTTCATTTTCAACGTCGTACCAAGATATTCAAAATGTTTCACGTTTTGAAGTACTTGATCTTTGTATTTCCATTCCTCTGCTCTACCATAAACCGTCCCATTTTTAAAGGTCATTGTTTTTGTCTTACTAACATTTACAGTCAATCCCCAATTCCTACAGTATATTTCCAGTAGGTCAAGACCTCTTTGCAATCCCTTGATTGTCTTGGAACAGATAATTAAATCATCTGCATACAACAGGACTGGGATTCTAACATTTCCTATCTCCGGAGCCTCAATTTCTCCTTCTAGCATTACGTCTGCAATATCATCAACGAATAGATTAAATAGCATTGGTGATAAAATGCAACCTTGTCTCACTCCCCGATTGGCTTCACTGCTCTCTGTAATGTGCCCTTGGTCTACTTTTATACAAAATTTAACATATTTATAAATTTACATTAAAGCATGTATCATTTTATGAGACAATCCTTTCCGATTTAATTTTTCCCAAAGTGCGCTTCGGTCCACAGTATCAAATGCCATCTTAAAATCAATGAATGCACAAAATAATTTACCCCCCTTCATTTTCAGATTGTCATCAATTAATGTTCTCAGAACAAATACGTTGTCCACTGTGGTGTACCCTTCTCTAAAACCTGCCTGATATCTTGAGAGCCTATTGTTCTCTTTAGCCCATTGTCTTATTCGTTCGTAAAGTACTTTACAATATATTTTTCCGAACACTGACAAGAGACAAATTCCCCTGTAACTTTCTGGTATCTGTGCCCCACCTTTCCCTTTGTATAGCGGTTGGATGACACTTGTCGCCCAGGCTTCCGGATAATCTCCTCCATTAAAAAGTTTGTTGAACGCAGTTTTCAAAACGTCTGATAATTTATTGGATGATATCATATTTTTCAAGAATTCCCCTGGTATTCCATCAATTCCAGGTGCTTTACCATTCTTTAAACATTTAATGGAAGAAACCACTTATATAATATGGAGTAACAGTAATACATATCCATCCATAGTAATTCTGCTCGAAGGCAGGTCCTTCACTGCAATCATAGCATTTTCATGTTATGCTTGTAGCTTTACTAGGGAATTGTAGGTGTGGTAGTTTCCCGTTGCTTTCCACACCTGGCGAAGGATGATGATGGCCATATGATTTCGGGGACCGTTGGGGCCTTAAAGTTTTCCTGACATTTGTCTTACAGGCGAGGAAAAACCTCGATGAAAAGCTCAGGACCGGCGTGAGCCAGGTTGGTTTCCATCTATTAAATGTTATAATACTTTAGTACGAAAGGACCAGGTACCCAGAAAAACTGCCCCGACCGGGGATCGAACCCGGGCCCGCTGCGTGACAAGGCAGCACGCTATTTCGGGACCACAGCGGTGGACAGTAATACATATAATTATTTAATTTCGTAAACCTTATTTATTGTGCTTAGTGAAAATTTCAAAACAACAACAGAAATATTATCAGTTCAAACACAATTACAGTCCTTTCTTTGTAGTCTTTAAGAATCTCTGAACTGAGATTTGGCTACAATAGATACATATAGAGAGGTGATTTTCTGTGAGGGACGGTTTCAATGAGTGAGAGTCAAGTACATTCAGAAATTCAGGTAAATAAAAGTGCGAGTAAAATAAATTCATGAATTTGTATATTTCTCTATGGTAATTTTCGAGATCGATAGTTGAATTCTGTGTATTTACGATAAAGCAATTTGACCTCTTTCACCTCCCATTAGAGCTGAGCATTTGTTTTGTATCGGAATTTCCCAGCCTTCCGCTGTACTCCGTTTTCCAACATAGTTTCTCATGTACACTTGCCCAATAAAGAACGAGTCAAATAATTTTGATGATTATTTAACTCGTGTCCCTAATGGGAGTCAACGACCAATCACGTTTTAATTAATTTTATTTTACAACCAATGACAGTCGTGTTTTACCTCGATATTTATCGAATTCTGTTTACAAAAATAAAGAAAGCTCCCCCTTTTTAATATTCTGAACAGGTGAAAGCATTACTTTGCAGTGACTGACTATCCAGCAAATACGTCGATTATAGCAAATAATGAACAGATTCCTTCGAACTACACATTTGATAATTATGTTTTTAAATGATGATTTTACTGAGTTGTTTCTAAAAAAATAATTAATCTATAATGTTGGTTAAAATATGTGTTTAATTTTTTATCCATTAGGGTACATTCTTACAATATTGCGATCCTATTTGGCAATACATAATATGATCAAGTTGCAACATAACCAAACATTTCTCATTTGTTTTCAAACATCGCAGTTTACATTAAATATTTTAAAATAACTGTATTTAACCCTTAAATTGGCAAAACACAAATTTATTCTGTTAGTTATTTAAATGTGGCGGACCACAGTGAAAACGGTATCTTGTTCAACTGTTATTATTAGGTATATTGTATAATTAGACACACATTTAAGTGGCTTCTTTTTGTCCGCTTTCTTCAGATTTATTTAAAATATTAAATTAATTAAACCAACTGATGTATCCAAAAAGATACATTACGAATTTAAGGGTTAAATAATGATTTGTGACTAAACAGCTTAATTTTATTCGTTAAATAGCCCTAAAAATGCCACTCTTGATTTCCTAATCCTCTAGGTAAATTGGAAATCACTCGTGGCTTCCTCGCGCTGGTCCCAAGGTAACGTTCTTTCTCTCACCAATTGGACATGTTTGGTATGATTGTATGATGTAAACACAATTATCGCTATGTTCTTTCCAAAACTCATAACGCAGCATCACGGTTAGGTAAACTACAAATGGAACGTTTCGTATTTGATCCCGGTGATTTTGTTTTCTTCACATTTTTATTATTTATACAGTTGTCTATTTAAAAAATTATAGTAATGGAATAATTTATGCCTGAACTTTGACAAAAAATAAAACGTATACTATTTGGAAGCTTACTTTATTTCCTTAAACAACATAAAATCCAATACAGTGGGTTCGAATCCAGTCCGTCACCGTGACGTAGTCGATAGTCCCTACCTTCCACCGGCGACCCGGGTTCGATACTCGGCGGGGTAGGGGATTTTTAATCTCCGCCTTGGGTCTGGGTGTGTGTGTTGCCCTTGTGTCTATATGTGAGAATAACAGAAAGTTAACAAAAAGGTAAAACAAGAAGGAAAATAGTGTAAACGAAAAAAAAATGTGTATTAGCTTTATATGTCTCTTAACACATGTAAACAAATTATTAAAAAACTCCATGGCGCGACAGACCTAGAATGCCTTTCGTCTACCAGCCAACTGCTGGCCTTACATCCACATGTCCTAATTACAGAGGTAGACGATCATCTAGCCCCAGTGTAGGTGTGACATGTGGTCAGCATATCGGGCCCCCAGCCTTTATAGCTGGTTTTGTCAACCTGGAGCCGGTACTTATTGTAGCTACTAAAAATTCCTCATGAGGCTGAGTGGACACCAATCCCATACAGACCGAAATTTCATTACAATTTCTTCCCCCCATGGAGACTTGAACCAGCGCATGTTCCATAGCTCTGTGACAACGCATATTGCTCGGCTACGGCGCCGGACAAATTATTAAATAATCGGCAGTAGGCCCTATATTACTTAATTAAATAAAAATTGTCTTAATTTTATTTTACGCAAATAATGTACTATTTTCTTTCAAATTTTTCATGTTAGGATAATATATAGACGACAGCGAGAATTCAATTTTGCATTTCGTTGAACCTGCGCTTTTAATAATAATAATAATAATAATAATAATAATAATAATAATAATAATAATAATAATAACAACAGCTTTATTTTACCTGGCAGAGTTAAGGCCTTAAGGCCTTGTCTACCACTTAACCAGGTTTGAAAAAATACTAGAAGTTGGGCATTCGCAAGTCTCTGGAATATAATACCTTTACGTTTGCGACTAATTAATTGTTAAACATATTTTATGTTTTTAATTATATGAACTACGATAAGTTAAAATATGACAAGCATATGTTATATCGTATATAAAAGGAGTTTCAGTGAAAAGGTGCAGACATGAATCAGGGCATAGTGGATATAGGAACTTATTATCTACGAATCCAGGTTGAAGACATATGGGAGCAACATTACCATCTCATTAATGTCCATAATCACTGTTTTGCGGCTTATGTATAATCGTAAGAATACGGAATAATCTTGTGTCCCGATGTCATGCTGCATTGAGGTTGGTGGCCGACATTTTGAGCAACTGTTGTGACCTACAATATGGTATATTAACTCACATGTAGTGGAACTTACCTGTAGAGACTGTAAATGTATACATGTAAGTAATTGTGAATAAGACTGTACATGTAACATAAGCTGTTATCCGCAAGGTAATTTATTATTTTAATCAAAATAATTGGATCAATCAATCATAAAATAATGTTCTCAAAAATTAGAGAACATGTAAAACATATGTGTTGTATATAACCTGGAAAACTATAATGATGGACAGGAATATCAATGGCAAGTTGACTTCCATATCCCTGTAATCTAGCGTAGCAGATTCTAGCTTTCGTAACTTAAATTGTTCAATAGAGCAGCATATATGCCCTGTTTACTATTTGCACACTTTTACAGAAACATCCTGTATATATTTATGTGTGTATATAATATGAGGTATTTTAGCACAATAGGTATAGAGTTATCAATTTCTAATTTAATATTCTGTTTTTTTTTACTTTTTATTATTTTGTCCAAAACCAAAATAATGCCATTTTCTTGATGTAATTTTTAAAACATGGATTAGGTTTGTTAATTGGTTGATAATGCGAGTTTGGATAATTTTATTTTGTAATTTAAAAACATTTTTCCTACATTGCGATTTATTGAATCGCCATATCTGTACAGCAACTTCTCCGCCGAGACTGCGATGCGGGTAACAGTATCTAATTATGTAGGCGCAGAGTGTAGTTGAATCAAATAAGTTTATTCTCTATTGCGTTTGGCGATATTATAAAAAAATCATGATAGATGGAATTACAAGCCATTTTGAGCCCTGGTCGTAAACAAGAACTTCCTCCATTCATCCCAGTTCAACCCCTTCCTCATCCTCTTACACCAAGCTTCTTAAGATCTTCTTCTATTCCATCTAACAATCTCAAATTCGATCCGTCTATTCTTCTGCTCCCTTCAGATTTCATAGTGTGGATTTTTTAATAGGATTGTCCTCTGCTACCCGTTAATATGGTCGACCCAACGTAATATAGCTACATTTGAAACTTAACAGTGTGGAATCTGTGAATAAGGAATACAATTCATGATTGTATCTTATTCGTCACCTTCCATTTTCTTTCACTGGTCCAAATATCCTCCCAAGGACATTTCTCACAAAAGCTTTGAGTCGTTCTTAATTACTTTTCGAGATTGTTCAACACTCACCATCATATGTAAGGACAGGCTTTAATAGAGATTTTTGCGAGGTCAATTATTGTTTTTAATTCACCAGATGTGATTTCAATATGTTTTAAGAGCATAATAACATCTGTTAGTAAAGAAAAGTATATATATATATATATATATATATATATATATATATATATATTTGTATTATTATAGTTAGTTATAACAGTACCCAACTATTTAAATTCCTTAACGATTTAAAAATTAAAATTCCCAATTTCTATCTTTCTTTCGTGTGTATAGGTATTTTGGTAATTTGCATGAATTTTTTCTAATCTTCATTCACTTCCAAATCTAATGTTCCAGCTGATTGAGAGAGAGAAAGAGAGAAGGGAGAAGAGAGAAGGGGAAGGGAGAGAGAGAGTATGAAAAGCTTCCTTAACAGAATTTAGCATTCGACTCACTATGTCAGTGCCATCGGCATAGGCTAAAATCTGCACTTATACATTGTAAATAGTTCGTTTAATATTCAGTGGACATTCCTTATTAACTTCTCCAGGATATGTTGAACAGCAGACAAGGCAAGCCATCTTCCTGTCTCGCACATCTACGGTATAGGTTTCTAAACACTCTGACAAATCATTTTGAATTTTGACTTCATTAACTTTTGTACAAAAATAAAGGGAATGAAAGAGATCCATCAAACTATAGAGGCATCAGTGGTATGGCAGCAAGTAGTAGAACGTTAAGTACAATTATTTAAATCAGATTGGAGGAACTAATACAAAATAGAATATCAGAAGAACAAACAGGTTTCACAGCAGGTAAATCGTGCCTTGATAATATATTTGTGATCAGGCAGATTACGGAAAAGATGTTGGCTAAAGGAAAAGAAGTTCATATGGCATTTATAGACCTGGAAAAGGCATATGACTCTGTACCCACCAACAAGCTTTGGGTGGTAATGGAGAAGTTTGGAATATCTAAATCACTCATACATTTTATAAAAAGAATGTATGATTGTAAAGCAAGTATTGAGGTTGGAAATAGAATATCCTCAGAATTTGATATAACAAAAGGATTAAGACAAGGATGTGGGATGTCACCAACATTGTTCAAGATATATTTAGAAGATGTATTAATGAAATGGAATAAGTTATGTAGGGGAATGGGAATCGACATTAATGGCCATTTACTGCACAATTTATTATTCGCTGATGACCAGATTATAATAGGACAAGATAAAGAAGATATAGAATATATGATCAGAAAGTTGGTCGATGCATTTGAGGTAGGTGGACTGAAGATAAATTATATTAAAACAGAATATATGGTAATCGGAGGAAATTCAGAAGACCTACAAATAAATGATATGATAATTAAACGTGTTGAAGAATTTAAATATCTTGGATCTATAATAGATAAATCTGGTACTTGTGAAAAATATATTATTAACAGAGTAAATTGTGCAAAGAAGGCGATTAGATCCCTGAATGGTCTTTTATGGAATAGAAATTTGACCAGAAAAACAAAAAAAGGGATTATACAGACAATAATAGAAAGTATACTTACATATGGATCAGAAAGCTGGACAATAAATGAAAGGATGCAGAAAAGAATCTTGGCGACAGAAATGGATGGATTACGGAGAAGTATGAGAATATCCAGGCTACAACATATTCAAAATACATATATCAGACAAGAAATGGATGCACAAGAAACTGTTATCGATAGGATAACAAAGAGAGCTCTACAATGGTATGGACATGTACAACGGATGCCGGAAGACCAGTGGCCTAAACAGGTGTTGCATTGGATGGTACCAGGCAGAAGGAGAAGGGGAAGAAGTAGAAAAGCATGGTATGAGGGAATATATGTAGCTATGATGAAGAGGGGTATGGAAGATGGACAATGGGAAGATAGGAATATCTGGAAAGCAGGAATCAAAGGCAAACTGCTGTAAAGTGGAAAGCCTGTATTAAGTATTAAGTAAGTATTAACTTTTATTTAGGTTGAGGGTTTGGCATAGGTTTGTCAACCTTATCTTGTAAAAATCAATTGCTGACCAACTGAAGAAGATAGAAGCTGGATTTCTCACAGTACAATGAACCGGAATGCAAAAAAATCAAATTGATTAAATTGCAATAGTGATTGAATTATATTTAACAATACATTTACATGGACGACTTATGCGTATTTTCCACGAAAGTAGATGACATGCAGAAGGGTTTAGATTTACTATCGACGTACTGTACGACTTGGGGACTTACTGTTAACGTTAGCAAAACTAAAGCCATGACTTTTAAAAACGGGTCGGTATATAGCGGGAGGGAAAGGTGGACATACCGTGGTGAGAATTTAGAAATTAATATACGAGGTAGTGTTTAAAATCCATCTTAAACAGTGTGGAATAGAAATCTGCTTCATAAGACTTTCACAAAATTAAATCATTGAAGGGAGAAGTCGTCCGGGAGAGACTTTTAGCGGTAGATTCTGAGTATGAAAATTTTATGTATGAACCTTAGGCACCAAATTAGTGCAAGAAGTAAGGAAACTGTTAACCATTGCATGCTAAAGTCTACCTTAAAATTTCTCCCGGAGAAGCGTTGCGATATACCAAGGCCGTGTCAAAAAAAATCTGCCGTTTTTTAACTACAAGGCACAGAAATATAAGCCAGAACCCAGCAGTGGCAAACCGCTGTACGGAACAGTTGTACATCTCTGGATTATATCAGAGCGGAGTGAAGGGATGCGGGATGCGGCGCGGACGGCGGGTAGTGATAGTTATACAGTCTGCCAATACAGGAGTTATATTATTTCCCTATAGTTTAAATGAGATATTTGGAGCTGGATGTTAGTACCTTGCAGTTAAAAATACTTTTTTTTGGACACGGCCATGGTAGATAGCAACGCACGCTTCTCTGAAAGAAATTTTAAGATAGGTTTTGGCATGTAACAGTTGCCAGTTCCCTTGTTTGTAAAATTTAATTGAGCTTCCGTATGCTGAACCCTCAACCTAAAAAACTTAAGAATTCAAGTAACCCCTACTAGATGTCTCATTGAAGCGAACTGTATATGTAGGAAAACAAGCGTAACTAACTTTGATAAACTAATGATCTTCTTGGTGATAAAATCGTAAAACATGTAGTCAATGTACCCAATTCACCAATTAAAATTTGAAAGAGTCAACATGTTTCAACAGCGAAGTTGTCATTTTCAAGACTACATATTGACTAAAGTCAAACACGGTAAATGAATAAACAGAATCTAATTAAAAACAAACTACATCACATTACATAGTCAATTACACGTAAACTGTATGACATAGTAACACTAATCCTACTTAATTTCAATTAAAGAAATGAGGGCGCTGTATGGAATAGGGCCCTTGTCTTTATTCATAAAAATAAGGACAGCATTGTGAATAAAGACAAGGGTCCTATCCCATACAGCGCCCTCTTTTCTTTAATTGAAATTAAATATGAAGTTTAATTATGTCATACAGTTTACGTGTAATTGACTATGTCATGTGACGTAGTTTGTTTTTAATTGGATTCTGTTTATTCATTTATCATGTTTGTCTTTATTCAATATTTAGTCCTGAAAATGACAGCTTTGCTGTTGAAACATGTTGGCTCTTTTAAATTTTAATTGGTGAATTGGGTACATTGACTACATGTTTTATAACAAATTAGTTTGGTCAATAAACTCCCGCTAGGAGGTACCCATGCCCCTATGCAACGACATACGGAGTATACCATACAATTGGTTGATAATGCGATTTTGAATAATTTTGTTTTGTATGACATTTAAAAACATGTTCTCAACAATTCAATTTATTGAATCGCCGTATCTGCATGACAACTTATCCGCCAAGATTGTAATGCGGGTAACATTAACTAAAACTGTAGGGGCAGGATGCAGTGGAATCAAATACCGTAGTCTATTCTCTGCTGTGTTTGGCTATGATATTACAAAAAAAAAATAATGGATTACATTTCACTAGTGATTTTATTACAATAAGAAAACATTATATGGAATTTAATATACGTAGTAGTATTTAAAATTCGTCTTACATACTGCAACAGATCTCTACCGAAAAACTTTCACAAGTTGTCTTCTGATATAAGGAACCCAGTTATTTAGTAGAGTAATATACTGTTATTTTGGCCACTAACTGAACTATATAATATCCGCAATACAGTTTTTGACTGTGATAAGATGGGGTTTGAACAACAGACAAACCTTCTACTGATGATGAGACTAGTCCCGAAAGGCCAACAGTAAATTAATACTTTTGTCAGTTGAGGAGACGGACGTACAAGTTATATAGTTTTTTATATTTGGATTTGATAGATTGAACGTCTGTATGGTGTATTTCGTTTTAAGGTTATTTTATTTATTTATTTAGCCTTATGGAGTTAAGGTCATGTGGCCTTCTCTTTCACTCACCAGGACAAACATATGTTACATTCAAGTATAAAAATCACAATCATATTAGACACTAAATGATTAACTGAACAATAATAAAAATAAGATATAATAATGCAATAAAGTTAAAGACCATTAAAAACTAGAAAAAGAATATATAAAGAATAGAATAACATCTCAAATCTACTACACATGAAAAAAAAATAAAATTAAATTAAAAGAAAGTAATAAACTGTAAGAGTTAATCTATCGTTTTATTATATAAAACTTTCCTCATTAGAGGATTGCCTCAAGGACAAAGTGATACAGACAATTAATTTTTGTAATTGATGAAATACATTTTATAAATATATTAAAAAATTCAACTTGATACTGATCTACGTAGGTAGAAATATTGATAAATATTCATACTATTATTATTAGATAAAGGAAAAGTAAATTATTGGTTGTTAAACATACTATTAGTGAGATTTTCTTAGTTAATAAAGTATTCAATTTGTTTCTGAAAGATGTTAAAGTTTGACAGTCTCTTACATATGGTGGAAGAGAATTCTATGTTCAAGCAAGAGAAATTGACGACTATTTTGAGTAACAGGTAGTTTGACGAGGAAGGATGTAAATGACAAGTGCTGATGGGATCGTTTGCCAAATTTATGTGTATCAGTCTAACGAAGCGGTATGATAAATGACCAGGTAATGATGTTTGTAATATTTTAATGTTGATTTGTTTTGGAGGAGGCCGTAACAATGAGCTTATCACTCATTCAGAGACGCTCTCCATATCCTATGTGGTCAAGAAAGTACGTGATTCATAGTTAAAAATACGTCTACCGACTGTAAGGTCCGGGTGGCATGTGGCGCGTAAATTTACCTATAATTCGAGAGGTTAAACTGCATTAATTGAATGGAATTTCATTGTCTTAGTTTTTTTCTTTTTAATCAATGTATTAATCATCGCTTAAAGTAGGTACTGTAAACTTTGTGCATTCTCTCGGTAATGAGTCACAGGAGAAAATGTGTTCCTTATATCAAAACACCCATACAATATTTCTGAACAACCTGTAAAGTTTGTCTTCACAATTTTGTTCCACCATGTAGACATAGCATCTTTGTTACTAACTCACTTGCACTATGGAACCCGTAGGTTCATGACCGCACCTTTGTTACTAACTCACTTGCACTATGGAACCCGTAGGTTCATGGCCGCACGGACATAAAGCTCTCCATATATCCCTATCCTAAACTAATGTTTTCCAATCATTCCCTGTTTAATCTACTTCCCTCAAATCATGGTTAATGTTATTCTCCCACCTCATTATTGATCTACCAACTGGGAGTTTTCCCTCTGGTTTTCCTATAAGAAGCTTCCATGTACGTCTTTCATTCCCCATTCGTGCCACATGTCCTGCCCATCGCAGTCTACGAGACTTAACTGTTCTTATTATATCTGGCTTCCTATAAAGACCACCATGTAAGTTCACTGTTATGTAGTCTTCTTCATTCAAACACCTTTATTACACTTTTATTCATTATTATTTAACATAGTAGGTATGTAAGTGCATTAGTATAAATATGTTGAGAGTTTATTATTATAATTATAAAGTCAATTTTAATGGAAGTAATTCCAATTCAGTCAGTAATCTGATGACTAGATCCAGATTTAAAACTATCAGGGTCGATCACTTTTGTCAGGGTCAAAAAGTCCTGAGTATTATTTCATTCGTAAGGGAAGTAAAACCTTTGATTCCATTCATATATTTGAGGAAAGTAAACGAATTTATAAATCTGAAATAAGAGACAATGCAAATAAATTCAGTCTTTTCAAATTCAACATTAAATTCATTTGCTAATGACATGTGACGTTAAAATTCGTCATTAAATTAATTGCTACCTATCATTACTAACTGAGTGTCTCCAATATAGGACTTTTGGAGACATGGGTGCTCCCCTAGCGGGAGTTATTTTATCAAGCGTAATTTAATTACGCTTATTTCCCTACATATGTCAGTGAGTGACATGAGGTACGCAAATCGCCTCAATGAGACATCTAGTAGGGAACTAAGGTATTACTCGGATGGGGAATGTCGGTTCAATTTTGCTCAGATACACTCATTTAGATTTGAGGTTCTTTTAAGTGTCCGAAAATCTTCAGACTCGAGACCCATGCTTAAAGTCCCTCCTGGAGAACTTGTTCCTTGATTTTCCATCCTAAAAAACGTCGTCCGGCTTTGAATCCGTGAGCCTTGGGCCTAGAGGCAAGGAACATAGATAGATAGATAGATAATGGAATTTATTGCCTTTTTTCAGAAGAAGGAAAATACATATGCATTTACATTGCGCACGGGCCTGCTTGGCCGTACGTGCATTATTTTCCATGAATAAAGAAATAAAACTAATCATAATATAAACAAATACCTACAAATACACCTGTATAAAAAACAATAACAGGCTACATAAAAGTAAACTATATGTCTACACTACATCAAAATAATACATATCTACACTCATCCATGAAAAGAGCATGTGTATAAATAAATAAATGAATAAATAAAAAAAGTCCCATTCCACTAATAGACAACCGAGGCAGATATGTGTAAAATAAGTAAACTGTAGTATATAACGAAACGAGGTTGGGAAGTGGTTTTTACAGAAGCGAGGAAATGTTTGAACACCGAGCGATGGTGAGGTTTTTAATTTGCAAGATTCTGTAAATCATTTCACAAACCTGCGTTGTACATTAGTTTTTGCGCGATTATGTTTTCAAAGTAATAAATAATAGCAAAATAATATTTGTTGGAAATATTTGTGTTCATTATAAACAATTGACTAACGTTATCAGTGTTGATAATGTTTATTAGTTGACACTACAGCAGTCCGTGACACCAATCAGTCATAAAATGGAGGCAAGTACGTATTTATTGTTTTATGTTGTTTCAAATAAAATTCAGTTCATTCAAAATGCAGTGATTTGTTTCGTATAATGTATATTAACACTACCTTTTGGATATATTTTTGTATATATTTTGTAGGTAGTATACATAAAGGGCACTGGCTTTACTTCCCGCATGAGATTTGTAGTATGTAATATTAAATTATAGTTATTTAGGATGGCAACCCCGAAATATAGTAACTTGAACTTTCAATCATGGTCGCCATTGCTGTAAGTACGACAAAACGCACTATCGCGCAAAAAATATATATTTATCTGGTTATAGAAGGATTGCAGACAAACCATTTGAGTTGGGGAATCTAGGTATCTCAAACAAAATATATCAGAGATATCATTTGTCGAAGTTGTTTATATTACGTATATAGGTCTACCCTTAAATCAGATTCAGTATTCAAAAGATATAGGAATAGGGAATGGTAATGAAATCTGTAAATTTGCCGGCAAAATAAGTAATTCATTAAATTTTGAAAACAGGATTAATAGGTCGTAGTTGGTGAATTTGAACTAATCTCTGATGAAGGTCTGAAGCAACCCCATTTCATCATTCGCCCAATACTCGGGTATAAGTAGGGCCAGTCAAATGTAAACAACATTAACGCTGATAACTATGCCATTTTTGTTATCTGAGACACTCAAATTCTTGTCTGAGACCCGTCTATACCAATTTTTTTTTCCACGGATTAATTCACTTTTTATTATATACAACTTCCCTCATTAGAGGATTGGCTCAAGGACAAAGTGATACAGACAATTAATTTTTGTAATTGATGAAATACATTTTGTAAATACATTAAAAATTCAAATTTTAGAATAATACACTGCTCAAAACAATTAGAGGAACACTATGAAATATGCAAATATTTTTTTCATTGGATAAAGGTACAAACATGAAATTAATAAAGTACATTATTTGTGGTTATTTATTTATTTATTTATTGCTCATGTCAGTAAAAACAAATGAATAACGCTGACAATTAACTTTTCAAATAATTACGCTATGTAAGCAATTGAATCTTGTGCTTATTTTTCAAAGTTAAACACTCGTTATATAGAGTTAGTATCGTGTATGGCCTCCACGACATTCGATGACACTTTGGCACCTTCGTGGCATGCTCCCAATAAGATTCTGGATTTCCTCTTGCGGGATATTCTCCCATTCCTCCTTCAGAGCATCTCCAAGTTGCTGCAGAGTTTGTGGAGCTTGATGTCGGTTCCTGACCTTCCTGTCTAGAAGATCCCACAAGTGTTCAATAGGGTTGAGGTCTGGGCTGACCGCTGGCCACTCCATTACCTCAATTTCATTCCTCCTCAGGAAATCCCTGGTGACAGCCGCAGAATGTGCCCTGGCATTATCCTGCATAAACAGAAATCCAGGGCCTACTCCAATGGCAGCAGGTACTACATGCTCTTCCAGAACGTGCTCGATATACCGGACAGCATTCAGTCGCTGGGGAACAAGTACAAGGTCCGTACGATTGTTGTACATAACTCCGGCCCACACCATTATGGAACCTCCTCCGAATCTATCAATTTCCTGTACAGCCTCTGCAGAAAATCTTTCTCCTGGCCGTCCCCACACCCTCAATCGACCATCACAACGTGTAAGACGATACCTGGATTCGTCCGAGAAGAGCACAGACTCCCACTGGTTCAGGTTCCAATCACCATGGTTTTCAGCATACGTACGTCTTGCTGCCTTATGCCCATTTGTTAAGCGTGGTTTTTTAACGGGCCTTTTTGGACGAATATTCTCTTTCCTTAATCTGTTCCTTATGGTTTGGTCTGAAACCCGGATTCCGGAAGCCATATGAAGGTCATTCTGCAGGTCTTTTGCAGTTTTTGTACGCTGTCGAAGAGCAGAAAGAACAACGTATCTGTCATCCTGGGGGCTTGTTTTAAATTTACGGCCCTGGCCACGTCTTCTACAATACTGACCTGTCTCTCTGTGCCTGTTGCGTAACCTGGACACCACGGAAGGAGAAACCCCAAGCTCTCTAGCCACTTGTCGCAGAGATTGACCTTGTCGTAAAAGATGTAGAGCATGATACACTTCAAACTCATTTAAATGCCTCATTTTGTCAGAGACTTCAATAAACAAGGCAATAATCAACATTCGTCACTATAGCAACATCAGGAAGCTTACCAATTAGAAGTGGCCAGTGCCTTCCAAAATAAAAAAATTCTCTATATTTGTTATTTGAGGTAATTTCTCTGTATTTAGGCCATGGATCTTTAAAATTTGTATCCAATGATAAAATTAATAATTCAATTTACATATTTCCAACTTTCAGCATCACAGCTTTAAAAAACAATTACTTATTCAATTTATTACAAGTGTTCCTCTAATTGTTTTGAGCAGTGTATTTCTGCCATCATATTTCGAATAGTGTGGTGCCGAATATTTCTCAGTGATTCTCCAAACGGACAGGGCATAGTTCATAGTTCTGTACATAGTTAAGAGTTTGTATGTAATTACGGCCCGCCACTTAATTGTTTGTACACATGGAACAACTATTGTGCACATTTATCTCGTAGCAATTATACCCTGCAGAACATACCGGTAGTCTGTGCATATCTACTGTATTTGTTATGTGTCTTTTACAAATTTACAGATTTTTAATTTTAATGCATTATGAAATAATATTTATGTTGAAATTCATCGAGGCATTGAAGTTCTACCTCAGAATTTCCCCTAATGATTATCATAAGTAATGCCACGAGTGATTTCCAAATTATCGATAAATTCACGACTCACGAAGTGAGGAGTGAATTTATCTAGAGAATTTGGAAATCAAGAGTGGCATTTGTTAGGACTATTTAACGAATAAAATTAAGCTGTTTACTCACAAATCATTATTTAACTATAGTTATTTTAAAATATTTATATATTTAATGTAAACGGCGATGTTTGAAAACAAATGAGAAACGATAGGTACGCTTCTACTGCTTCATTTGTTTATCACTGCAACCAGATCATACTATTTATTGCCAAAGGAACGCAATATTGTAAGGAGGAGCTTTCTTTAATATGGTAATTATAACACTGATAAATATTTGGTGAAACACGACTCTGATTGGTTGTAAAACAGAAATCATTGAAACGTGATTGGTCATTGACTCCCATTTGGGGCATGAGTTAAATAGTCAAGGAAAACTATGAAAAACATTCCAATCAGGTTGATCAAAACCGAAATTTGAACTCAAGACTTCAATACATGTCTCTAACGTTGTCGTCTGAACTAACATATTCGATTAAACATTTTCACATCTATGTGAATGTTTATTCCTTATTAATAAACTTAGCTATGGCCATAATGATAATGATAATGATAATAATAATAATAATAATAATAATAATAATAATAATAATAATAATAATAATAATAATAATAATAATAATTATTATTATTATTATATCGGCCGCGGTGGACTAGTGGTTATGCTCCTTGCCTCTGGTCCCAAGGGTCGCGGGTTGAAACCCGGCCGGGGTCGATGGATTTTTTAGGACGGAAAAATCCAAGGAGCAAGTCCTCCGGGAGGGACTTTAAGCCGTGGGTCCCGAGTCTGAAGATTTTCAGGCTCGTAAAAAATCCATAAGCCTGATTGAAAAGGCCTCTAAGCAACATTTACCGAATTTTCCCGTCCTAGTACTACCTTGGTTTCCTAGATGTCAGTATGAGGCGGAACGCTGACCACGGGCCACTCAAAATGACATCTATACGAAAACAAGTGTAATTAATATGGTTCAAATTCTTCCCTGTAGGGGGAGAGCGCCTAAATCTCTGTAAAGGGAAAATATGGGCTTACAATTACAAAAAAATATTATTATTATTATTATTATTATACTCCTTAACACAGTGGAAAAACAAATGTTGGTTGGTGTTGCATCTAACACATTTATTCGTTTCTAATTTTTGTTCAGCTAGTGATTACAATGATTTGAGAACATGACCAGCAAACTGAATTAGGGATATGAAAAATGAGGATTAAAGATACATTTGAAAAGAAAAACGAAGTATATGGTAATAGGATATAAATAAAAATATATGATTTTAGAAGACATAATGGAAAAATAAAAGTATGTTACAAATATGTATAGTTGGTGGCAAAAATTAGTGCAGATGGAAGTCATAATGCTGAAATTAATAAGAGGATAAATAAGGGCAAATCTGCAATATAAAAATTAAATTGTGTTTTATGGGATCAGAATGTAAGAAGATAAGCTCTAAGAAAATATATTTTATACAGTAATAAGGAATGCAATGGCATATTATGGTACAGAAACACAGGCCCCGAAGATGAAGTATAAGGTTCCAATATCTTGACGATTAGTTGAAAATAATCACCGTTTCGAATAGTAGAATGGCTGAGGATTAGGTGAAAGATTGTAAATCTGGTGATTAAAATCTAGAACAATGAGTAAATTTAATTATGTAGAAATGGATTTTTGGAGGTGTTCAGCTGGAATATCTAGAATAGATAAAATAAGAAACAGTGTATTAAACGAAAGATGAATGTTCAAAAATAAATTCTGGATTTCATTTTAAAAAAAATGTATGGTCAAAGGAATGACAGAAAAAAAAAAATCCCAAGAAGAATACTGAATTGGTACCACTTAGTAGAAGAAGAAGCAAACGGCCAAAAATAACGCGGATTGATGATGTTTTGAGCAGCATGAGGGAAAAAATGATTAAAGGATGGAGATTGGAATGACAAAGATGTGAAGGAAAATGAAAGTAGATTAATTGGGCGCAGGAAGATGAAACATTGTGCAATGCGCTAAATAAAATAGATAATAATTATTATAATAATTATAATGACTATTTAACTCATGCCCCAAATGGGAGTCAATGACCAATCACATTTCAATGATTTATATTTTACAACCAATCAGAGTCGTGTTTCACCAAATATTTATCAGTGTTATAATTACCATATTAAAGAAAGCTCCTCCTTACAATATTGCGTTCCTTTGGCAATAAATAGTATGATCTGGTTGCAGTGATAAACAAAAGAAGCAGTAGAAGCGTACCTATCGTTTCTCATTTGTTTTCAAACATCGCCGTTTACATTAAATATATAAATATTTTAAAATAACTATAGTTAAATAATGATTTGTGAGTAAACAGCTTAATTTTATTCGTTAAATAGTCCTAACAAATGCCACTCTTGATTTCCAAATTCTCTAGATAAATTCACTCCTCGCTTCGTGAGTCGTGAATTTATCGATAATTTGGAAATCACTCGTGGCATTACTTATGACTATTTAACTCATTCTCCAAATGGGAGTCAGTGACCAATCACATTTCAATGAATTTTGATTTACAACCAATCACAGTCGTGCTTCGCCTAGAATTTACCAACTAAAGTTTATCATAATAAAGAAAGCAACACCTTTTAACATTCTGAATAGGCCATAGCATTATTTTGCAGTGACTGACTCTCAAAGAAATACGGCTACCAGATTGTATATATATAGTGCATGAATGTCAACACTTAGCGCATGCGGGAGTTAATATAAAAACATATTTAGCAATTGATTATACCACAAAAAAAGAAAAGAAACCGCTGTTTGCACTTTCGTAAATGTATTTTTTTTTCCAGGTAATAACATTCTAGAAACATATAATTGCGATTTTTACATCATAGGACATCAGAAATGAATTAATATACAGTTTGATTTGTTTCATTTTTTTCTCCACTAGAGTGCATTCTTACAATATTGCGTTCATTTGGCAATAAATAATATGATCTGGTTGCAGTGATGAACAAAAGAAGCAACTGAAGCGTACCAATCGTTTCTCATTTTTGTTTTCAAACATCGCCGTTTACATTAAATATATAAATATTTTAAAATAACTGTATTTAAATAATGATTTGTGAGTAAACAGCTTAATTTTATTCGTTAAATAATCCTAACAAATAGCACTTTTGATTTCCAAATTCTCTAGATAAATTCACTCCTCACTTCGTGAGTCGTGAATTTATCGATAATTTGGAAATCACTCGTGGCTTTACTTATGATTATTTAACGAATAAAATTATTCTGTATACTCACAAATCATTATTAAATATAGTTATTTTAAAATATTTATATATTTAATGTAAACGGCGATGTTTGAAAACAATTGAGAAATGTTTGGTTATGTTTCATTTTTTCATCCACTGTAACGAGATCATATTATTTATTGCCAAAGTGGATCGCAATATTGTAAGAATGCACCCTAGTGGAGAAAAAATTAAATACATCAAACTGTATATTATAACCGACATTATAGGTTATTAATTAATTTTTTTAGGAAACAACTCAGTAAAATCATTATTTATAAACACAATTATTGAACCCGCAATTATCAAATGTGGAGTTCGAAGAAATCTGTTCAATACATTATTTGCTACTTTCAACGTATTCGTTGGAGAGTCGGTCACTGCAAAATAATAGGCTACTCTGTTCAGATTATTAAAAAGAAGGAGCTTTCTTTATTTTGATAAACAGAATTCGATAAATATCGAGGTGAATCACGACTGTCATTGGTTGTAAAACAAAATTCATTGATACGTAAATGATCATTGTCTCCCATT
Source organism: Diploptera punctata (assembly GCA_030220185.1). Taxonomy (NCBI): domain Eukaryota; kingdom Metazoa; phylum Arthropoda; class Insecta; order Blattodea; family Blaberidae; genus Diploptera; species Diploptera punctata. The sequence continues at coordinate 109,585 of JASPKZ010003066.1, read as the reverse complement.
TGGGGCACGAGTTAAATAGTCAATGAAATATATCAATTATATTGTCGAATATGTGGAAAGCAAGGGGAAGTTACCACACCTACAATTCCCTAGTAAAGCTGCAAGCATAGCATGAAAAATGCTATGATTGCAGTGAAGGACCTGCCTTCGGGCAGAATTACTATGGATGGATTGTCGAATTAATTTAGGGTGATTTCTTTTTCTAGATCGGAATTGTATTTTAGGTCCCGGAAGAACGATATTAAATGGAATAAAATGAGTGAAATGTTTGCTATGTTAAGTGAAAACGGTGAAAATTAAAATGGAGTAAATTAAAACAAATTACGAAAACATTATTTGGACATGCGTTCTTTCCAATAAATGTAGCTGCAATATATCATAACCATTGTGACTGTGAAGATAAATGTATTAATAAAAAGTCATGCTCACTAGATTTATGTACTAGTAAGTAGTGCCGCACTGTTCATTTGTGTACAGGTTGTCCAATTCAAACAGTTTATTTTTGTTTACACAGCCCAAATGACAGTCGTGCAGTAAGGAAGTATTTAATGTTTTTATATGCGACGTCAGAGGCGCCCCTACCGTTACGTGAACAGCGTGAATTAATGCCTTTTTTTCTTTCCTCAATTTACATTCATCTTGTATTAACATGTTTATTACATTGTTGTAAACGCTTTAGCATCTACGATCATATTGCGCTTAATATCTTTAAGTGTACTCTATCCAGTAGCCTGTCATGTGTTTGTCATATGTTTTAAGAAGCCTTCATATATATAGAACTATATTATTTATAGAGCTTGATATGGAATTTGATTATGAATAAATGGATCGTGGCAATGGAATTTAAATGTAGCACATGTCCTGACGACGAAAGAAAACCAGAAAAAATAAAACACAACTTGATCAGCATCGGGATTTTTACTCGGGACCTCCCGGATGCTAATTCCAAACTCTACCTCTTAAGGAAATTCGCTGGGTTATATTAAATTGTGGTCCCAGTACATTTACTTTTACTGTCATGAACTTATCGATTGAAAAAAAAATTGAAGAAAGAGGGAGGGGAGATGATATATATGCCTATATAATTACTATAATTAATGATGATGACCATAGAAATACTGTGTTTTAAAACCATCCCTAACACACGTGATTTACAGAAACACACACACACACACACACACACACACACACACACACACACACTCACACACACACACACACACACACACACACTAAGCTACCTTGTAATGCAAGTTGTTACTCGAGGAACTGGGGAAAGTGATAAATGTGTCTGTAGTTTTACGTTTTATGGGTACTATAACCCAGACATTGAATATACATAATTACATCTACATTCAGTTATATAAAATAGCTATTACTAACATTTATTATATTCAAAATAAATTTCTGAAAATTTAGAGAGACGCAATTCTGTGGTTCAGTAATACAAACCAGATATGTCGAATTAGAAGTAGTGCGTCTAAGCAGGTGCTATTTGATTTTCATAAATGCAGCTATTTTTCTAAATAAAAATATTACTACTACTATTAACAATAATAAGAATAAAGGCAATAATAATAATAATAATAATAATAATAATAATAATAATAATAATAATAATAATAATAATAATAATAATAATAATAATCACAAGATTTGTACTAAGTGTATGCATACTTTCACAGTACTAAAACAAAAAATAATGGAACTTGCTCATTCCATTAATTTAGTTTAACCTCTCACCCTATAGGTGCTTTTACAAACCACACGCCACTTGGGACTTGAAGTGATACGTTCTGCCGAGAGAGGGATTTTAAACTATGGATCACACACATACTGTTTTGACCACACGAGGACGTGGAGAGTATCCCCGAACGAGTGACCAGATCAATGTCATGGCCTCCTCCGAGGCAGTACAACATAAAAACAAAACACAACATTCACACACACAACATAATAATAATACTAAACATAATAATAATAATAATAATAATAATAATAATAATAATAATAATAATAATTTATTTATTCTGGCAGAGTTAAGGCCATAAGGCCTTCTCTTCCACTCAACCAGCACAAATACAAATAAATATTTGACAAATATAGATATACATTATACTAATTATAAACAGTTAAAGATACATTAAATGTAGCAATGTAAATTTCATGTACAAACAACATTTTATACGATAATAACAATAATAATACTTACGATAATAATAATAATAATATTGATAATGATAATAATAATAATGATAATAATATTATTATAATAATAATATAATAATGATAATAATATAATAATGATAATAATATAATAATAATAGTAATAATAATAATAATATTATGAATATGAAAAATTATACGAGAAACACCAATTAATATATATCCCTTACACTGGGTAATGATGAAGTCGAGGTTAGAGCAAATATAAATTTACATTTCTTTTAAAAGTTGCCAATGTCCGGCAGCCCCTTATTTCTTGACGGATATGTTAGTAATGGCCAGATAATGTTCGGGGACCGTTTACGTCTTCGTCTTACATGTGAAGTCAAACTCCGAAAAATTGTCTCGACCGGGATTCGAACCCGAGCTCCCTGCGGTACGAGGCAGCGACATTAATCTGAGACCATAATTGCTCATGATGATAGTAAGAATAAATATATCGGAAAACAAATATCGGCAGATTTAAATTTCATTATCCAGAATAGTATTACTCTGTCCATAAAGTTAGAGGAAATTATTTATAAAACACACTCATAACTTTTTTACCTAAGTTTAATTAAAATCCGAGGTCGAAGGACGTCTCACGACGTAGCTTGTTCCGCTCCGGTAATCCAGATTCGATTCCAAAATGGGTAGTAAAAACTTAAGCTTAAGGGAAATGGGGAAAAAGTCTAGAAAAAAAAGATTGAGTAGACTCATGAAAAAAAACACGTTTTGTGCATCCTAATATTATTTCGTGTGACTATTTAACTACCAAAGAGAGATGAAGAGACAGGTGAATGGACAAGATTACATAACAATGAACTACATGGTCTTTATAGGAAGCCAGATATAATAAGAACAGTTAAGTCTCGTAGACTGCGATGGGCAGGACATGTTGCGCGTATGGGGAATAAAAGACGTGCATGGAAGCTTCTTGTAGGAAAGCCAGAGGGGCCTAGTTGGTAGACCAAGAATGAGGTGAGAGAATAACATTAACTATGATTTGAGGGAAGTAGATTATACAGGGAATGATTGGAAAGCATTAGCTCAGGATAGGGATGTATGGAGAGCTTATGTCCGCGCGGCCATGAACCTACGGGTTCGATAGTGCCAGCGAGTAAGTAAGTAAGTGACTATTTAACTCATGCCCCAAATGGGAGTCAATGACCAATCACATTTCAATGATTTTTTATTTACAACCAATCACAGTCGTGTTTCGCTTAAAATTTACCAACTAAAGTTTATCATAATAAAGAAAGCACCTCCTTTTTTAACATTCTGAATAGGTCATAGCATTATTTTGCAGGGACTGACTCACCAAGAAATACGGTTACCAGCTTGTATATATAGTGCATGAATGTCAACATATAGCGCAAGCGGGTGTTAATATAAAAACATTTGTAGCAATTGATTATACCACCAAAAAAAGAAACCACTGTTTGCACTTTATTAAATGTATTTTTTCCCAGGTAATAACATTCCAGAAAACATATTGTCATATTTACATCATAGGACATCAGAAATGAATTAGTATACAGTTCGATGTGTGCCATTTTTTTCTCCACTAGAGTGCATTCTTACAATATTGCGTTCCTTTGGCAATAAATAATATGATCTGGTTGTAGTGATCGAACAAAAGAAGCAAATGAAGCGTACCAATAGTTTATTTGTTTTCAAACATCGCCGTTTACATTAAATATATATATATATATTTTTAATAACTATATTTAAATAATGATATGTGAGTAAACAGCTTAATTTTATTCGTTAAATAGTCCTAACAAATGCCACTCTTGATTTCCAAATTCTGTAGATAAATTCACTCCTCACTTCGTGAGTCGTGAATTTATCGATAATTTGGAAATCACTCGTGGCATTACTTATGATAACAAATCTAATTTTTAATGGGCCAGTGAGATACCCCATACATTTCTTATAAACATTATCGATAAATTATTATTCGAGGGAAAGCTATGTTGGGAGTTCCTAACATTAATGAAATCAATTCCCTTCAAATAAGATTAGTATAAATAGAAAAGTATAAAAAGCATGAATTCTTTAATGATATTCCCTCTGTCCCTAATTACATTATAAATCTGATACCTCCAATAAGGAATCTTGGTTGATTGTATGAGGCAGTTGTTATTCCTATAATGTTGAACTATTTAATATGTTAAACAATGACTATTTTTTTGGTTAAGCTTTATTAAGGTTTATCTCTCTTCAGGAAATAAATGTAAATGATAACAATAAAGGATATCAGGGGAGTATGTCACAAATTGGCATCTCGCAACACAAAATCTGTGCACACGCGGGATTATTGATTCGAGGAATAAAAGTGTTACCAACGGAACCGCCAAACGCTAAATGACTAGAGTTCGATATGCTAAATTCGGTTTAAATTCTTACTCTAAGGGGAAACATAGACAGGTTTTATAATAGTGCTTGAATTCCTAGTAGTATTGAATTTATTTTCAGATCTTGGATTGGTTTATTTACTGACAACACTAATTAGTTGTTTTTGGCAGTTATGAATATGACGAATGCAGTTGGTTTTTAGTCATTCGGTTGGTAATTCCATGCATACCGGGAATCCAAATATCTCATCTTTCGTTAACAAATTATTTCCAAGCTCTGAAACATTTATGACACATTATTGTGTTTTAAGTGTTCTTTTTTAGAAATATGCAAGTCACTTCTATTGAACAAACCGTGTTTTGTCACTTACATTTACACAGTTTCTATATATTTAATTGCAAATTAGTTGAATTAATATGTCTATATGTGTAAAGATGAAATTGGGACTGGAAGTAAATATCAATAAAACTAAATATATGGTCACACGTAGAAATACATTATATAATGGAAATGGACAGCTAATGGCAAATGAGGGAAATTTTGAGGAAGTGGCTGAATTCTAATACCTAGGAACAATAATCACAAATAGGAATGAGATACATAAAGAAATTAAACATAGGCTCAATTCTGCAAATGCGTGCTATTATTGATTACAGAGACTCTTGATGTCCCAACTCCTTTCAAAAAACGTTAAACTGAAAAAATATGAAACTATTATTCTACCAGTTATATTATATGGGTGCGAAACATGGACTCTTACTTTCGGGGAGGAAAGGAGATTACGAGCATTTGAGAATAAAGTAGTTATGCAAATTTTTGGACCAAAGAGAGATGAACAGACAGGTGAATGGAGAAGACTACATAACAATGAACTACATGGTCTTTATAGGGAGCCAGATATAATAAGAACAGTTAAGTCTCGTAGACTGCGATGGGCAGAACATGTTGCACGTATGGGGAATGAAAGACTTTCATGGAAGCTTCTTGTAGGAAAGCCAGAGGGAAAACGCTCAGTTGGTAGACCAAGTATGAGGTGGGAGAATAACATTAACTATGATTTGAGGGAAGTAGATTATACAGGGAATGATTGGAAAGCATTGGCTCAGGATAGGGATGTATGGAGAGCTTATGTCCGCGCGGCAATGAACCTACGGGTTCGATAGTGCCAGTGAGTGAGTAAGTAAGTATATTTGTAAAGGTGAAGTGTACCATCACAGGCCTTATGAAGACCCTGGAGTAATATGAGGTTAAGGCTGCCATCTTCGCGGAAAATCACCATGAAATGTTAGCTCGGTTTTCATTCTTGTGTGACAATGGCATTTATTCCAAGAATATACGTCGAATGCTCATTTACGATCGAGCCTAAGTCGATCCCAGGATCATGCTTCGGCCAAAATTAAAAATTCCGATCCCGTTGGAAATCGAACTCGTGACTTTATGACTTGCAGAGTATTGCCTTAACGAACTTCTTAACCGTGTAAACCAACTTTACTAATTAATTTGTTTGTTTTAACTTTCTATTCAAATTAAAATCATCCACTCCTTTTATACTTACGAAAAATACATACACACGTCTGCACAAGACCAGATTTTTCACTGCAAACTCAGCATTCTCCACTCTTTCCTTAACTCAGCTATCCTTTTTGTATCCGCATACAAACCATTTATTTTGATATTCTCTATCATCGGATGTCTTTTTCTGTATCTTTCTTTCCATTGACCATTCCTTCTAGAGCGTCCGTCAGCAGGCAGTTTCTTCTTAGCAAGTGGCCAATTCAATTTCTTTTCATCTTTTTTACGAGTTCCAGTATTGTTCTTCCTTCACCCACTCTATCTAGCACATCTTAATTTTTTATTTTGTCTGTCCATTTTATACGTTCCATCCTTCTCCATATTAACATCTATAATGCTTCCAGTCGCTTTTCCTCATTCCATCGTAATGTCCAAATCTCTGCACCATCCAATGCTACACTCCACACAAAGCACTTCACTAGCCTCTTCCGCAATTCTTTTGTCAAAGGACTGCAGAAAATGCCTGTTTTCTTGTTAAAAGCTTCTTTTACCATTGCTACCCTCTGCCTTACTTATTGACCGCAGTTCACGTTACTACTGGTAGTACTAACCATGTATTCGAAGCTCTTCACTTGCTCAATGGCCTCATCTTTAATTCTCTTGTTTATCTTCATTGGTTTGTATTATATTGTAAGCTCATGTTTTCCCTTTACAGAGATTTAGGCGCTCTCCCCCTACAGGGAAGAATTTGAACCATGCTAATTTAGTTACACTTGTTTTCATATAGATGTCATTTTGAGTGGTCCATGGTCAGCGTTCCGCCTCATACTGACATCTAGGAAACCAAGGTAGTACTAGGACGGGAAAATTCGGTAAATTTTGCTTAGAGGCCTTTTCATTCAGGCTTAAGGATTTTTTACGAGCCTGAAAATCTTCAGACTCGGGACCCACGGCTTAAAGTCCCTCCCGGAGGACTTGCTCCTTGGATTTGTCCGTCCTAAAAAATTCATCGACCCCGGCCGGGTTTGAACCCGCGATCCTCGGGACCAGAGGCAAGGAGCATTACCACTAGTCCACCGCGGCCGACTCATTGGTTTGTAAGGGTGTAAATTAAAAATCAAGAAAAGCAAAAAACCTTAGTTAACGTGAGTACAGACATTAGTCCATTACGAAATAATAATTATTTGTTGATTGGACTCGCTGAGTAAGAACTAATTCCAACAAATCAGTGACACTATAATTTAATTTAAGTGTCATGAAACAAGCATAGCATTCAATTGGAAACAGAAATAACAAAATCTCCAATAAACATTCGTCTGCTAATTATTCTTCGGCTAAGATTTTCACAATGTACTGTACCTTGTTTCTCCACAAACTGTACTTAAAATATTGTATTTTGTGTAGTTAAATCACATTTCTATGATGTTTCAAAAGTGAACTAAAATCAAGCTTCGGTTAACTGGTTCCGCAAGTTGATGTTAGGCACATTTTGAAAGAGCAGACATGCGGACATCTCTACATTACTCTGGAGGCATTCAAAACACATTCCATTCATCTGAACGCAACGTTTTGCTTTTCGCTGTAAGTGAGATGTAAATCCTCTAAGACAATTCTGGTTCTTTTCTTACTTCAAAAAAAAAAAAAAAAAGAAAAAAGACAAACTTTACCAGGTAATTTTCAGACCTATGTTTACTGAAAAATATTACTTCTTTTCACATTTATTTCTCATCCCTACACTTTGGACCATCATTATCAATCACTAAGGGGGCTCCTTGGCGCAAGCGGTTAGATGCTCGCCTCTCACCGCTGGGGTCTCTAGTTCGAGTCTCGATCACTCCATGTGGGTTTCGGTGGACGAAACAGAGTTTGGGCAGGGTTTCTCCCACTTTCCCCTACCACAAGTTTCATTCCACAGTTCCACTATTTCTCGCTACTGACCTCATCCATTTCGTTTCATTTTGTTCATCCGCCCCTGTGATGGTGCGTCAGGGATGGTCGACCGGCACCCTTGTCGACCTCCATGAATATGGGGCTTTATCTCACCTCATAACTCGACCCGACCCTGAGTTGGACACGAGTTGAGGACATTCTTCTTCTTATTATTATTATTATTATTATTATTATTATTATTATTATTATTATTATTATTATTATTATATATTATTATTATTATTATTATTATCATAAAGCACTCTGTGTAGTTTTGAATGAGTTACGTTTTACAAGAGAAAAATATCTAGAATGAACAGTAAAATATAATGAAGACAGTTTTTTTGGAATAATTAAAGTAATATATATATATATATATATATATATATATATATATATATATCCGTCCATAGTAATTCTGCCCAACAACAGGTCCTTCACTGAAATCATAGCATTTTCATGTTACGCTTGCAGCTTTACTAGGGAATTGTAGGTGTGTTAGCTTTCCGTTGCTTTCCACATCGGTGAAGGATAATGATGATGGCCATATGATTTCGGGGACCATTTGGACCTTAAAGTTTTCCTAACATTTGTGTTACAGGTGAGGAAAAACCCTATATATAAAATCATCTTAAATAAGAAAAAAACATATTTGAAACAATAAAGATAAAAATATTTTAAATACCGAACCAAGTAATGTGTAGAAACTTGGAGATTTTGAGTTTTTCCACGAATTACAATAAGTAATATATAATATTAATAAGTGAATGTAATGCTATTTTAATTGATTAAATTACAACCACACAGTATACAGTATCTAATACTATATTTTAAGTAATGATGATAACGTTTCGTTTCACTACAGTACAGTAAAATCGATTTGCATGTCGTTGGATAATGATGCCCGGTCTTGCAATCGTTCATACTTTAATATTTTAAAGAAAAAAAATAAATTGTTGGTTCGTTTAATTTTATTAAATTTCGTACTGTACCTCCGTTATTGACTGTACTCACATCCTCTAGTGTCCTTGTACCGTCCTGCACACAAAATCAAGAGAACATTTTAATTCGGTAGTTTGAGTCAAGTAAACAGAAGGCCTACTAAATGTGAATAGTCTTCTTCTTCTTCTTCATCACGGTTTAGGCTTATTTACTAGCCTGTTCCGGATCCAAATTGCTGCTGTTTCCATCTTTTCTTTGGTCTTCGCAAACTTCTTCTTCCTCGTGGTGAATAGCTGTTTGCTGCTTTTAGTATTCTATTCTCAGTCTTCCTTTCCAAGTGTTGTTTCCAGTTTGTTCTGTATTTCACTATTGTTGTGTTTAATTCTCTACTTTTAGTTGTTGTCTTATTTCTGTGTTACGTTTTTGTCTGTTCTTTGATATCCTGCTATTGGTCTGAGGAATTTCATTTCAGCAGCTTGTATTCTGGCAGATTATTGTGTTGTCACTGTCCATGTTTCGGATCCATAAGTAACAATAGGCACTGAATAGTGGTTTCCAGACAAATGGTCGCATTTTTTATTGAACAAAGTAAAATTTATTTATTTATTTAGCTTGGTGGAGTTGTGGTCTTCTCTTCCACTCACCAGGACAAACATATATTACATCAGAATATAATAATCATAATTAACTCTAAAATGAAGATTTGATCAATAAGGTAATATCTATTATATTATGATCTATAATGCAATCAGTTAATGATAGTTAAGATTAAGACTAAAACTAATAATAAAATGTATTCAAGCAAGATAAATTAAATTGTTGGAGCACTCTCCCTGACTAATGTGTATATAAAAAAAACAACAAAAGATATTGATATATAGAAACATAATTTTACGGTTATACAATATTTAAACAAATGAAAATATTTGTTAATCTTAATATTATTTTCATAAATAATTTAATTTATTAATTGTTGAATAATACTATCAGTGAGGTGTATAAGTTAGTTTGTTATTAAATAATTATTTAGTTTGTTTTTGAAGGATGTTATAATTTGATAGTCTCTGACATGAGCGGAAGGGAATTCCGTGTTTTACCTATCACATCAATGACCTAATTTTATTTCCCCCTATATCAAGTTATTTGTGTAGACGTTTCAACTAGTAACTTTATATTCTTATAATGAAACAGTGTAGCAGTGTTTTCGGGTATTCAACAAGTATAGATACGTTAATGTTACAAAAAATGTTAATGAAAATAAATTCATATCTAAGTATTTCAACATCATTCAAGTTTATGTATTGGAATTAATTATTCATAGAATTATTAACAAATTATAAAGTAATGATGGCCAAAGACTGTTCGAGGGCAAGATTGTAATTACATGTGACTCAAAAGTGTCGGATTCAAAAAATTCTTGGACTGTATGAGTGAATTTTAAGATTTAATACTGAAGTAGATGCATTACATATTTTTTTCAAATGCCCCAGATCGTCTTTCGACATTTCTGGTTTCTCTCCTGGCATGGCGTACTTGTAACCCACTTCTGAGGTTTGGGCGCCTGGAAGGCCGGGTTACGTTGCCCCGATGATATGATGGATGATGATAATGGTGCGCCAGGAGAGTCCCTGATTCTAAGTTTAACCTAAGATGAATATGAATGATAATGATTGCGATGGCCATATGATTTCGGGGACCGTTTGGGCCTTAAAGTTTTTCTGACATTTGTCCTACAGATGAGGAAAAACCCCGATAAAAACCTCACCCAGAAAGACTGTCCCGACCGGGGATCGAACCCGGGCCCGCTGCGTGTCAAGGCAGCACGCTATCTGAGACCACAGCGGTGGACGATGCATTAAATATACGTTATAACATTTAATGACATTATTTAGACAAATTAAAAAAATATATTTTACGCCTTTAATAAGTAATGGAAATTTCAGAATTCTTCATAAGTGATGTGAATTACATTCATACTTTTTTGAATGCAACTCAAATGATACAATTAACTACTATCCTATTTTAAGAAGCTCATTGAAGATGACTTTATTTCAGTAGTAGAATAATCCATTTAGTATGAAGAATAAGAATATATAACCAGTAATTCTCCATCATTTTAAACTCGAACTTGTTAAACAATTGTTATTGGTAATAGATAGGCTATTTCAACATGAACATATAGAAAGATGATGAAAATATGTAAAAATTTAGTCCTTAACATATTCCCAGTTCGGGATTTTGTGAATTTTTAGTTGGAAATTTAGTTTCGCAAAACTCAAGGTCTATTTAAGAGTATATTTCACTGGCCTGACGCAGGTCGCTAGACGCATTTTGGAAACATTCTTCAGATTGTTCGTAACCAAACAAGCTAACTGAAGTCGGGGATTCGCGCGCGAAACAATGTACCTTTGTCAGTTATCTATTCCTACATACGAAATGCATAGCTGGGAAGTATAACAGTTCTTACCTAAAAGAGGAAATTACACAATGCGCTGTTTTAGATGTAGGCATACACCTTCAATAATTTTTATTCATAAAAAAATAATGCACGTACGGCCAAGCAGGCCCGTGCTCAATGTAAACGCATATGTATTTTCTTTCTTCTGAAAAAAGGCATCAATTCCATTATCATTATCACCTTCAATAAGGGCTGTGGCTTTTCCATTAAATGTTCCAGCGAAACCACAGAAAACGCTAATCGGAACAATTACGGAGCTGTGGTCGTGTTCCAATGGAGCGTATAGTCCAGCCGCTGATTCTCGGGCCCTGATGTTTTCACGACAGTGTTGCTGATATGGATATTCAGTGGGAGGGGCCACTTTATGTACCACGCGGAATATCAAATCATGGCGGTTAGCAGAAATACAGCCGACAACATCGCAGCGGCGTGAAGAGCAGTGATTGGTTATGGCAGACATTTACTCTCACTCAACTATTTCCTCATTGACAGTAGATGGCGTGTTTCTCCCTTTATCCCTCGTATAACCTAAACGTCAGAGCAGGACACTCAGCGGCTGGACTGTCGTACTGCTGGGGTGTGAGCCCAGCAGTTAGGTTTGCCTCCGCTGAAGGCTTCAGCAGAAAATCGCTGGGTGGTGAAACTCATCCCCTCGGTAAGCAACCGAGGTTACCGAACTAGAATGTTCCACTCATCAGAGCTGTGTTTTTCGAGCCTCCATTTGTTCGTGAAATATCGACAAGTTTTTACTCGTCCGTTGGGTAGGCGAGGTACCTCCCAAGTTGCCGAACTAGAGAGTTCTCAGCTTCAGAGTCAAACCTCTGTGCAACCCTTCTGACGTGTTCGGCTGAATAGGGAATTCCCAGCTCCTCGTGGATTTGTTTGTTATTGACATACCTAGGAACACCAGTCAGACGGAGGATTTGATCCAGAAACGTCCAAAATATGAGTCTCAAACGTTTCCGCATGAACTAACTCGCTCGCTATTATATTTGGAATTTAAATGATGGAATACAAAAACACAGTATAAACCGCGGCCGCGGATTAAAATTTTTATTTTATAGTTGTTGTGGAAACTAAAAAAAATATATATATTTATATATAAAAATTCGGCCTGCGTATATTTGTGTTTATAGACAACCCCTCAACCGATCTACATGGAAGTTTGTAATACAACTTTTCAGGTACGAGGAGTGTTAGCCGCTGTCTATAGTGCACCATGTTTCATCATCATCATCATCATCCGGTATCATGGCAGCTGCCGCCGTTTCCATTTATATTTCTTAGTTTATATAGTTTAATTAAAACATTACATTTTCATTGTACAAATATTGAATTATTTCAATTATAAACTTATTTATAATCTATCTTAAACTAAACTAAAAAAAAATTAATTAATAATTAAAAAATTAAAGAAAAGTTTTAAATTAATTTTTTTTTTCTTCTGGAAACCAAACGCCATTCCTCTCTGTCCATCCATTGATCTTCCTCCATTCCTCTGATATTCATAGCTGCTTGTACCCCTTCTATCCAAGTTTTATTCGGTCTTCCTCTCTTCCTCCTTTCCATTGGGATCCATTCCATAACCATTTTTGGCAATCTTTGCTCTGGCATTCTTCTGACATGGCCATACCACTGTAATCTTTTCTTTTCTATGCACCATGTTTATAGGATTTATATTTTATTCACTATTGGGGGATTAACAGGCGTTGTTTTCGCAAATTTATCAGTTGATGTTGTCCTTCATGATACCTATTATGTTATAAAACCATTATGTGTAGGAGTTCACCTGAAACAAAAAATTGAAAATCGCTCTAGCCGTCGCAATTTTCAATGTTTGTTAATGAAACTCAGTATATCTTATTAAAATAAATGAAGATATGTATTATTAAAAATCAGCGTAACACGACAGTTAGAACTGGGGTTTACCTGAAATTCAAAATTAACTCTAGGAAACGCCATATTTGGTCCGTCGCTGGGTATACTATATAATTTAATTAACCCTTTATATTTAACTAGCGGTCCCGGCAGACGTTGTCCTGCCCGAACGTTCAATTCTCGTGTCATGGCCGGACGGTACAATTATAAGTTACTTTTTTACCACAAAAATCACCAATTAATAAGTTCACAAGAAAACTCCTCACTGTCAGTCGTTAGGTAGTTTTTAATTTCCGGTTTCAAGTAAACCTCCACTTCTAATTGTAGGATTTCGCTCATTTTTGGATAATACCTACCTCGGTTTATTTTAATACGATATATTAAGTTTCGTTGCGAAACATAACAAATGTGACCGCTAGAGCGATTTTTAAATGTTCACTTCTGGTGAACACCCATACCTAATTGTTTTAGAGAGTCCAATTGCGAATCTAAACGATCGAGGGACCCAATCAGACTCTCACAAAATATTTAATCGAAATCGGTCCAATCGTTTAGGAGGAGTTCAGTGACAAACACACGTACAGAATAATTTCTATTTATATAAATATTTATTTAGGCATAACAGTGCACCGCCAGGTATTAGCTAGTATACAAATAAAAACTGTGGTGTTTGTTTATACAGTCCACTAAATGTTTCCAGGCGCCTAAGTGACTGAATGAATTGAATATTATTGCCTTTTTTCAAAAGAAAGGGTATACATATGTATTTACATTGCGCACGGGCCTGCTTGGCCGTACGTGCATTATTTTTCCATAAAAAAACAAAAGTAATCATAATACATAAACTAATCCCTACATGGCTACACACGTGTATCAGAACAATGAATACATATAAATAAAATCTATGTCTACAACTATATACACATTAATACACATCTACACGCGTCCATGAAAGGACCATGTGTGTATATATAAAAAGTCTCATTCTGTATATTAACAATTTAAAAAAAGTGTTATAAAACAAATTAAGAAAAAGAGAGAGAGAGAGAACACACACACACCCCCATACACATACACATGCGGGCGCTTATAAACCCCCCCCCCCCAACGGTAGAACACCAACGTTTAAAGTCTGAGACCTCAGGCACAAAACCCGCATCACGTGAAAATTATCTCTTTAGGTATGTTAAAATATGCAATAAATAAGATATTTATTTAGCAGATTTCACAACATCTTCCTGCGCCCAATTTGTCTACTGTCATTTTCCTCCGCATCTCTGTGTCATTCCAATATCCATCGTCCAATCCTTTTTCCCTCATTCAGCTCACAACATTTTCCTGTGCCCAATTTATCTACTGTAATTTTCCTCCACATCTGTGTCATTCCAATATCCATTGTCCAATCCTTTTTCCCTCATTGAACTCTAAACACCAACAATCCACGTTAATTTTAGCCGTGCTCAAGTGACACCCATTGTAGTATTCTGTTTGGGAATCTGTCTTCTATCATTATTTGTTACATATCTATACCATTTTATTATTTTATGAAATCCACAATTGAAGTTTGAATATTTATTTATTTCTTAATTATACTTTCACATTTTACCTCATTTAGAAATTCCAGCTGAACGCCTCAAAAAATCCATGTCTGTAGAATTTAATTTATTTATTGTTCTGAAGTTAATACCCATGTTTCTGCGTCATATGGCATCGGACTCATTATCATAAGTAATGCCACGAGTGATTCCCAACTTATCGATAAATTCACGACTCACGAAGTGACGAGTGAAATTATCTAGAGAATTTGGAAATCAAGAGTGGCATTTGTTAGGATTATTTAACGAATAAAATTAAGCTCTTTTACCCACAAATCACCATTTAAATATAGTTCTTTTAAAATATTTATATATTTAATGTAAACGGTGATGTTTGAAAACAAATGAGAAACGTTTGTCATGTTTCATTTCTTCAACACTGCAACCAGATCATATTATTTATTGCCAAAGGATCGCAATATTGTAAGAATGCACCCTAGTGGAGAAAAAATGAAACACATCAAACTGTTTATAACCAACATTATAGGTTATTAATTAAAGTCTGATGTCCTATGATGTAAATATCTCAATTATATTTTTCTGGAACGTAAATACCTGGGAAATAATACGTTTAAAAAAGTGCAAACAGTAGTTTCTTTTTTATTGTGGTATAATCAATTGCTACAAAGTTTTTCTATTATATCTCGCAAGCGGTATTTGCTTACATTCGTGCAGTATATACACAATCTGGGAGCTCTCTAGGATTCTTGCACCTTAATATATAAATTGCTATATTCAAAGTACTTCTTAGAGAGCCAGTCACTGCAAAATAATGATCTGACCTATTCAGAATGTTAAAAAAGGAGGTGCTTGTTTTACTATGATAAAACTAAGTTCATAAAATCGAGGTGGAACACGACTGTGATTGGTTTTAAATAAAAAATCATTGAAATGTGATTTGTCATGACTCCCATTTGGGGCATGAGTTAAATTGTCATATTAAAAACGTTTTTGTTTGTAGAACTTATATTCTCGTCTCATAAAACACAATTTAATTTTGGTATTGCAGTTGAGTATACATTTTAAATTTTAGCACTATTGTGTGTATGGGTTCTTGCGGCAAACGAACAAATCTACTTAGAAGTGAAGTAACGTTGGTGCGGTGAATAGTTACACAAGTCTTCTTACCTGATGTAAAGTAAACTAATTATGGCAATTTGAATAAGTTGGAGATGACATGATAATGAAGAAAGTTTATTGTAGAAGTGGTTTTGCTTCAGTCAGAAATTGTTTCATGTTGTTATCAAAAAGCCACAGACTGCGGTAAGCAGCGTCACTTCTCAAAGATATTCTGCTGCAACATTAATAATTTGTGTGTGGATTAATACATAATTACCGACTTTCCACAACTAACCTCGTCATTATATAAGTTTGTTCAACCAAGGAATCTAATAATAATAATAATAATAATAATAATGATAATAATAATCAATCATAATAATAATAATAACTAATAATAATAATAATAATAATAAAAACTAATAATAATAATAATAATAATAAAATAATAATCCCTCCATGGTATCTTTACCTTGTCGTGGTGGAGTGGCTTGTGTGCTTAAATGATCCTGAGAGCTATGCCGGCGGTAGCATTGCTGCCGATAGGGTTACCCATGCCGGACTGGTCGAAGGTGATAAGCCAGACGAAATAAGTACCTTGGTCGAAAGAGTGACGATCTTTCACCGTAAAAATACAACCGTCAAGAAATGCGGACATGGGTTCTACTGGGGTAAATGGGAGAACAACATTAACTATGATTTGAGGGAAGTAGATTATACAGGAAATGATTGGAAAGCATTAGCTCAGGATAGGGATGTATGGAGAGCTTATGTCCGCGCGGCCATGAACCTACGGGTTCGATAGTGCCAGTGAGTAAGTAAGTAAGTAAAATAATAATAATAATAACAATAATAATAAATAATAACAATAATCATAATAAAAATAATAAAATAGTAAAAAAAAATAATAATAATAATAATGAAAATAATAATAATAATAATATTAATATTAATAATATTGTTAATATTAATAATAATATTAATAATGGTAATATTGATGATGATGGCGACGACGACTCCATTAACTTAGTTTAACCTCTCATCTTGCTGGTACTCTTGGAAGTCTACAAAACAAATTGGAAAGAAATTGAAAATCTTTGTAAATCGTTGCCTGATAATTATCTTGGGTATATGGTGGCCAAAGATTATAACAAATAAAGAACTTTGAAGCAGAACGAGTCAAAATTAAATTTGTAAAGAAATCAAATTTAGAAATTGGAAATGGGTTGGTCATGTGTTAAGGAGAGAGATTGATAACATCACAAAAATTATATTTGATTGGAGCCCCCCAAGGATTGAGAAGGCGAAGTGGAAGATCTAGTGTAACATCACCTTGCGTGATGAAGTATGGAAGAACGCCCCTCTGACCAGCGACCTAATAATTTAGGAGTAGTACCATCAGTGATGAAACTGAACAGGCGGGATGAGTTGGAATGAAATTAAAGCATTGACAAACAACAGAGTGCGTTTGCGAGTTATATTCTCTATCTTCGGGTTTTTACAGCTGCTGCCGTCTTCCCGTGCCAAACCTCCAAAGCCTACGGTCTTGGGCATCTTCGATGCTTAGCCCTCTAGCTTGCATTACTGTCTTCATGTTTTCCTTCCATGTTAACCTTGGTCTTCCTCTTTTCTTCTTTCTGTTAGGATGCCATTCATATAGTTGCTTCGGCCATCGCTCATCTTCCATTCTTAAAACATGTCCTAACCACTTTAATTCCTTTTCCTCAATTCTTTCAATTATGCTTTCTTCTGCTTCCATTTTGTTTCTAATTTCCTTATTTGTGACACGTTCTAATCTAGACTTTCTGGCACTTCTTCGTAAATAATCCATTTCTAGAGCTATTAGTCTATTCTTGTAGTACTTATTGATTGTCCATACCTCACTTCCGTACATTGCAACAGATTCCACCAATGTTTTACCAATATATTTTTTTGTGTCTTTCCAAATATGCTTATCCCACCATATGGAATTTAATGATGATATTATTTTGCTACTCAATTCAATTCTATGTTTTATGTTCTCTTTGCCTATACCTTCGATGTTATCCATAATCATTCCCAAATATTTAGTTTGTTTCACTTGCTTTATTTGGATTCCATCTTCCAATACTAAGTTTCTCTTTCATTGCTATTTATTGCCAGATATTCTGTTTTTTGTAAATTTACTGTGAGACCCCATGATTCATATGTGCTTTTCAACCTTTTTATCATGAATTCCATATCAAAATTGTCCTGCGCTAAAACCAGTTGATCATCGGCAAATTGTAATGTCAGCAAAAATCTATTGCCTATTGGGATCCCCATACCTTTGCAGCTTTGTTTCCATTTCGTTAATATAAATTCTACATAAATATTAAATAAAATTGGTGATAGACTGCACCCTTGTTTCAATCCCTTTGAGGTGTTTATAGGATTAGACATTATATTTCCCATTTTAACATAAGCGGAGTTATCTTTATAGGTTTGTTTAATAATTTCTATTAGGTTTCTGTCAATATTGTATTTCTCCAATACTTCCCATAATTTGTTCCTCGGAATTGAGTCATAAGCTTTCTCTAAATCTATCATTGTCAAATGGGTTTCTTCTCCAACTGCAGTCCGTTTTTCAATTAACTGTTGTATTGCAAATATATTGTCAACACATGACCTTCCTGGTCTGAATCCATTTTGATCTTCTCCTAATTTGTCTTTAACATCTTTTTGTAACTTTGTTTTTAATAACTTCGTAAATATTCTATATAATGTGTTATTTATACTTAGTCCTCTGTAGTTTTTTGCGTCTCTTCTATCGCCCTTCTTGTATATTGGTACTATGTAGCTTATTTTCCATTCATCAGGAATCTTCTGTATTGCAATGCACTTATTATACAAGTCCCTCAATCTACCTATTAAATTTTTTGGGCCATATTTAATTAACTCATTTGGTATGTTTCCCGGCCCTGGTGCCTTTTTATTCTTTAGGGTTTGAATTTCTAATTCTATATCTATTGTATCAAATTCCAGGGCGTTCATTTCTATGGATGGATTTTCTGTTGTTTCCATAAACTCATTTCTAGTTTCTGACAGTAAAGCTTTGTAATGTTTTTCTGCGTCTGATTTTGCTAACAAATTTATCTTGCTGGGTCCTTGGTTGGTTTTCAGTGTTTTTAGAAATCTCCATACTTCTGATGATTGTGATCCTCCTATATAACTTTCTATTTCTTGGCATTTGCTTTTCCATAATTTGTTTTTTTCTTCTATCACTTTCCTTTTAACTTTGGCGTTTGTTCTCTTGTATTCTATCCAATTTTCTGTTGTTTTATTTGCCAACCATTCTAAGTAGCATTTTTTCTTCTTTTTGGTTAATTCTTCAATATCATCATTCCACCAATCTTGGGTATTTTGTTTTTTATTTATTGTGCCTAATGCTTCTTTTGCTGCCGAATGTATTATTTCCTTTAATTGATTATATTCTTCTTCTATGTCTTCCTTGTAATCCAAATTCTCAATTTTAATCCTCAGTCTTTCTTTATATAAGTTTTTGATACTATCCTGATTAAATAAATACAGTTTAAATTTTTCTTCCTGCGAGTTATATCAAGGCCCTATGTTTCCCAGTGGAGTGACCAGGACTACCACTACTACTACTTCTTATAGGTACTATTTACAACACGTGCCACCTGGGTCTTAAAATCGCATGACCTGTTGGGAGAGGGATTTTAAAGTATGGTTGACAAATCACCCAGGACTTGGAGTGTCTTACCGAATGAGTGATCAACTCAATATCAAGGCTTCCATCGAGGCAACACAAGATGAAGACAAACACGCCATTCAGATACACATTCTTACTAAACGTGGCGAATATTGTAATGACCAGATGATGTTCGGGGCCGTTAGGGCCTTAAAGATTCCTGACATTTGTCTTACAGGTGAGGAAAAAACCCGAAAAAAACATCGCAAAATCGCCCAGGAAACTTGCCCCAATCGGGGATCGAAGCCGGGCCCGCTGCGTTTGAAACAGCGACGCTATCTCGAGACCTCAGCGGTGGACGATATTAATAATAATAGGCCTGTCCTATCTATTTGACACTAAATATGACTAGAAAAATGGGCATATATATAACAATACATTATGAAAAGTTAGGTCGAGTTTGTTAACCATAGAAATCAGGCCATTAGGAATGGGGGTTGACCTAAGTAAATTAAAAATCGTTCTAGCTGCAGAAATTTTCATTTTTTCGCAACGAAACTCGTTATATGCTATTGAAGTAAAACGGAAAAGTATTATTCAAACTCAGCGAAATCTATTAGGAATGTTAGTTTACCTGAAAGCCGTATTTTAAAAATCGTGCTAGAGTCCGTCATATTTCTTTTTTCACAACTAAACTGAATATACACTATTTAATTAACAAAAGAAAAATAACCAGCAGAATCGGACCATAAACTAGACTTGCCGAGGAATTCGTTAAGTTTAGGCAGTTCATGCATAACCCTTAAACTGGCAAAGTATCCTATAACATAGATTGATTTAATTTATTTAACATTATTTATAAATATTTAAAAATTAATAACTTTCGTGCCTGCTTTGGCAGTCTTCCTCAACAAATTATATTTGTATAAAATATTCAGCTAGACTTTTCGGAACCGGTTCCATTTTCAAAGCTGTGCATTGGGTACTGGTTTCGTTTAACGAATATAAACAATAGGTACACAATTATATTGTTTTTGTAAATATTTAACAATAAGATCAACTGAACAAAATGTATATTAAAAGATTATTTGAGAATAAAGTTCTTAGGAAAATTTTTGGACCACAGAGAGATGAACAGACAGGTGAATGGAGAAGACTACATAACAGTGAACTACATGGTCTTTATAGGCAGTAAGATATAATGAGAATAGCTAAGTCTCGTAGACTGCGAAGGGCAGGACATGTGGCACGAATGGGGAATGAAAGACATGCATGGAAGCTTCTTGTAGGAAAACCAGAAGGAAAACGTCCAGTTGGTAGACCAAGAATGAGGTGGGAGAATAACATTAACTATGATTTGAGGGAAGTAGATTATGTAGGGGATGATTGGAAAACATTAGCTCAGGATAGGGATGTATGGAGAGTTTATGTTCGCGCGGCCATGGACCTACGGGTTCGATAGTGCCGGTTAGTTAGATAGTTAATTTATAATTTATAAAATAACAGAAAATCAAATGAGTAGAAATTACTTAAATTTTTGTCAAATAAAATAAAGTTCAATAATAACTTACAGTTTTACATGCTTTTGTTTTCATTGCGGTCCGAAACATTTAAATAACTGGCAGGAGAAATTGTTGTTTCGCCAATTTAAGGGATAACTTCTTTTTACTCAGATTACAAAAGCTTATTATTTTTACATTATTATTTCACATATTCGCATTTAGTTTCAAATATTCGCATTTAGTCACGAGTTTTTTTCACTAATAACCCTCAGAAAGGGGCCCTAAATATTTTTCCCTCCCTTATGGATAAAGTCTATTCTGTACCACTAAAGGATTTAGTTAAACTGATAAAAATGATGGAAGTAAATAAGCTTTGTGGTATTCTGCAATTAAATTAAATGTAAGCACAGGTGTTCCGTACCTTTAGAGCTTCTATTGAATACGGTTGACAACTGGCACTGGGTGTAGTGAGGTTATTTTTACAAGGGCGGTAGCAGCTAAGCGTCGGCTATTAAACAAATAATACTTAATTGTGACGTTACTTGAATGTCTTGCAATTTCCCTGAATTCACAGCTGTAGGTCCCTTGTGAAATGCTTTGAGCAGAAACTATGTTACATCACAGGATTTTTCCTCTCGTTTTGTCAAATACAGATGTAGCAGAAACTTGTATTTTAATAAAGAAATGAGTGAAGATAGTCGCACAATAATGTCTTAAAATCATGAAACAATTTTTTTTCTCCGTTACTCATTTTTATAGTGTCATGTTAAACTGTTGGGATTTATTCATTGATGGAAATTAAAATCAGTAACTGCTTCTTTAAATTTAGGGCCTAATTAGTTTAAATATGTTTTTCCGAAGATAGCTTACAAATAGCAGCGTATCAATTATTCAAAATTGCCAGCAAATATAATATGAAAATTTCCACTTCAAAATCCAAAACAATGGCAATGTGTGGAAAAAACATACAACGGGTGAAAATTGAGATTGATGGAGAAATTATAGAACAAGTGTCAGATTTCTCTTACTTAGGAAGTGTATTTGCAGAGTATAAGAGTGACATTGATTCAAAATTACAAAAATACGTATAATAAAATGAATGGGGTAATACGAAGACATTTTGGTAAACAGATGAGGACAGAGACAAAACTAAGATTACATAACATCACATCAAAAGCTGCTCTAAAATACGGAAGTGAAATTTGGATTTTAAATAAAAGAAACTCTCATAAACTTCAAGTAAGCCAAATGCGCTTCTTACGATCATTGTTAGGAGTTAATAGACTGGATCACCAAAGGAACACTATTATCAGAGGTAAACTTGGAGTAACAAGTTTAAATGAAGATATACAAAGATACCAACAAGAATGGAAAAATCATCTGAGGAGAATGGCAAGAAATAGACTTCCAAAATTGGCATTCCAATATACCCCAACTGGACATAGGGACCAAGGAAGACCAAAACATCGGTGGAAAGATCAAGACCATCTTCGCTAGGTTTACCGTACAGGCCACATGGCCTAAAACGAATTTGTTCATGATGATGATGATGATGAAATATGTTTTTAATTTTGAATCTGCCTATAAATTGAAACAATCACATTTTAATAAATGCAATATGTAAAGTTTAAAATTTATTAATATTAATACCATTGAGTTGTAGGCCTTCTTCATCCTCTAAAGATTGGATGGCATGCTCTAGTACAAAATTAAATAGTAGAGGAGATACACATCCTTGCTTCAAACCATTGTGTATTTAAAAAGTATCCGAAAACTGTTTGCCTACACGCACCCTACTCTTTTTTATCATTTAGGATCGGTTTCACCAACAGAGGTAACTGTTTTACGCCAGTTTAAGCTATGTATTATACATGTGGAAAACTGGCGTAATACAGTAACTTCTGTAGGTGAAACTGGCCATTAGACATATTCGTATAAGTCTAACTTTTTAGGAATTCCGAACTCCAGCAAGATACTATATAACTTCTCCCTCTTAATTAAATCGTATGCCTTTTTGATGTCTACGTTTAGTTGATATACAGTACCATTATATTCCCATTTATTTTCTAAAATCCGTCTAATACTAAAAACCTGATCTGTCGTAGACCTGTTTCTTCTAAGTCCACATTGATGATCTCCTAGAATGTCATCAATACAAGAAGTAACTCTGCTTACTAATATATTTGTTAGAATTTTGTACGAAGTTGAAAGTAATGAGATGCCCCGTAGTTGTTACGATCAGTTTTTATCTCCTTTCTTTTAAATTGGTACGATAATAGATCCTTTCAGTTCGTCTGGAAGAACGTCTTTTTCCCAAATCATACTAAGTAACCGGCGTATCTTGTCCATCAATTTTTCTCCTCCTGATTTTATCAGTTCTACTAGCTAGACCCATAAATTAAGAATAATGCTGATATGCATTTTTTCTTGCGAAATATGGTTCTATCATGCAGATGGTCTTTCTAACCGAAAGACTAATAAGATAAATTCACTGTAAAGGCTGATAGTAGAGGATGAACACGTAATAGAGGTGATAATGGGTATTGTATTTGCTTCACATCTTTATATGATGGATTACCATAAATAATGAGTCATTAAATCGACGTGATACACCGTATCGTTCAGTGACGTGCAGACACGAAAAATTCAATCTTCGAAAAAAAAAAAAACTTTTGAATTCTAAGGAGCTTTAATTTCTGTAAAAATCCTTGGTATTACCAACATTTTATAATAATACAAGTATAGAATCTTCATCCTTACAGAGGGAGAAACTTTTCTTTTCTCTCATTATCCAATTATGTTAGTTGAAGTCTTGTTTTTATTTGTTTTTTATAACATACTGCAGTAGGAGATTTTTCTACATTTATTAAACAAATTGACATAAAAATCGTATTTACTTCTGAAATAAATTTAGATATTCAGTAGACTGAACTTCGCAAACTCTTGACAGGTTGACACAATTTTTTGTTTCTACATAAATATTCTTTTGTCATTTTGCAAATATAAAAAACATTGGATAGTAGTGACATCTGATGTCGCTAAATTATTAAAATAACTAACTAACAGACACTATTGAATGTGTAGGTTCATGGACGCGCGGACATAAGCTTTCTATAAATCCCTATCCTGAACTAATTTTTACCAATTCTCTGTATAATCTACTTCCCTTAAATCATAGTTAACCCAAAATACTCATTCCAGCCTCCATCGAAAGATTTTAATGAATTATACCCTAATTATACTCATTCCAGCCTCCATCGAAAGATTTTAATGAATTATACCCTAACTGTAAAGGAAAGAAAGAAACCCCAAATGTAGAAATATAAGGTATATTTCATATAGTTCCTAAGAAACTAGTTACACTGATATAATGTAAAGATTTGATCCTATTACCAACATTCAACTTAGATACATCATACCCAGCTCAGCCCCCAATAATACTAACGTTATTCTCCCTCCTCATTCATGATCTACTTACTGGGCATTTTCCCTCTGGTTTTCCTACAAGGGGTTCCATTCTCCTCTTTCATTACCCATCTATGCCAATTGTCCTGCCCATCGCAATCTACAAGACTTTACTGTTGTTATTGTATTGGTTTCCCGTAGATAATGTGTAGCTCATTGTTATGTACAAGTGTCTCCTCTGCACACACACACACACACACACACACACACACACCACACACACACACACACACACACACACACACACACACACACACACACACACACACACACACGCGCGCACGCACGCACATATATAGCACTGCCTTAAACAAAGCATGGGTTAAAATATGAAAAAAAAAAATTAAGTCAATTCCAAAGGATTAGGTCGGAACTAATTACATAGTAGTTTCTAATTTTGTTATAAGATAGATTGTTTATCTAATACTTTTTGAATGCAACATTTGTATTTTGGTACAAAAATTGCCCTAAGAAGTTTATTCTCAAATACTCGTATTCTTTTTTCCTCTCTTAAAGGATGAGCCCATTTTTCCTATCATTATAATATAATCTGGAGAATAACAGTTATATACTCATATATTTTCAGTTTAATATTTTTAAATTAACCGATAAATTTTAATATTGAGTAAAAAAGTAGTTGATAGTCTACTAAATAGCAGTCTCACCTTAATCGAGATTCATGTTTTCAATCTCGCTGGGGCGATGATTTTTCAGGAATTAAAGATTCATAATATGAATTTCTTCGGTAGAAAAATAAATCCTTGGGTCCATATGCTGATATGGAGAGTCCCGTGTTATTGGAAAATGTACCCCTGTTCATCCTCGTTGCGAATTATGGTATTTACCTATTTTCCAATACGGTATGTCTAAGTAAATGTTTCCGGTATAGCGGTTTTAATGTATAAAACATCACCTATCGCATTACTCTATTAATAATGATTAATAGAATTACGAAACATTTGAGGTTTTGGCTTCAAGTCTTGTGAAGAAAAATATATTTTACAAACGCACAAAACACATTTACTTCAGGATTGTCACGTTCTATCTAAATGACAGTATGAGGTTTCTCGGCTCCCTACACCCCGGTATTTTGCCTGTTGACTTTTAAATATTTGGACTATAAATGCCAAATTAAAGTCAAAATTGTAATCTACAGAAATAGTTTATTAAAGACCTGCACGATGCTCTAAATTAGACATGATCAGAAACAGTATTATCCGAGAAAAATTAACTTTAATTAAACAATTGTACAACTTGTGGGAAATAAATAATTACAATGGTTTGGACACGTGGCGTGATTAAAGATAGAATGCCAGTTTGGAGTTCTGCCCAATGATTAAATTAAATGGTCGCGGTATTTGTATCGTGCAAAGGTAGCATAATCATTGGATTCCAAATCGGAAGAAAAGAAGAGAGAGGCCTAAGAAGACATGAATAGAGGGAATTATGATTTTGATGAAGGAGAGGGGAATGCAGGATGGTGACTGAAAAGTTAGAGATGAAGAGAATCAAAAACTATAATTTGGCACAGGAATATGTCGTATATACATTTAAAACCTATTAATAATTAAAAACTTTAAATATAATTGAAATGCCGCTTCGTCACTAATAAAAATCATGTTAAAATTTTAAAATCGTACTTGATAAAACAGTTGTCCTCAACCATATTAATTCCTATTGTATAACGTCGTCACACTATAAAAATCTAGGCCTTTCAAAGAGCATGCTTCATCTTCAGGAGTAACATAAAAAGTCGTACAGATGAAGCATACACTTTGAAAGGTCTAGATTGTAATAGAGGTACGACGTTATGCAACAGATGTTAATATATCTGAGAACGATTGTTTTATCAAGTACGATTTTAAAATTTTAGCACAATTTTAACCTCAACGGTGTTCTACCATGAATTTAAAAAGTAGAATAAAAATTCGTTTCGGAAACCTTCATCCTTGTCGAGCATGGTCATAAAATTATTAAAAATACGCTAGCATCTCTGCTGAATTATAAGACTGCAATTATTTGCACCAGTTGCAGTTTGTATGGGATCACATTCATTCGCTTTCCTGGAATCTTTCTCATTGCTAATGCTGGTAGGTACAACTGTTGACTGACTCTCCGCTCTGATTTCTGAGATTTCTGCACAAAGCTTTCACAGGATTTGTGGGCTGTCCCTTCAGTTATACTGACTTCGCCGCACGTCCTTCTCCCTGAGACGGATTAAATCTTTCCGCGAACTTGTTCATACCGCCTTCGGATTGACGACATAGGAGAAGCATGACGTCCAAATTGCTGTCTAAATTCCCGCCGAATCACAATAATACTGTATCTTCGCGCAAATGCATGTACACCAGATAAGAATGATTGATAAATACAGCCATTTCCTTCAGCAATGTATAAGCTTTTCGCTATAATACAAAAATTGTATAAAAACCTCCAAATTTCCTGTTTTAAACGGTAGATCATGCATGTGTGTTCAGTATTAATGAAAATGGTACATAAATCGTTCAACAATTATGAAATCTTTTAGGTGTTCTTTTTATTAATGGTGAGCATATTATTTGCAGATTTGCGGAAAATACTTATTTCAAACTTCTTTTTTTCTATGTTTTTCGTCATATAAGCGGGTGATAAATCAAGCTATGCTATACATCTGATTAACGCAGGTCATCTAATGAACACAATCGAAAAATACTCTCACGATAATCCACCGAGAAAACATTCCAGCTAGGTTAAATATATTTGAAGATCTCGAAATTAATAAAAGAAACAAACAACACCTCACTTCTTAATGAGAACGCATCCCAGTCAAACCCATTATACGAGATCGTAAAGAACAAGTCAGTTGCTGCTACAAACAGTTGGAGTATACATCACCGTACACAACAACAACGAGTAGCAGAAGCTCAACCTGCAGAAGATGGAAGGTAACTTCCGAAAGCGCTCCAGCTAATTTTATATACAATTATTTAACAAAGTTGAGGACGGCGGCACCTGCCAACAGTTACAATTCAATTTTTTTAACTTTCACCATATACTGGAAAAAAGTTACACCCGACTGTTCTACACTAAGAAAAAATATGTGGGAAAATGCTATGAAAATCCAGTGATACAGTTTATTTTAAATATTCACGTTAGTATTGGTAGAAGTGGAAAGGAGTTTTCAAATGTAGGCCTGCTATACTAGTCATTGTTAAGAGACAATCGGCAATCTTTCTCTTTTGAAAGTCTACAGCAGTTGTTTGTTGTGCATTTACAATGCAGGAATGAAAAGTGAACACCTTGTATTTACCTGCAAATGTAAGTTTTATTGTATTTTTTTTTAATTTTAGTGCATTTTTTGTAATTGTTAATGCGTTATTACATTTTTATAATGAATTTTCTTGGTATTTTATTGTGCAATAAAATCCTTGCCCTACTCATCTATATATATGAATGTATGTGTGTATTTTATTGATTACTAAATCGTTCAACCAATTTTCGTGAAAATTTGTATATGTTTCAGATGCGGTGAGTGTTTAGCCGTTATCTATTATGTTCTAAAATCATTAGGTGTAGGAGTTCACCTGAAACGAAAATTTAAAAATCGCTCTAGCAATCAAAATTTACGATATTTCATAACAAAACTCGGAATAACCTATTAAAATGAACCGAGGTATGTATCTTCCAACAATCAGGGAAATCTGACCGTTAGAAGAGGGGTTTACTTGAAATTTATAAAATGCCTGTACGACTGGACAGATTTTGATATTTTTTGTGTGTTTGAGGGGTCCCTGGATAGTTTAGATTCGCTATTGGGCCCTCTAAAACCATTAAGTGTAGGATTTCACCTGAAGTGAAAATATAAAAATTGCTCTAGCGGCCACAATTTTTGATTTTTCACAACGGAAGTCAGTATATCGTATTAAAATAAACCGAGGTAGATGTTGTCAAAAAATGAGCGAATTCCGATAATTAGAATTGGAGGTATACTTGAAATCCGAAATTAAAATCTGCCTAAACGATTGGACCGATTTTGATGGAATTTTGTGTGTGTGTTTGAGTGGGTCCTTGGATGGTTTAGATTTACAATTGGACCTGGTATATGACCCTGAGATCGGGTAATATGAGTTTTTTTATGCCAGATCTGTAGTCATCTGCATTGCTGATATATTCTGCGCGACAACAATGCGACGTCATATTGCACGCTTCTCGAGCCATAAAAGATGACAGTGAGGAGTTTTCTGGTGAACTTATTAATTAGTGAGTTTTTTGGTAAAATAGTGAACTTATAGTTTTATCGTCCAGCCATGACACGAATTGAACGTTCTGGCGGAGAAAACATTTGCCAGATCCGCTAGTTTTATTTATATTTTATCATCATCATCAACAACAATCACGGAATAAGCCCATTTGGCTTGTTCCGGTCTCAAAGGTTCTCATTCAAAAAGTTGAATCCATCTCTTTTTCGGTCTACCAACATTTCTATCTCCTTTTGGTTTGTAATTAAGTATAATTTTTGGTATGCGTTCATCTTTCATTCTCTGAACATTTTCTTTCCAGATTTTCCTAGAGTATTTTATTTTCTTTGTTGCTGTTTCTAGCCAAGGTTGTCAACATTGGGACAGTCCTGTTTCCATTATCTATGAGACTTTTAGTAATAAATTATTTCCTCTGGGTACGTTACTGGCGTTGCGCAGAGTGAGATGTACGATGGGATTGCTTTTATATTTTAATGATATGAAATTCCAACGCAGCATTTGCCTTAATGATTGAGTGGAACCAGAACAAAAACCTCAATCAAGTCTGTCGACACCGGAAAAATACTGTATTAACAGTGATCCAATAAAATTATTGATTTTAAGACAGGAACTTAAAATCAAAACCCAAAATTGTGAAGATCAACCTTAATACTAAACAATGAACAAATAAACGAAAACAAGACGTGCAATAAGGCACTAATACACAACTGCTGGCGCTAATACGGAACAGCTGGCATAATAATTATAAAAGTAAACATTTATAAATTGCTGTGATTTTAAATTCAATCGTAGTAAATTAACAGGATAGAAAAATATATTTGGAATGATAAATATTTCTTAAATTAATAGTAATAATATGACTTGTTTATTGTAATCTATCAGTAATTGTTTGTCCTTTATAGGTTCCTAAACCGTTCAACCGGTTTTCGTGAACATTTGTATATACAGGGTTTCAGATACTTGGGGTGTTTAGCCGTTATCTTTTCTGTTCTAAAATCATTAGGTGTAGGAGTTCAGCAGAAGTGAAAATTTAAATATCGCTCTATCAGTCACACTTTTCGATATTTCACAACGAAACTCAGTATATCCTATTAAAATAAACCGAGGTAGGTATTATCAAAAAATGAGCGATATCCGAAAATTAAGTGGACGTTTACTTGAAATCTAAAATTAAAAACTGCCTAAACGACTGACCGATTTTGATGAATTTTTGTTTGTGTCTGATTGGGTCCCTCGATTGTTTAGATTCACATTTGAGTCCCCAAAACTATTAGGTGTAGGAGTTCATCTGAAATAAAAATTTAGGCACAATGAGACGATGTTTCACAATGAAACTCAATATATCCTATTAAATTAAACCGAGGTAGATATTATCGAAAAATTAGTGAAATGCGACAATTAGAAGTGGAGGTTTACTTGAAATCTGAAAAAAAAAAAAAAAAAATATACGATTGGTCCGATTTTATTGACATTTTTTGTGTGTTTGAGTGGGTGCCTGATGGTTTAGATTCCCAATGGATCCTCAAAAAACCGTTCGATGCAGGATTTCACCTGAAGTAAAGTAAAGTAATCCCACTACAGGCCTCAGGAGGCCCTTGGGGTAGTAGGAGGTTAAGGCTCCTACTACTTCTGGACAATCGGCACTTGATGTCAGCCGGGTTGTCAGCCCTGCGTGACGGCCGCCTTTACCCCTAGAACAAGCGTCTGGTACTCATTTCCGTTAGAGGCTGAGTCGACCCCAGGGCCATAGTGCCGCCAGAAGGTTTGGGTCAGTTTAAAAATCCTGACCCCACCGGGACTTGAACCCTCGACCTTCCGGCTTGTAGCTCAGTGCCTTAACCACTACGCTACGGCGTGCCAACATTAAAAATCGTTCTAGCGGTTATAATTTTCGCTGTTTCACTACGAAACTCAGTATATCCTATTCAAATAAACGGAGGTAGATATTGTCCAAAAATGAGCGAAATCTGGCAATTAGAAGTGGAGATTTACTTGAAATTCGAAGTTTAAAACTGCTTAAACGACTGAACCGATTTTGATCTTTTTTTTTTTTGTGTCTGAGTGGGTCCCTGGATGGTTTATATTCACAATTGGACCCAGTAGGTGACGCTGTGATCGGGTTGTAGGAATTTAGGAATCTTTTTCATTTTAATGTCAGATGTATAGTTATCTGCATTACTGACATATTTCGCGTGATAATGTGACGTCATAACGTATATTTCTTGAGCCAGAACATATGGCAGAGATGAGTTTTCTTGCGTACTTATTAATTAGTGAATTTTGTGGTAAAAATGTAACATATTTTTATCGTCCGGCCATGACACGAGAATTAAACGTTCGGGTAGGACAACGCCTGCCGGGTCCGCTATTACATTATAATTTTTATGTAAAAATGTAATCAATTAGTGTCCGATTAGTAACTACCGTATTTGCTCGCATATTTTGAGCACGTTTTAATTTACATTTGCCGCTGATAAGTTGGGAAACTTATAAATATGCGCATTTTTAAAATTAGAGGTCCTGTTCTGAGATATATCAATTATTATATTGACAACCCTTGAGGATGCCGGACGCAGTCTCTGGCGAAACGTCGGGGAACTACAAGCCTCAAGACCACAGCCAACAGCCCGGAAATCTTCTACAAGATCATCATAATATCTTAATTATGGTAGATAAGTATAGTAATTAAGAATATAGTAATTTTGTCATCTCTTATAATTTTATGGCATAACACTGTATGAAATCTTGAATTATACAAATAATAATCATGCATTAATAAATCTATAAACAATAATAATATTTCATTACAAATGAAACAATTCAAATACCGTAATAATTATTTAGCGGGTCTTTTTTTTCTCCAATAACGCACGTTGGATTCAAGAATTCCGAATTCTCTTTCTGTCGAACTATTACCGAAATGTTACGCGAAACTTATAACTTTTACTTTATATTATTCTGTGTATTTGTTATTTTTCTTTCCCATCTTGAAATGCTGTATAAATGCAATTGCACATTAGAAGTGTTGAAAGTCAACTGAAATACAGGTATTTAATTTTCTAAAACTTATCTACCAAGGGTAAACATTGTTACAGTAACGGGATTTGGGTTTCTTTGTGAAGCAGGTAGTTCAATGTAAAACCGGATATTTATCCCCATATAATAATAATAAGGGTTTTTGTTTTGTTTATAATTATATTTATTTATATGAAGAATGGACATCAGATTGATTTATAGAATTCAAATTTTTTTATAAGTATAAAAAAAAATAACCAGTCAATATAAACTGTTAATACAGTTGGATGTTTTTATAACTGATGCAGTATGTAAAATACTTCAAATATTCAAATTGATAATTTTTATAAAGAAATAAATGGGATTGGACGAAGAGGATAGAAGTTAGCTTGAAAATACTCCTTCCTTTTCTGTTGGACCAATCAGAACCTAGAGGTTATTACAAAATAAAAAGATGGCTACAATACTTGAAGATGGTCGGTCATGTTCAGCGACTGCTCCTTAAAGAATAAGGAAATAATTGTTTATTTTATTGATGTTGGTTGAAAGAAATAGTGTTAAAAGTATGAAAGATTATATAGTGATATAATAGTCATCCATCTTGGTGAAAAACAGTTTCTAAGTGAAAATAATGAATAATAATGACTGGATTGACCGTTAGCATTCGTCATCCATTAAATACATAAAATGGTAATCTTCTAGAAGTGAAAAATATCAACCTAAGCCGGAATCTTTTGGAACTTTTAAATTACAAGATTCATCTTGACCAAAGTGAGAGTTTTAAATAAACTAACTTATCGTTCAACTGTTAATAAAGTGTTGTTATTTGTGTAAGAAACTTTTCCTCATTCCCCTGAAGAGAGTTATTAGTGCCGTGGCAGATTTAAAGTGGTTTAAATTATATCACAAATCTTCAACTTCGGATATCTCACCGAGAAACCCAACTTTAAATGTCTCCACAACGAGGGGCAAAAATAAAACACAGCTTCAAATGGCGCATCAACGAGGGCTCGAATGGGAATCGAACCAGGGACCTGTAAACCTGAATCGAACCAAGGACCACGAGAATGAGGAAAGTAATAAAAATCTTCAAAAGTGAGTACAGTTAAAATTTATATGTGAAAAGTGAATTAGTGATAATAACAATTAATGCTTTTAAGAAATAAGAAAATATTAAAATACCCAACAATGGCCAATAACGAAAATATAACTTGTAAAACTGTTAATATTGAAAACGAACAAATTAGTGAAGGCCAAGAAAATTTAATTTTGTGTAACAATGAAAATAATCAAACTAATGATACACCTTCTTGGGTAGCATTATTAATAAATAACATTTCTGATATTAATAATAAACTGGAAAAGAATAGTGCAGAATTAAAAGAAATTAGGAATGACAATTCAATTCTCAGTAGTAAATTAGAAGCTAATGTAACTAATCTTAGCAATAAATTAGAAAAGAACAGTGTAGAGTTAAGAGAAATTAAAACTGACAATTTAAACCTAATTTCCAATCTCAGTAAAGATATAAAGAAAGAAATTAAAGAAAATAACTTGAAACTAGATGAAAAATTAGAAAGCATTAGGTTAGAATGCAAACAAAACAATTCTAAACTGGAAAAGAGAATAGTAAATATAGCCAAAGATTGTAAAAATGAGATGAGAAAAATGTAATGAAAAGATTGATGAAACTCATAATCAAATAGAAACATCTTTGATTGAGGTAAGGCAAAGTTGCCAAGATAAAATCGAAGAATTAGGAACTAAAGTCGAAGATAGACTAAAAATTTCCGAAGAAAGTGTTATCTTAGGTAATGAAGAACTTCAATCAAAGATAACAAATGAAGTAATTATTATAAAAGAACAAGTTGAAGGATGGATAACTAAGATTGTTGAACTTGAAAACAAATATGTGTCAAAAACTAGTGAAAAGGAGATTGAGGTTATGTCAGGACATTCTAGTAATGTTAATAATGATCCTCCTTCTAGTAGTAGTAGTAAAAATGTATGTAAAATTCCTGCTAATCTTTTAGGGGAAATTAACTTACCTAATTTTGGTGATACTGTAGGCCAAAGCCCTACTGATTTCATTAGGGAAATTGAAGAATACTTCGAAATCAAAGGAATAGAAGACAAGTTCAGAATGTTCTTCATAAGAAAAGTTTAAAAGACAATGCAGAGTCTTGGTTTAAGATAGCTTGCCATGATTCAATGACTTATCAAACATTTAAAAATGCTTTCTTAGGTTACTACTGGGGACCAGAAAGACAAAACAAACTAAGGTTAGACCTAACTAGTGGAAAATTCTCCAACAATGGTAAACAAGGTTATCTTAATTATTTCTTGGAGAAGGCAAAAATGGCATCATTGTTACAGCCTCCAATAGATGAGAGAACTTTAATTTCTATGTTATCGCATCACTTCCCAGATGAGATTAGATATCATTTGATAGTAGCCAGACCACAAAATGTTTCTGAAATGTTAGAGTTATTGGCTCTACTAGAGAATAAAAGAGAAGTAGATAAATGTAGTAAAAGAAATTTATTTGGGGAAGGGGCAGAGCCCTATAATAAGAAAGGTAATTTTGTAACTAAAAGAAATGATGAATATCATAATGAGAATAGAGAAAGAAGTTTCAAACAGGGCAACAATAATAATAGGTTTGTTCAAAATAGAAACAGCCCAAATAAAAATAGGATGACTAATAATTATAGTAACAATAGCCAGAATGGATGGTTCAAACGTAATGAAAATAGGAATGACAGACAAATTAATTATATGGATGTTAACAGAGTAGGAGAAAATAGAAATAGGTATTGGACTTCTCCCTGTAGAGGTAAAAGAAGAAGGAATACCTATGGTAATGAAAGTAAAGGGTATTTCCAACGACAACAAAATTGTCAAATTAATGAAACTAGTGATAGGACAGAGCAAAATAGAATAGACTCTGTAACTATTCACAACCAAAGTCAAGATATACCTAGTAATGAAAATGACCACGAAGTAAATCACAGGATACCTCGTGCTTTAAACGCATAGAAGGTACATTAAAGACTCCGCAATGTACCTCAATCGTTATGAACTTAGGGGTCCAAAATAGATGCTTCGATAGGTTTCAAAATTTAGAAATTGTACCAGCAAATATGAGAGGAGATAGTAAGTTATGTACCTCAAGACAGCGAGATAGCATAATATTGAATAATCATTTGAATGTTTCTAAGAATCAGGATACTATGCCTGTTACTAATAAAGAATTAAATGTCATAGGAAGACCACCCAAAATTAAAGTAAATATTTTTAACAATGATGTTACTTGCATAGCGGATAGTGGCTGCTCAAACACAACAATAGATCAGAAATTTTATAATTTCTTAGTCAACAAAGGGAATAAGATAATGACTGTAAGAATATGTGGAGTGTATTGTACTCTTGCGATAGGCAAGAAGAAACTGCCAATTAAGCTTCAGTGCCTTCTAGATTTACATATCGGAGGATATTACTTCAGTGCAATATGTTTAATTTCTCCATACTTGTCTTGTGATATGTTAATAGGCTGCGACCTGTTGGAGCAATATAATGCCATAATAAATTTTGAGTGTAAGAATATTTCCTTGTATAATGAAGATAATGTGAGAGTCGTCATCCCATTTGATAATGAATATGAGGAGAACAAGAATCTAAGTAAGAAGGAGAGTGACATTGCTGAAGAACACATTTTTATAGAGAATATTGTTGTTCATGAGGAGAGGGAATTGGTGAATGGCCGTGGATGCCAAATGCAAGATAATATTGCAGTTAATTGTACTTCCGACAAAAGTGTCGAGGGCGAAGAAAGCCTTAATAATGAAAATGGTTGTGCTGACGATTATGTCGCATGTAAATGTTGTGATTTAGAATGTGTCTCTTGCAATACTGAGTATGATGAAATTCCTCTATTATATTGTGTGAGTGACGAACTTGAAAAAGACATCTGTGAAATGATAAAGGAAAAAGTTAAAGACACTCATGGCATAAACAATGAACAGAAAGGCATGTTGTATGACATCTTAATGAAAAATAAGAGTTCTTTTTCTTCGAAGCCGGGATTGTGCAACTGTTTTAAATATTCCTTTAAAGTGATGGAACATCCACCTATAAATATTAAAAGTAGACCCATCCCTATTGCCATCAGAGAGCAGGCAGATCAAATGATAGATGACATGTTAATGCAAGGAATAATACAGAAATCTGATTCTCCTTACGCCAACCATATTTGCTGGGTGCTAAAACCTAATGGCAAAATTCGCCTGTGTTTAGACAGTCGTAGGACAAATTCTTTCACTGTCCGGGATAATTATAGGCCCGAGACAATTGAAGCATCTATAGCAAATATGAAAACTGGTAGATTTATTAGTTCTATTGATTTAACTTCTTCATTTTGGCAGATAGAACTAGACCCCAAAGTTCGGCCCTATACAGCTTTTATACATAATGGAAAAGTATATGAATTTACCAGGTGTGCATTCGGTCTAAGAAATAGCGGAAGTGCGCTTCTTAGAGCCCTAGATATTGTACTATCTGATGATGTTAAAAGACATTGTACTATATATGTTGACGATGCAATTATTATTGATAATGTTTTTGAGAATCATATATCTCATATTGATTTAATGTTGTCTCAATTAAAGAATAGTGGAATGACAGTCAGCCTAGAAAAGTCTGTGTTTGTTAGGTCGGAGGTTCAATTCCTAGGATATAGGATCTCTAATAAAGGGATTACTCCTGACCCAGACAAGGTTCAAGGAATCTTAGAAATTCCTTCACCAAAGAACATAAAACAACTTCGTAGATTTTTAGGAATCTTAAATTACTATTCGAAGTTTGTCATCAACTATGCCTCAGCGGTTAGTAAGCTGAGAGGGCTGCTGAAGAAAGATAGTAAATGGAGATGGACAGAGGACCATCAATCTACTTTTGAATATGTTAAGAAGTTATTTGCAAATAGTATTTCACTACAGAGACCAAAAATGGACAGAGAATTCCATTTATACACAGACGCGAGTAAAACTGGCCTCGGTGCTGTTTTAACTCAATTTGACGATGATGGGCAACAGTATGTTGTGTCGACAGCTTCGCGCTCGACTACCATCATTGAAGGAAATTACACTGTTTCAGAGTTGGAGCTTACAGCAATATTTTATGCTCTAAATAAATTTAGAATTTATGTTTATAAAAACAAAGTTATTGTTCATAGTGACCACATTTCACTAAGTTTTATAAGTAAATGTAGATTATCCAATAATAAACTGAGTAGGATGATCATGGAAATAATTTCCTATGATATTGAAATAAAACACATAGAAGGAGAACAGAATGTGTTTGCTGACCTCCTGTCTAGATTGAAAAGTGTTGGGAAAATACCTGAAACTGTACATACTCCTAAACACGAAGTAGTAATGTTTAATGTAAAACTGTATAGAGACAAAGAATTTTCATTGTTGATGAAAAACATTGTTGAGCATCAAAAATCTGATATAGAGTTACAACGATTGAAGTATAGTGCGAGAGATATAAATAATGATGACAAAAATGGAATTGATTGTAATAAGAAAATCGGTATAAAGGATGACATTCTTTACAAATTACATGGGAGAAATGTGAAAAAATGGAAAGTTATAATTCCTAATAATATGG
The DNA here is from genome assembly GCA_030220185.1 of Diploptera punctata. Lineage (NCBI taxonomy): Eukaryota > Metazoa > Arthropoda > Insecta > Blattodea > Blaberidae > Diploptera > Diploptera punctata. The sequence goes on along the minus strand of JASPKZ010003066.1, from coordinate 72,083 downwards.
AAGTTCCACTATTTAGAACTTTTCATGTCGGCTTAAATCATGCAGGTTGTGAAAAAATTAGCTCTCAACATAAGTGAATTTTTTTATGTTAAACATTTAGATAAAAAGTTGAGAAAGTTTACTTCTTCATGCATAACTTGTCAAAAAGCCAAATGTATGAACGTAAAATATGATATAGTTCCACAAAACATATTAAGGAACAAAGTAAATAGCTTAGTAGTAATGGATACTCATGGAGAAATGCCTACTACACAATTTGGTTACAAGCATATTCTTGTATTATCTGATGTATTCTCAAAATTTGTAAAAATATATCCATTAAGAAGTGTAAATAGCAGAGCTTGCCTAGGTAAAATTGTGAGAGATTATTTACCTAATTATGGACCTATTGATGCACTACTTAGTGATAATGCTTCAGTGTTCTCAAGTCCTAAGTTTAAAGATAAACTTACTGCGATAGGAATTAAATTGTACCATTGTAGTAAATATCACCCAAAAAGTAATCCCTGTGAGAGAGTTAATAGGGAAATTACTACAAGTTTAAGAATTTTGACCCATCATAAACATTCTGACTGGTTTAAACATATCAGCGTCATAGAGAATGTTATGAATCATTCAATTAATGTCAATACTGGGGAAGCACCCATATTCCTAATGACAGGTAAACAACCTGACAGGTTAATTGCTAATTTACCATTACCTATCATTGATAAAAGTCAAATCCCGGAGACATCCGAGGAAATATGTAAAAGAGTTATTGAAAGGTTAGAATGTCGTGCAGAAAAGCGCAACAATAAGGTTAAAAGACATAAAAGGAAGTGGAATCCCAAAGTTGGAGACAAAGTTCTCATAAGGGATATTTCACTATCCAATGCTTTAAAGAAACAATATCATAGGATGAACCTATTGTATAAAGGTCCCTATGAAATATTTAAAAATTTTAATGATACCACATATGAGCTAAGAGAAATAGACACTAGAAAAGAAATTGGAAAATATTCCAAAGAACTGTTGAAACCATTTCAGACTCCTATTAATTAGTTGTAGCTGGTGACTTCAAATAGTTCAAAGTGTATTTAAAATATTGTATGTAAATTTTGTAAAATTAATACTTCTATTTCATTATGTAACATGTATTTATTATAATTGTGATGTATTACATTGTATTGATTCTAATACAGATGAATCTTGTATAGAAAGAAACTTGATATTTGGGGAAAGTGATTTATTTTAATTTAGCCTCACACTTAGTTGTAGCTAAGATTAAAATAAATCAGGGGCAATTTAAAACCGGATATTTATCCCCATATAATAATAATAAGGGTTTTTGTTTTGTTTATAATAATATTTATTTATATGAAGAATGGACATCAGATTGATTTATAGAATTCAAATTTTTTTATAAGTATAAAAAAAAAAATAACCAGTCAATATAAACTGTTAATACAGTTAGATGTTTTTATAACTGATGCAGTATGTAAAATACTTCAAATATTCAAATTGATAATTTTATAAAGAAATAAATGGGATTGGACGAAGAGGATAGAAGTTAGCTTGAAAATACTCCTTCCTTTTCTGTTGGACCAATCAGAACCTAGAGGTTATTACAAAAATAAAAAGATGGCTACAATACTTGAAGATGGTCGGTCATGTTCAGCGACTGCTCCTTAAAGAATAAGGAAATAATTGTTTATTTTATTGATGTTGGTTGAAAGAAATAGTGTTAAAAGTATGAAAGATTATATAGTGATATAATAGTCATCCATCTTGGTGAAAAAACAGTTTCTAAGTGAAAATAATGAATAATAATGACTGGATTGACCGTTAGCATTCGTCATCCATTAAATACATAAAATGGTAATCTTCTAGAAGTGAAAAATATCAACCTAAGCCGGAATCTTTTGGAACTTTTAAATTACAAGATTCATCTTAACCAAAGTGAGAGTTTTAAATAAACTAACTTATAGTTCAACTGTTAATAAAGTGTTGTTATTTGTGTAAGAAACTTTTCCTCATTCCCCTGAAGAGAGTTATTAGTGCCGTGGCAGATTTAAAGTGGTTTAAATTATATCACAAATCTTCAACTTCGAATATCTCACCGAGAAACCCAACTTTAAATGTCTCCACAACGAGGGGTAAAAATTAAACACAGCTTCAAATGGTGATAAATGGCCTAGGTTGGAACGTTAGAATTGGTAATGAGATTCAGGGGAAAAAATCCCTAGTACCCTGAAATTAAAGGGTACCTATGTTGTGTGCGGAAAATACACGGAGCAAAAGTTCAAAATAATCCCTTAAAATTAGAGTGCGCAAAATACGAGGGATGCAAATCACGGGAGTAAATACGGTATGTGGGAGAATAAATCGGAACACTAATATTCTTTCGAGTGTCCATTCTTACTTAATTAAATTGTAATCCGACACAAGAATCGCCATATTTAGATAGAGGAAAAGGTTTATTTGATCCTTTTCTCTGTCCATGTCAATACACCCTTAGACAAAAAAATTAGTCATCCGCAGATTCTATCAACCGATCGGGGAACTTTCTGAACGCTCGCAGAAGCCGTATTCACATCAACACGTTTTCAGTAATTGTACTGGGTTGTTTGCTAGTTAACGCAGTGCACACTCAAGCAACATGAAAGAGAGAGCTTGGCTTAGTGTGTTTCCGTAGTCGAGAGGTTTAACAGACATCACCTGCGTTCGTAACCTCACGGATTCGATTCCCGTTCTACTTTTTATTAAACTGAATGTAAGAATAACATTTCGCCTGTAATATAGTTTCATATATAATTTTAGATCTGAGTTTTATTTCTTTAATGCACACACAAAACATAAATTAAAACCTTCTTCTAATAAATAAATGAGGAAAGAAAATAATATCTTCTAAAATGAAAACTTTAACAAAAATAAAATAAATATCGGGTGTATGAACCCTCAGCATCTATTACCGCTCTCAATCTTCGGGGCATTGAGATTGCCTTGTGCCTATGTCCTTGTGTGTGCGCTGAGCCATGGTAAAACTCAATATGATTCATTATAAACAAACTTGTTAGTGGCTGTTCCTTTTGCGCAGATATCTGCGCATTACAGTCTATTGAATGCAATACATTGAAATTACCTGGAACAAACCCTGAATGTGGTAAATATAATTGTTATAACAATGACATTAACATTGATTTAATTCAAATGTCAAAATAAAATGTTGTATTTAATTCATAAAACATTTGAATTCAAATATCACGAGCAAAAAAAAAAAAACTGAATAATTAAGGACGCGAACCTGCGACCTTCATTAACAGAGCAGTGACTGCATGCTTTACGGCTGACCTAACAGGACACGTAGGAGTGTCTTCAGTTTGTTCCACATAACACAGCAGCTCAGGTACTGCACAACTATGACTAATTTCCTAGTTTGAACCCAGTGCTGTGCGAGTAGGAATTAGAAGAAATGTGAATTCAAGAGATTGCTATTTTTTTTCTGAGAGTATACCTAACAGTGTAGATGACCGAAGCCTAACAGAGGATCTGCCATTACTGCCAACATAAAACAAAATTAATTGAGTTTATTTTCAAAATGTCTCTTGTCCATTTTTTATAAATTAATGGGAATTAATCTATAAAAGGTCGTTATTTTTCTGCAGACAAGGGTGGGAGGGTAAATACCTTATAATATAATAAGTAAATATTTACTTACGCAACTGAATGCAATTTTAATTCTTGGAATGTTTGTCGAATTTGATATTAATAATATTTATAATGATTGTGAATGTAGTTTTAAACTTGTAAATTTGCAAAAGAAGTTCAACCATTTCTTACATTATAACAGCGATCACCCACTCAAGTAGTAACTGTCAGCCATTTTGAATTTTCATACAATAATTGAGGAGTTGAATGGAATGTGGGCACAATTAAAAAAAATATACGATTTGAGATATTAGCAATTGAATTATAAGTAAGTGCATAACATAGTTGTTTATTTTAATTTATATACATGAGTAACTTATGTTAATTTTAGATATGTCAGGTATGTTAAACATTTTATTTATGTAAATATGTTTAAACAATAAGGGATATATAGTTGTTACAAAATGGTCATATAATTTCCCTTTTTCCGTTCAATGACATTTCTGGTAGGAAAAGAGCAAAATTTACACATATCCTTTTCACGTATTTTAAGAGAGAACTTTTATACACTATCTTCAAAGTAGACGTCATTTAGTCTTGTAATAATCGAAAAATATTGAACAATAGTTTTATATTAAAAATTTGGATTTTCAAAATGCAATTTCGTGGATTTACCCCTGGAATAGTGGGAAGATCTATGAAGAATGTTTTCAAGATTATTTCTGGCTATTTGCCATGTATCATCATCTACTTTATGTGGTCAGTTTAAATGTTGTTCTCTCATATCTTTCATTGATATCTTCTCTACGGTTCGAAGTCTCTTATTATTTATCTGATACAGAGAAAGAAACAATTTTCGACATACAGGAATATCTTTTACAGTACTTCACAATATTTCCATGAACATCGACACTTTGGGATCAGTTTTTTCATATGCCACGAGTGATTTCCAAATTATCGATAAATTCACGACTCACGAAGTGTTTACTCACAAATCATTATTTAACTATAGTTATTTTAAAATATTTATATATTTAATGCAAACGGCAATGTTTGAAAACAAATGGGAAACGATTGGTACGCTTCGTTTGTTTCATTTGTTCATCACTGCAACCAGATCGTATTATTTATTGCCAAAGGATCGCAATATTGTAAGAATGCACCCTACTGGAGAAATTTTTAACCAAGATTCCACCCATAGTAATTCTGCCCGAAGGCAGGTCCTTCACTGCAATCATAGCATTTTCATGCTATGCTTGCAGCTTTACTAGGAAATTGTAGGTGTGGTAGCTTCCCGTTGCTTTCCACTCTGCAGAATAAATGTATTGGAGAGGTAATTATTTAAATTTATATATATATATATATATATATATATATATATGAATGTATGTATATCTGTCCTTTATACACTTCTAAACCATTTAACCGATCTATGTGAAAATTTGTATATAGAGGGTTTCAGATGTGGCGAATGTTTATCGTTATGTATTAATGTTTACTTTCACGGCCGGAGTTGCTATGATGATCTTGAAGAAGATTTTCGGGCTGAAGGCCGTGGTCGTGAGGCTTGTAGTTCCCCGACCTTTCACCAGAGACTGCGTCTGGCGTCCTCCAGGGTTGTCTTGAGGATGCCAGACGCAGTCTCTGGCGAAACTTCGGGGAACTACAAGCCCCACGCTCACGGCCTACAGCCCGAAAATCTTCTTCAAGATCATCATAGTTTATCGTTATGTTCTAAAATCATTATTTGTAGGAGTTCAACCGAAACGAAAATTTAAAAATCGCTCCAGCGATCACAATTTTCTGTGTTTCACAACAAAACTCGGAATATCCTATTAAAATAAACCGAGGTATATAGTATCAAAAAATCAGCTAAATCCGACCGGTAGAAGTGGGACGTTTACTTGAAATCCGAAATAAAATAAAAATGCCTATACGACTGGACCTATTTTGATGAAAGTTTTTGTGTGCGTTTGAGTGGGTCCCTGGATGGCTTAGATTTTACAATTGGATCCTCTAAAACCATTAGTGTAGGATTTCACTTGAAGTGAAAATTTAAAAATCGTTCTAGCGGTTACAACTTTGATGTTTCACAACGAAACTCAATATATTCTATTAAAATTAACCGAGGTAGATATTATCCAAAAGTGATCAAAATTAGATAATTAGGTGTGGAAGTGTACTAGAAATCCAAAATTAAAAACTGCCTAAACGACTGGACCGATTTTGATGAAATTTTGTGTGTGTGTGTGTTTGAGTGAGTCTCTGGATGGTTTGAGTTCACAAGTGGATAGGGTAGATAGCGCTGCGATCGAGTAATATGCTCTTTTTGTGTTAGGTGTATAGTCAACTGCTCTCTCTCTCTCTCTCTCTCTCTCCAACCGCGACAGGCCTAGAAGGCTCTTGGCCTACCATCCGGCTGCTGGCCTTATATCCACATGAGGTAATCACAGACGTAGACGATCATCTAGCCAGTGTAGGGGTGACATATGATTAGCATGTCGGGTCCCCCAGCCGTTATAGCTGGTTTTCTCAACCTGGAGTCGCTACTTATTGTAGCTATCCAAATCCTCACGATGCTGGGTGGGCGCCAGTCCCATATTGGCCGAAACTCTTAAGAGAAAATTTCTTCTCCCATGGAGACTCAAAAGAGCGCAAGTCCCGTAGCTCTGCGCCAAAGCTTCTTGCCTTAACCACTCGGCTACGGCGTGTGACATAGTCATCTGCATTACCTACATATTCCGCGCGTCAACAATGTGATGTCATTATGCGCGGTTCTTAGAGCCACAACAGATGGCAGTGAGGAGTTTCTTACAAACTCATTAATTAGTGAATTTTATGATAAAAATGTAACTTATATTTTTATCGTTCGGCCATGACACGAGAAATGAACGTTCGGGTAAGACAACGTCTGCCGGGGGTCGTTAGTTTTGTACATAAAGATACAAAATTTTATTTAAATATGAAAATATTTTACTAATAATGACAAAATTTACTATTGATAAAATATTACTGCACTCTCTATATTAAAATTAATTGTAAATTAACTATAAGTTATATATATATAATGTTTACACATCTTTTTGTGCCTAAAGTTTTATTTTTCTTCTCTACTCGTCTCTATCCAATCACTCCATATCCTCCAGTCATCTTGTTCTCTTTCCAATTCTTATTTCTTGCATCCACGAGTTTCGAGGTCTTCCTTTCCTTCTTCTTCCAGGTGGACACGATCCCAATGTTTTCCTGGGTAATCTTTTTTCTTGCATTCGTCGTACGTGCCCATACCAATTTAATTGCTTATATCTAACATAATCTATTATTGAATATCTAATCTTCATTTTCTTCGTATGACAGTATTTCTTATTTTTTAAAATTTTGGACATCTTGCTACTGTACTCAAGAAATCCATTTCCATCGACATACATTTTTGTTAAATTTCCAAACTTCAGCTGCATATGCGACAGTACTTCTCACTATTGAATTATATATTTGTAATTTATTTTTTCTGGTTATATGTCTGTTCCATAAGACTCCATTCATCATTGCTGTTATTGCTCTACCTTTATTTATTCTGTTCTTAATATCACTTTCTTGTAAACTAACTTAAATTTAATATACATAACCGGAGGGAAAGTTCTTGCGCTTTATTTCAACATAATTATGCAAAATTAAAGTCAAAATTTTAATCTGAATAACATAGCATTTTTTATAAGCTGCGTTCTCGGTGTTGATAAAGCAGCCCCTAGATTGAAGAGGAAGGGTGGGACTTAGTTAAATGATGTCTAGAGACACCCTCGTAATATAATCAGAGTCAAAATCATTCATGAGACGTCTTCAGGGCGAAGTCGAGTGTCAATGATTCAATAACAAGTATAACCTTATAAGAACCTCTTGAGATTATACAGAGTGTTTTTAAGTCCAATTACAACCTTAGTTCTTGAAATTGAGAGAATAAATTTGAATATGGACTAGTTCACAAAGTCAATACTTTTAAAATTCTTTACTTTAAAATTCAAAACATGGTATAGAAGTAAATCATTAAATTAATACATCAACATCATGTTATCGATTATTCATAAAAAATAACAACTTGAAAATCAGTGCCCTCGAAGAAATTGAGACATTAAAAAACTAAGAATATACACTTATTTAACGAGAACACACCCAATAACCTGAACCATATTTATAAAATTGTTACAAACAACGGATAGTATCAATACACAAGCAGAAGATGGAACATATGGTTCCGAAATACCTTCTTGATATTTTAAAATTCAAAACATGTTATAGAAGTACATAATTAATGTAAAACTATCAACGTCGTGTTATCGATTATTCATAAAAAATAACAATTTGAAAATCAGTGTCCTCGAAGGAATCGAGACATTATTAAAAAACCAAGAACATACCCTTATTTAACGAGAACACACCCAATGACCTGAACCATATTTATAAAATTGTTACAAACAACTGTTAGTATCAATACACAAGCAGAAGATGGAAGATATGTTCCGAAAGGTCTTCTTGATATTTTTACAAAATTACAAAGTTGAGGACGACTGAAGTTTCAGGTACCTATTTTATATTTTAATTTTTAATTAATCCAGAAACGTAATGTTTTATTTTGAAAGCAAAACAAAACCAGATTAAATATTTGAATCTACCCACTGTACTGGTATACATGGATCAATTGTTCCAGGATATAATTTGTAGACATTGAACTACGTCCAACAGCTCTGGTAGACTGAACAAATGCAATAGACATTATGAAATATTTGAATCTACCCACTGTACTGGTATACATGGATCAATTGTACCAGGATATAATTTGTAGTCATTGAACTCCGTCCAACAGCTCTGGTAGACTGAACAAATGCAATAGAGATAATGAAATATTTGAATCTACCCACTGTACTGGTATACATGGATCAATTGTACCAGGATATAATTTGTAGTCATTGAACTCCGTCCAACAGCTCTGGTAGACTGAACAAATGCAATAGACATAATGAAAGATATAAGATACATTTTCTGTGCGAAAAAAAGAAAGAACCATGCAACAGACAATTAAACACCAAAACAAAACAGAGCATGTTTTAGGTTATGTATCTCATCCGTCAGAAAAGCAAAACAATTTAACTTTATTACTTTATTAAAGCAAATGGATATGGTGATTATGTTAATAATAATAATAATAATAATAATAATAATAATAATAATAATAATAATAATAATAATAATAATAATAATAAATAGCAGCAGCAGCAGCTTTATTTTACTTGACAGCGTTAAGGACTTAAGGCCATGTCTACCACTCAATGAGGTTAGATGAAAAATACATAAATTATTGTTACATCTAAATTACAATAAAACAATTATTACGTTAGTACATTACGATGCGAGGTTGGTAAGTGGTTTTACAGAAGCGAGGAAATGATTAATAATTGAGATTCTATAAAACACTTTACAAACGTGCGTTGTACATTATTTTTGCACAATGGTGTTTTGAAAATAACAAATATTAGTAAAATAATAACATCTTCGTTAGAAATAATTGCGTTCATTATAAACAACTTACTAACGTTAACATCCATCCATCCATCCATAGTAATTCTGCCCGAAGGCAGGTCTTTCACAGCAATTATAGCATTTTCATTCTATGCTTTGCAGCTTTACTAGGGAATTATATGTGTGGTAGCTTACTGTTGCTTTCAATACCGGTGATGATGATAATGATAAGGATGATCGCCGGATGATTTTCGGGGACCGTTGGGCCCTAAGCGTCCTGACATTTGTTTTACAGGTGAGGAAAAAAACCGAAAAAAACTCACCCGGGAGCTTGTCCCGACCGGGAATCGAATTCGGGCCCGCTGCGTAACAAGGCAGCACGTTACCTCGAGACCACAGCGGTGGACGTTTATACGGTAAATTCCGAAAATAATTTAGTTGACACTACAGCAGGCCATGATACCAATCAGTCATAAAATGGCGGCAATTACGAATTTATTGTTTTATATTGTTTCAAATAAAGTTAAGTTTATTGAAAATGCTGTGATTTGTTTCATATAATGTATATTAACATTGCCTTTCGGATATATTTTTGTATATACATTGTACGTAGTATACATAAGGTGCAGTGATTTTACTTCTCGCACTAGGTAGGTAATTTGTAATATTACAGTATAGTTATTTAGTTATGTATAGGTTGGCAACCCCGAAATTTAGGAAACTGAATTTTCAATCATGGTCGCCATTGCTGTAAGTACGACAGAACGCATTATCGTGCATATTCACAATGCAATTCATATTTACAAAAGGCTATATTTTGCTCTACTCTAATTTAATGAATGACATTTAAAATGTACAAGATTAATGACATGGAATAAATTTAGTTACGTAGAAAATTAATTCTTAACTCTAAGGCCTATGCCTTACTGAACATCATATATATTTTATGTTTGAGTGAGAGATTATTTGGAACAGTATATTTACGTTGTTAGTCTTTGTGAGAATGCGTTTTCCTCGTTTATCCACACTCTCAACGAGTTTCTCATAAGTAGAGTCCGGATGTTAGGCACTTAAAAAGTTCAAAATAGGTAGGCAAAAAGGCATTAAAATCATTAATATAGGCACTAAAATCAAAATAGGCTCTTACAAAATATGAATTACAACAACATAAAATTTTACAGCCTTACGTAAAGAATATAAACATATGCTATCAATAGCATATGAAGATATCAGAGATTATTTTGGAACTTGTTTTGCCTTTTACAAAGAGCATACTTATATTTTGCAGTGTGTATGTGCTGCGAAACATGACACTTCTTCGCTCAATTTACTGAAATTTTACACACTTTGCAAAACAATGTCATTTGAGAATATTTCCGCACCAAATTCTTTCACGAAATTGGTCGGTTTGTCTTTTACTATTTTACTCTTCCCCATTCTTTAGAAATTGTGAAACAACTATGCACACTAGTCTGGAGAACTAGAGATCCACGGTTCGATTCCTGGTTCACATATTAATTTTTCTTTTCACAATATCATTATAATATTATAACTATTCCAAAGATAAAAAAAACACTTGTCGCACAACTTTGTCTTTGAAGCACCTGATGTGAACGAGGACTACAGGCTGAATTCAGTGCTATCATCAACATAAAAATAATATTGCCAGTTGTCAATTAAAGGTTTCTATGCAATGATATATTTCATGAAGTTTGTCCATTTCAATTAATTTAATTGAAATACTAAGTTAATTTCGAGAAAAAATGGCAAATAGGCATTTATAGGCATTGTAGGCTAAAATAGGCATTTATAGGCAAAGTTAATTTCATGGAAAACAACTCTAGGGTTGTCGGTATGAACTTACATGAAGTCACTTTTACAATATCTATAATAAATTAATTGTAGGCATTTTCCCTAACATTCGGTCTCTTACTTACTTACTCACTGGCACTATCGAACCCGTAGGTCCATGCGCGCGGACATAAGCTCTCCATACACCCCTATCCTGAGCTAATGTTTTCCAATCATTCCCTGCATAATCTACTTCTCTCAAATCATAGTTAATGTTATTCTCCCACCTCGTTCTTGGTCTACCAACTGGGCGTTTTCCCTCTGGCTTTCCTACAAGAAGCTTCCATGCAAGTATTTCATTCCCCATACGTGCAACATGTCCTGCCCAACGCAGTCTACGAGACTTAACTGTTCTTATTATATCTGGCTTCCTACAAAGACCATGTAGTTAATTGTTATGTTGTCTTCTCCATTCACCTGTCTGTTCATCTCCCTTTGGTCCAAAAATTTTCTTAAGTACTTTATTCTCAAATACTTGTAATCTCCTTTCCTCCTTTAAAGTAAGAGTCCATGTTTCACGCCCATATAATATAACTGGTAAAATAATAGTCTTTACTTATAAGTAATGCCACGAGTGATTTTCAAGTTATCGATAAATTCGCGACTCACGAAGTGAGTCAAACAAAAATGGTTAATTTTTTAAAGAAAGATACTTAGAATAATTGATAGTGCAAATAAAGAATCAATATATATAATGAAATAATATAATTAAAAATCAAAATATAATAAATCATGTCAAATCTCTCAGGACTGAATGGTTTGGTCATGTGATGAGAATGGATCAACAGAAAATAGTTAAACTATATAAATGGAGACTGCATTCTTAAGGCCTGAATTTGCACTGGAGGACCAAAACTTTGGCAGAAAACTATGGAAAAATGAAATTTCGTAGACTATTTAACTCATGTCCCAAATGGTAGTCAATGGCCAATCACATTTCTATGAGTTTTCTTTTACAACCAATGGCAGTCATGTTTGACCTCGCTCTTTATCGATTTCTCTTTATCAGCTCCTGCTTTTGTGATAAAGAAATCTTCTGAAACTTCTCCTTTTTAATATTCTCAACAGGTCAGAGCATTCTTTTTCTCGAACAAATACATTGAATATAGCAAATAATGAACCGATTCCGTGATTTTACTGAGTTGTTCACTGAAAAAAATAATGAATAATCTGCAATGTTGATTATAATATACGGTTTGATGTGTTTCTTTATTTACCAGTAGGGTGCATTCTTACAATATTGCGATCATATTTAGCAAATAAATAATGTAAACGCCAATGTTTAAAAATAAATCAGAAATGTGAGGTAAGGTACATTCACTGCAACTTGATCACATTAAATATATAAATATTTTAAAATACAGGTAACTGTATTTTAATTATTTTTCAGTAAACAGTTTAATTTTATTAGTTAATTAGTTCTAACAAATGTAACTATTGATTTCCAAATCTTCCAGATAAATTCACTCGTCACTTCGTGACTCGCGAACTTATTGATTATTTGGAAATCGCTCGTGAAATTACTTACGACAATATTTTCCGTCAAGTTACCAACCAAAATATCAAGTGTCTCAAAATAAGATTAAAATAACTGGAATTTTCTATAGTAATTGGACATCATGTTGAGACCGATAAGATAAGATTTTGGTGCTGACAGATGATAAGCGCGGTATTTATTTGAACGGTACGAGTTGTGTGAGAACTAGTTCATGATTATAAAGTGAGTGAAGTGAATGCGAGATGAAGAGATCAACTGCTGTCATAACAATCACCGGATTGTTATCTACTCGAGGATTTCCTCTCCAACAGAGTGTCAGCGCCGCGAACGTGTGCTTATTGATTATCCTAATTTTAGTTTCAGCCGGGAAAGTTATATTTTAGGACATTCCTTGCCACATTTTCTCATAGAAAACCTGTTAACTGCGTGTGGTTAATGTGAAAACAATATATTTATTCTTCAAATAATTAAAATATTATTAATATGTATTATTTATATTTTTATTGTTTTTGGCACGATAGTGCATTCTATCGTACTTACAGCAATGACGACCACGATTGAAAGTTAAACTTCCTACATTTCAGAGTTGCCAACCTAAATAACTATACTGTAATATTACATATTACTGACTTCGTGCGGGAAGTAAAACCACTGCCCTTTATGTATACTACGTACAATGTATATATGAAATACAGGGTGTTCCTAAATGATGGACGGGGTTTCAAAGTTCTTTAATTTCCCTTACATGAGGTATATATATATATATATATATAAGAAACAAAACTTGCATGGGATTAAAGAGAAGCTCTTAGAGTTTTCAAAACATACTTATAAGTATTCGATGTGAGCACCTTTCGTTACACGTCACATATCTAGTCGATAGTTGAATTTCTCCCAAACATTGGTCAGCATGTTTGGAGTAATGGATTCAACAGCAACAACAATCCTTCTTCTCAAGTCTGGAAGGTCGACGGGAAGTGGTGGTATGCACACATGATCTTTCACATACACCACAGGAAGAAATCACAAGGTGTGAGATCGGGAGGCCGTGCAGGCATGGGGATAAACTGTCATCCGGACCGACGCGTCATTTGGTGTTCGTGGACGTCCTGGGTTTTTCCTTTTACAGATTCATCTAGTTGTTTATAACTGCTTATACCATCGACGGATAATCTTATCTCTCGGAGGATCAATTCCAAATTGCCGTCGGAAAGCTCGCTGCACTGCAACAATGGAACCAGACCTCGCAAATTGCAACACACAGAATCGCATCTGTACAGGAGTCGCCATTTTCACAAATTTAACGCTGACGATGTAATACTAATGGCAAACAAATTACTGTATACAGGATATGAAACTTTTACAGCTTTTCTTTCATTATAGCAAATAATTACGCTTCTAATTTTGTTTGTAAAGCTATACCAACTACTTGAAACCCCGTCCATCATTTCGGAACACGGTGTATATGCAAAAGGTAGTATTAATATACATTACTGTATACAAAACAAATCACTGCATTTTAAATTAACTGAACTTTATTTGAAACTATATAAAACCAATTCTTACTTGCCGCCATTTTATCACTGCTTCGTGTCACGGCCTGCTGCAGCCTCAACTAATAAACTTTGGCCACACTGTTAACGTTATTTATTTATTTCACTTGATGGAGTTAAGACCTTAAGGTCTTCTCTTCCACTTCACCAGGGTTAGTCAGTTGTTTATAATGAACGCAAATATTTCCAACAAAGATGCTATAATGTTACTATTATTTATTATTTTGAAAACACCATCGGGAAAAAAGTAATGCACAACGCACATTTGTGAAGTGTTTTACAGAATCTCGAAAATTAGAATTTCGCTATCGGTCGGTTTTTAAACATTTCCTCGCTTCTGTAAAAAGCACTTTCCAATCTCGTATTGTAATACAGTGGAGGAAATTGGTATAAAGGCACTTGTTAGAAGTGTGAACACAAGTTTATTTACTCTTTCTTTGGCATTTTTGTAACTTAACTTAGGAAGTGATTGAGTATAAAACACACACAAATAATGTCAAAATTAATTATCCATTTTCGTCCTAAAAAGTACATGAAAACTGAAACCACTCTCACATATGGGTGGAAATTAGTATAAAGGCACTTTGTGTATTTCACAGATTAAACCAAAAAGACTGAGTACAAAGTTTACAACAAAGCTCTAAAATTTAGTTGAACCTCCATTCTGTAATCAAAACTTGAGATAAAACCCATAAATACTCTTGTTTCATTACATCCCTGTTATCAAGAGGTGGAATATATCCATAAAAATGGTTTCGATGTTCAAAGATTCAAACTTCGCCGGGATCAATTGATATTAAGGACGTAAAAAAATGAATTTCTTTCGGAAGGGATGTAAAGTCGTTGGTCCTGTGTCATACATTTACGGCACGTAAAAGAATCTTGAGCCTGAAATAAAAGGTCTCTGAGTAAACTTTATCGTCTCTTTCACCCTGAGATTTGAATTGCTCCGCTAATGATCTGAACTATCAAGGAGGTCACAAGTAATAGGCCTATTACTAAGTCTATCCATCCAACTTGCGATATCCCCGGAACTATATCTGATCCATTTTATCCTCATTGCAGGGACCTGTGGTCTATTCTATACGCGATGAAAAATCTGTTAGCATTAGAAATACGGATAATTATAACTAATGAAGAAGAATGTAACTTGTGAAATGGACAAAATAAAACACGAAATTGTACTATGAACAAGGTGTGAAAGAGGATCAATGCTTTTAATTGTAAAGATGGTCTTTATAAGAAATTAGAGATAATAAAAGTTAAGTCTCGTAGACTGTGATAGATCCCTCCATGGTATCTTTACCTTGTCGTGGTGGAGTGGCTTGTGTGCTTAAATGATCCTGAGAGCTATGCCGGCGGTAGCATTGCTGCCGATAGGGTTACCCATGCCGGACTGGTCGAAGGTGATAAGCCAGACGAAATAAGTACCTTGGTCGAAAGAGTGACGATCTTTCACCGTAAAAATACAACCGTCAAGAAATGCGGACATGGGTTCTACTGGGGTAAAATTTTCCGGAGGTCAAATAGTCCCCCATTCGGTTCTCCGGGCGGGGACTACTTCAGGGAACCCATGCCAAAGGCTCAAACACAGGGACATGTTCCTAGGAACATGGAATGTTAGGACTTTATACAATAGCGGGGCACTAGAGATATTAACGCGGGAATTGAATAAATCGCCCTTGGATATAGTCGCTTTACAGGAAGTTAGGTGGCCAGGAGAAGGTAGTCAGGAATCAGGAAGCTTTGCATTATACTATGGGGGTGCAGAAAGACCTGCATTTGGAACGGGTTTTTTAGTCAGAAGGAGGATCCTATCCGCTATCCGAGATATTAAGTTTGTTAGTGATAGGATATCATACATAATTCTAAAGGGTAAACGACATGATTTTATAATTGTAAATGTACATGCCCCCACAGAAGATAAAGATGACAAGATCAAGGATGAGTTCTATGAAGAATTAGAATGCTTATTTGATAGCCTTTCACGATATCATATGAAAATTGTCTTAGGAGATTTTAATGCAAAAGTGGGGCGGGAAGATATATTCAAACCAACAATAGGCAAATTCAGTCTTCATGAAGATAGTAACGACAACGGGGTTAGATTAGTCACATTTGCCACATCAAAGAATCTCATTGTTAAGAGCACAACATTTCAGCATAAGGATATTCATAAATACACCTGGACGTCCCCAGATGGAGAAACTCGGAACCAGATAGATCATGTATTAGTGGATAAACGCTGGCACAGTAGCATCATTGATGTTAGATCAGTTAGAGGGACAGACTGCAATTCAGATCATCATCTGGTCAGGGTGAAAATCAGACAACGGCTATCGCTTATGAGAGGAACAAACGCTAAAGATGATTCTGTAAAATATGAATTAAAAACTTGAAAAATGATGAAATGCGGCAAGAATACCAAATCAAAATTGCTAATAGATTTGAAGTACTGGAATCTTCAGATGACAATGTGGCAAACGAAGAAGAAACTGATATAAATAAAGAATGGGAGGCTATAAGAGATACTATTAAATTGTCAGCATCAGAAAGCATTGGTTGTTTAAAAAAGAGGCAAAACAAGAAATGGTTTGATGAGGAATGTGCCGACATTGTAAAGAAAAGAAAGCTAGCAAAAATGAAATGGTTACACGAGCCAAATGAGGTAAATTTAGAGCAATTGGGTAGTGTTAGACGGGAAACCACCAAGTTACTAAAGAGTAAAAAGAGGGAATATTTGAGAGAGAAGATTAATGATCTTGAAATGAATGCAAAAAATAGGAACATTAGAGAATTATATCAGGGAATTAGTATAGAGAAGAAAGGGTTTCAGGCTAGAACAAACATAATTCGGAATGAAAATGGGGATATGATTGCAGATTCCAAGAGTATATTAAATAGATGGAAAAGTTATTTTAATCAGCTATTAAATGTACATACAGAACAGGACATTGAGGAGGATAAGTTACAGACAGCAGAAATGCTAGTCGCAGAGCCAAGTGCATTAGAGGTTGAAATGGCGATTGAAAAATTGAAGATGTATAAAGCATCAGGTTCAGATGAGATCCCAGCAGAACTGATAAAATCAGGGGGAGAAAAATTGATGGACAAGATACGCTGGTTGCTTAGTATGATTTGGGAAAAAGAAGCTCTTCCAGATGAATGGAAAGAATCAATTATCATACCAATTTATAAGAAAGGAGATAAAACTGATTGCAACAACTATAGGGGCATCTCATTACTTTCAACTTCGTACAAAATTCTAACAAATATATTAGTAAGCAGACTTACTCCCTATATTGATGACATTCTAGGAGATCATCAATGTGCATTTAGAAGAAACAGGTCTACAACAGATCAGATTTTTAGTATAAGACAGATTTTAGAAAAGAAATGGGAATATAATGGTACTGTACATCAACTATATGTAGACTTCAAAAAAGCATATGATTCAATTAAGAGGGAGAAGTTATATAGTATCCTGCTGGAGTTCGGAATTCCTAAAAAGTTAGTTAGACTTATACGAATGTGTCTAAATGGCTCAACGAGTAGGGTGCGTGTAGGCAAACAGTTTTCAGACACTTTTGAAATCCAGAATGGGTTGAAGCAAGGAGATGCACTATCTCCTCTACTATTTAATTTTGCACTAGAGCATGCCATTAAATCTTTAGAGAATGAGGAAGGCTTACAACTGAATGGTATTAATAAGCTGTTAGTTTATGCTGATGATGTAGTACTATTGGCCGATAGCGAGGAGATACTAAAGGCCAACACGCACACACTATTGAGTAACACTAAGAAATTAGGACTGGAAGTAAATATCAGTAAAACTAAATATATGGTCACACGTAGAAATACATTATATAATGGAAATGGACAGCTAATGACAAATGAGGGAAATTTCGAGGAATTGGCTGAATTCAAATACCTAGGAACAATAATCACAAATAGGAATGAGATGCACAAAGAAATTAAACATAGGCTCAATTCTGGAAATGCATGCTATTATGCATTGCAGAGACTTTTGATGTCCCAACTCCTTTCAAAAAACGTTAAACTGAAAATATATAAAACTATTATTCTACCAGTTATATTATATGGGTGCGAAACATGGACTCTTACTTTAAGGGAGGAAAGGAGATTACAAGTATTTGAGAATAAAGTACTTAGGAAAATTTTTGGACCAAAGAGAGATGAACAGACAGGTGAATGGAGAAGACTACATAACAATGAACTACATGGTCTTTATAGGAAGCCAGATATAATAAGAACAGTTAAGTCTCGTAGACTGCGATGGGCAGGACATGTTGCACGTATGGGGAATGAAAGACGTGCATGGAAGCTTCTTGTAGGAAAGCCAGAGGGAAAACGCCCAGTTGGTAGACCAAGAATGAGGTGGGAGAATAACATTACCTATGATTTGAGGGAAGTAGATTATACAGGGAATGATTGGAAAGCATTAGCTCAGGATAGGGATGTATGGAGAGCTTATGTCCGTGCGGCCATGAACCTACGGGTTCGATAGTGCCAGTGAGTAAGTAAGTAAGACTGTGATAGACAGGGCGTGTGGCATGAATTGGGAATGAAAGAGGAGCATGGAAGCTTCTTATAGGAAAACCAGGGAAAACGCCGATTTGGTAGACCAAGAATGAGGTGGGGGAATATCACTAACCATGATTTGAAGCAATTAGATTATGCAGTGAATGTTTGGAAATAATTAGCTCAGGATAGGGAACTACGCTACCTTTAGGAATGTTGAATGGAATAAGTAAACCGGGAAGAATATACAAGATATTTGATGACATAAAAACTAATTAATCATATTCAAAATTTGACTTTATTAAACACAATGTGTACATTAAATTAAATTTAGCTTTTTACCAGTCTTTAATTACAGTATTTAGTGGTAGAGTCCTATTTTTACACTTCGCTAGATGATATTTGGGACATGGATTGTTGCATAATTTACAGACGCAATCCTCCTTGGGTTCATGGTACATGTTGTTCAGGCATATATTCCCATGAAATCCATGGGCTGCGAAACGTGTGTACAGGTGTCGAAGTTCGGTTGCTTCCAGGTTTCTGTTTTCATTGCGTCTGTTTCCATAATTTCTGTCGGTATCTGGGCGGCTTTGTTCTGTCTCTCCTCGATGACGATTCTGTATGCTTGCGCTTCCGGTAGTCTGAAACAGTGTCTGATATCTTCGATGAAGAAGGATTCCTGGGCTATTGTATAGGCATAACTATTTCTTGTATATTTTGAAATTGACAGTGCTCTTTTGAGAAACCTTGATTTATCGTTCTCCAGTTTCTTAAGATTTTTCACCGTCAAGTAATTCCATATTAGCTGGATTCCGTATGTTGCGGCCGGCATTACTTTAAGATTGAAGAGTTTCATTGCAGTTGAGAGGGGTAGTCTTTGGAGTTTAGGGATATCGTACATAGCTTTCGTTGCAGCTGTTGCTCGATCCTGTATATGAAGTGAGAAAGCGGTTCCAGTTGTTTGTAAGGTGACCCCCAAGTATTTGTAGCTTGATAAGAATTCTAGGGTTTCTCCTCCGCATATAAGATGGTCCTTATTAGCCAGCCTTCCTCCTTTCCTGAATTTCATTGCCTTTGTTTTGGCGCTGTTTATTTCCAAGTGCCCATATCCTAATGTTCTCCATGGCTGTTTGGAGGTCTCCTTGATTCCTAGAGAGGATGATCATGTCGTCTGCATACATGAGTAGCTTAACATTTCTTGTGTCTATAGTCTCTCCGATGTCTGACGTCATTATATTAAAGAGTACGGGACTCATCGGGTCTCCTTGTAGGACCCCCCTTTGTTTGAGTAACACTTCTCGACATCGTAATTAATCATATGAAGACACGAAGAGAAAATCAGAATAGAGTTTAAACTGGAGAACGCCGAGTTTGCAGCGAAATTAATAAAATCCATATAAGCTAACTAGTCGGGACTTTTCCTTGTCTATGAAAATTAATTTATTTAAAGATTTCTGCAAAAAGGCTGGTCCTTCACTGCGAATTCAACATTCCCCACTAAATCATGCCATGTTCGGTGTTTTACTAGGTAAGGTATTGATGTTTACAGATCCAGCCTGTAACCGAGCCCAAAATTATATTGCATCAATTGTTCTCAACACAGCTAGAAAACTTATTATAGATAGACGGAATTATTGGAAAGGTCATATAGAAAGAATGGAAGGCAACCGACTTACAAAAAGAGCTAAAGAAGATAGATCAATAGACGGGAGAAGGGCAAGAGGAAGACCAACCAAGAGATGGATAGACAGTGGATGCACATCCAATACGTCTTCCTACGAGGAGTGATTCAGGATATAAACAGGATGAAAAGCGGAGGTATAACTGACGCACATGTCACGTGATCGAGGTCGGAGGCTTTTAAAGTTGAATCACATCAGCGAGAATTAAATTTCTAGAGCAGAAGGAAAACAAACCCTTGAAAGTCTATATTTCTACCTTGTATTAATATTATTCCATCTCATACCGTTACTTCTTGTACAAACTTTCCCTCTACCCTTGTACGTAATTACTGATTCCGACTTCAATGCTAAAGCTGAACATTGCTGTTTGTAGAATGAAACGCGCTAAGCTTGTGTCCGCGCAACATCTGTGCACCGTATTGGTCACATGTTCTGGCTTTATTTCAATTGGCAAACACATTATTCCAACTCCAATTAAAATTATTTAACTCTGACTCGATCCCGGAACTTGCAATTCTTTCTCATTGACAATGCATTCAATAACTGTAATCAAAATAATATTTGTAATTGAAATATTTTTTAATTTCAATATCATTTTAAGGTGCTAGAAAATGTTGGCCTAAGAACTTTGAGTGTATTATCGCCTCACTATGATGGTTGTCCAGCGGTTCGCTTTGTTTTCCCCATCCATCCATATCAATTCTGCCCGAGGGCAGGTCTCTCACTGCAATCATAGCATTTTCATGCTATGCTTTGCAGCTTTACTGGGGAATCGTAGGTGTGGTATCTTCCCGTAGCTTTCCACACCGGTGAAGGATGATGATGATAATGATAAGAGTGATCATGATGGCCGGATGATTTTTGGGAACCCTCAAGCCCTAAGCTTCCTGACATTTGTATTACAGGTGAGAAAAAACACTGTAAAAAACCTCACCCAGGAGCCTGTTCCGACCGGGAATCTAGCCCGGGCCCGATACCTGACAAGGCAGCACGCTACCTCGAGACCACAGCGGTGGACTTGTCATATGTAATCAAATATGATTAATACAAAGATACCGACTACCGTCGACTATTATCACCTCACTATGATGGTTGTCCGTTTATATAAAAGCGAAACTACTTGACAATGATTAACGTGCGCAATTATTATACTGGCGGTAGTCGGTATCTTTGTATTTAATTATATATATATGTCCATCGCTGTGGTCTCGGGGTAGCGTGCTGCCTTGTCACGCAGCGGGCCCGGCTTCGATCCCCCGGTCGGGACAGTTTTTCTGGGTGAGGTTTTTATCGGGGTTTTTCCTCACCTGTAAGACAAATGTCAGGAAAACTTTAAGGCCCAAACGGTCCCCGAAATCATATGGCCATCGCAATCATCATAATTCATATTCATCTTAGCTTAAGTTTAGGATTAGAGACTCTCCTGGCGCACCATTATCATCATCATCATCACCCATCATATCATCGGGGCAACGTAACTCCGCCTTCCAGGCGCCCCAACCTCTGAAGTGGGTTACAAGTACGCCATGCCAGGAGAGAAACCAGGAATGTCGAAAGAGAAACCTGGGACATTTGAATATATATATATATATATATATATATATATATATATATGTGTGTGTGTGTGTGTGTGTGTGTGTGTGTGTATGTGTTTGTGTGTGTGTAAAACAGCTGCGGGGTAACAAAGCGAACCGCTGAACTACAATCATAGTGAGGCGATAATACCGCCACTATAAAAATTCTGCATGTTAATCATTGTCAAACTTTGTCGCGCGACACCCGCTTTTATATAAACGGACAACCATCATATTGAGGTGATAATATGTATGTCTATTGTTGTCTGTATCCATAATGTTTAAT
The DNA here is from genome assembly GCA_030220185.1 of Diploptera punctata. Lineage (NCBI taxonomy): Eukaryota > Metazoa > Arthropoda > Insecta > Blattodea > Blaberidae > Diploptera > Diploptera punctata. The sequence goes on along the minus strand of JASPKZ010003066.1, from coordinate 49,959 downwards.
TTTTTCATATGGATTAGATATTAAATTTAATGAGTTATAAACTCATGGTCAATGACGAAATTGATTCGGGTAATGACTTTTGATACCAGAATTTTTCTGGATTGAGAAAAACTACAAAATAACTGTAGTCAGACTAACGGACAATTGGGTTTTATACTCTGGCCTACTGTTTGTGTGTGTGTAAAACGTTACCGTGGGAACCAACTCACATAGTAAATATGTGATGTATATTCTATGTCTTAAACTATCTGAATTGCGAATTTATGTAAAACGATTCACAGCGAGCTCTATTCCAAATGTATATTTTCATAATAGCAAAAAGGATCATATAAAATATTATCAAAGCAAATCAATAACCTGGTTGAGTGGAAGAGAAAGCCATAAAGTTTTAACTCTGCCAGTTTTTAAAAAACCATTATTATTATTATTATTATTATTATTATTATTGTTATTATTATTATTATTGTTATTATTATTAGATTATTGTTATTGTTGATTATTATTTGTATTATTGTTATTTATTATGTTGTATGGTTGTTATTAGTATTATTATTATTGTTATTATTATTATTATTATTGTTATTATTATTATATTATTGTTATTATTATTATTCTTATTGTTAGTATTATTTTATTATTGTTATAGATTATTATTGTTGGTGTGTATATTATTGATTATTGTTATTATCTATTCTTATGCTATTATTGATTATTAGTATTGGTATAGTGTTTATTATTTTATTATTATTATGGTTAGTATGAGTATGATTATTGTTATTATTATATATTATTAGTGTTATTATTATTATTTATTATTGTTATTATTGTTATGTTATATATTATTATTGTTTGTTTGTATATATTATTCTTCTTATTGTTATTGTTATTATTGTTATTATGTTCTTATTGTTATTGTTATTATTGTTATTGTGTGGTTATGTGATGATTGTTGTTGTTATTGTTATTATTGTGTTGTTATTTTATATTGTGGTTGTTATGGTTTTGTTGTTGTTATGGTTATTATTTGTTGTTGGTATTGTATGGAGTGTTGTTGATATTGTTATTATTGTGGTGTTATTGTTAATTTGTATCTGTTGTTCGTTATTTGTCTATTATTGTTGTTGTGTATTGTTATATTGTTGTGGTGATTGGTCTATATTGTTGTGTTATTGTATTCTTGTTGTTCGTTATTGGTTATGAATTGTGGTGTGTATGTATTATTGTTGTTGTTATTGTTATTATTGTTGTTGTTATTGTTATTATTGTTGGTTGTTATTGTTATTGTTGTTGTTGTTGTTGTTATTATATGTTGTTTGTTATTGTTATTATTGTTGTTGTTATTGTTATTATTGTTGTTGTTTATTGTTATTATTGTTGTTGTTATTGTTATTATTGTGTTGTTATTGTTATTATTGTTGTTGTTATTATATTATTTGTGTTGTTATTATTATTATTGTTGTTGTTATTATTATTATTGTTGTTGTTATTATTATTATTGTTGTTGTTATATTATTATTGTTGTTGTTATTTATTATTATTGTTGTTATTATTTATTGTTGTTGTTATTATTATTGTTGTTGTTGTTATATTATATTGTTGTTGTTATTATTATTATTGTTGTTGTTATTATTATTATTGTTGTTGTTATTATTATTATTGTTGTTGTTATTATTATTATTGTTGTTGTTATATATATTATTGTTGTTGTTGATTATTATTATTGTTGTTGTTATTATTATTATTGTTGTTGTTATTATTATTATTGTTGTTGTTATTATTATATTGTTGTTGTTATTATTATTATTGTTGTTGTTATTATTTATTGTTGTTGTTATTATATGTGTTGTGTTATTATTATTATTGTTGTTGTTATTATTATTATTGTTGTTGTTATTATTATTATTGTTGTTGTTATTATTATTTTGTTGTTGTTATTATTATTGTTGTTGTGTTATTATTATTATTGTTGTTGTTATTATTATTATGTTGTTGTTATTATATTATTGTTGTTGTTATTATTATTATTGTTGTTGTTATTATTATTATTGTTGTTGTTATTATTATTATTGTTGTTGTTATTATTATTATTGTTGTTGTTTGTTATTATTATTATGTTGTTGTTATTATTATTATTGTTGTTGTTATTATTATTATTGTTGTTGTTATTATTATTATTGTTGTTGTTATTATTATTATTGTTGTTGTTATTATTATTATTGTTGTTGTTATTATTATTATTGTTGTTGTTATTATTATTATGTTGTTGTTATTATTATTATTGTTGTTGTTATTATTATTATTGTTGTTGTTATTATTATTATTGTTGTTGTTGTTATTATTATTGTTGTTGTGTTATTATTATTGTTGTTATTGTTATTATTATTGTTGTTATTGTTATTATTATTATTATTATTGTTATTATTGTTATTGTATTATTATTGTTATTGTTATTATTATTGTTATTGTTATTATTATTGTTATTGTTATTATTGTTATTATTATTATTATTATTATAAGCATCGATAAAACGTCAATACATTCAAAACATATTTAAGTGTACATTATTCTTAATGTCCACCGCTGTAGTCTCGGTGTAGCGTACTGCCTTGTCACGCAGTGGGCCCGGGTTCTATCTCTGGTCGGGACAAGTTTCCTGGGAGTGGCAATTTTCGGGATTTTTTTTTCTCACATGTAAGACAATTGTCAGGAAACTTTAAGACCCAAATGGTTCCCGAACATCATCTGGCAATCATTATTATCGTTAACCTCATTAGATTAAATTTAGGATTAGGCGCATCGTTACCATCATCCACACCCATCATATCATGGGGCAGCGTAATCCCGCCTTCCAGACGCCCCAACCTTAGAAATGGGTTACAACAATGCTAGGAGAAAATACCAGTAATGTTGAAATGACAAACTGGTGGCACTGAATAAAAATAAATGTTGTTAATTTGTATAACTGTGATTGGCACGTTGTTAAAGATAGTTTCACGAGACCATTTTACACTCAGGGTAGCCAACCAGTTCTGTACTGTAGAGAAAATCTCAATTTTGCAAAAAAATCGATTAACAATTAGTATAAGTTTAATGTTTCCCCGGACGCAGCATACCCTAGTTTGATCCTCAATCGGGACACATTTCCTGGATGAGGCCTTAAGTAGAAGACAAATCTGGCCATAATAATTTTACATGTAATATTCGCTATGTTTAGTACGGATAATGACGTGTCTTGCCTTAATCTAGGGATCTGAGCTGATCACTCAATCGAAGAGGACCTTCATGTTCTACAATGACGTAACAAACCAATGTTGGGCCTTAGCCTCTCCTTTGTTAGGAGTTGCTAGACCAAGTTATTTAGTTACGCTTATTTCCCTATTATCTCACTAATGATATGCGATCAACAAACTGATCCAATGAGGCATCTAGTAGGCAACTAAAATAATACTAGGATGATAAGGGGGTAAATTTTACTTAAATGCCTCTTTATTCAGGCTTAATAATAATAATAATAATAATAATAATAATAATAATAAATAGCTTTATTTTACCTGGCAGAGTTAAGGCCTTAAAGCCTTATCTGCCACTCAACCAGGTTTTTAAAAAAGTACAAAAAATAAGTCTTACATCTAAATTACAATAAACATAAACGATTACATGTTATATATACAATACAATTATTATTTAAAATGTATTTTGATTTACTCTAGATTTAACGAATTAAATGTAATATGTAAAATATATTATACAAAAAAGAGAAAAAAATATTAATGATACAGTATAAATTTAAATAAATAGAGAAACATTAAATATTAGACAACCGGTAATTGTATAAGCGTGACTTAAAAGTGCCAAGTGTGCAGCAACCCCTGATATAATGAGGAAGGAAATTCCAGGAGCGGGCAAAGGCTACTGTAAAGGAAGTAGAATGAGAGGAAGTGCTATGAAGAGGGATTGATAGCAGACTTGATCTTTTACGAGCCTGAAAACCTTCAGACTCGGGACCCACAACTTAAAGTCCCTCCTGGAGGACTTGCTCCTTGGATTTTTCCATTCTAAAAAAATCTATCGACCCCGGCCGGGTTTGAACCCGGGGCCAGAGACAATGAACTTAACAAATAAACAATCGCGTCCGACACTTTCATGTAAATGAGTGGTAAAAAAGTGACAATTAAAATCCTCTCCCGACAGGTCCTTGCAAGGCTCGAGAGGTATAGAGAATATGAAAATAGACTTAACTATAAGAGGTTAAACTAAGGCTAAGAGAAAGAAAGACGATACCTCACAGCGACCAGGATCTTCTGTTTTATGTGGTATTCATACCGCGATGGTTCCAATTTCTTCTGAAGTAGCTAATTTTGAGGTAAACTAGAAGTGGACGTCTACTCGTTAACTTCTAAGAGAACTGAAAATAGCTTAACCTCAAGTCTAACCAGTGAAGGTGTAACCATTAGACCAGAAGGTAAACTCTTACCACATTACTGACTTCATTAAATTTAATAAATCCACATCACTTGAAACCTTACCCTTAATCGAGGTATTTAGATTTATTTGCAAAGTTTCTCCTCATAATTATCCGTAGCTCAAACTCATCTACTAAATTGTTCGAGACTTCTTCATTGTAATTTTCAAGTCATTGATATGTTCATTTAACACTGTAGTTCATTAAAATAAGCAAATTTGCATAGGCTTAAGATAAATGAGTGCGTACTACCTGTAGTAGATATAGGCCTATATTTGAAAAAGCTATCCGTTTATGATATAACAATAATAATAGTAATATTATTAATTTTATTTATATACAGAATTTTAATGTTTACACATCTTTCTGTGCCTAAAGTTTTATTTTTATTTTCCACTCGTCTCTATCCATCCATTCCATATTCTCCAGTCCTCTTGTTCTCGTTCCAGTTCTTATTTTTTGCATTCACAATAATAATAATAATAATAATAATAATAATAATAATAATAATAATAATAATAATAATAATAATCGTTGTAACAGCACAAAAACAGATTGAATTATTAAATGACATTGCAGAGAAAGATGGTCTGCAGATTTCTTTTGAAAAAAAACGGAATATATTTAATGCAATAAACAAGCACCAAAATACCTGGAAACCAAATATGGAGAAATTAAACGAGTTTCACAATTTAAATATCTTGGTGAAATAATTCAGGAAAATGGAATTGAAACTAATGCCAATAAAAGTAGATGCCAAAAAATGGAAACAGCATTTCGGCTTTCTCACAACACTTATAATAAAAAATGCATATCTTTACATACAAAATTACGACATTATAACACTGTAATTAAACCAGAATGTCTCTATGGAGCAGAAACATTAATTTTGAACAGGAAAAAGATATCGAAAATATAGTGAAAAAAGAATGCAAAATTATAAGAAAAGTTTTAGGTCCACAAGTCATAGGTGAAGCATTTAGACTCAGAAGTAAAAAGAAAATAAAAATATACACAGACATTCATAGTGATATTAGAAAACGGAGGTTAAAATTTTATGGCCATATTAAACGAATGAACTCAAATAAGCTTACAAAACAGATAATGGAATTCTACGAAAACAGAAGTAAAGCTCCAGTGGATACTATGAAGTGGATTCATGAAGTCAAAAAGGACTTAAAATTGGCAGGAATTACTAAAGAAGATATCCCATACAGAGATACATTTAGAATTAAGGTGAATAAGTGGCAAGTTGACCAAGAGGACAAACCGAAGAAAAAAACTGGAACAACTTGGACAGATGATAGAAAACAAGTTTATAGCAAAAGAATGAAATAAATTTGGGCTCAAAGGAAACGCCTCTAAGTACTTTGCATAGTCCTACATGGGCTCATCCGCAATGAAAAAAAAATAAAGTTATTAGTTAGAGGTTTATATAAAATATTATATATGTATATAATCAACATTAATAAAATTCATTTTAAAATAGAGTTGAGGTAGGTTTAGTTATAAAATTAAAATTACTCCGCATAATATAAGATTATAAAATAGTTACCTAATAGGTCCGTTTGCACAATTTTATAAACTATTAATTCATTAATTCTCTGTAGGCGTTTAAGGATTAGTCCCATCATCAGCAAAAGGAGCAGGAGATAGGTCTGTATCTACTGATCCTGAATGCAATATTGGTAATATTGAAATAGTATATATTTACAACAACCAACTTCTAATCAAAAATATTTAGCCCTACTTACGTAGTTAATGACAAATGAGGGACATTTTGAAGAAGTGGCTCAATTCAAATACCTTGTAACAATAATTAAAAAACTTAAATGAGATGCAAAAAGAAATTAAACATAGGCTTCATATATATATATATATATATATATATATATATATATATATATATAAAGCAGGGTATCTTATTTTAAGGAGGAGAAAAAATATTAAGTATTAGAGAATAAATTTGTTAGGACAATTTTTGGACAAAAGAGTGAATAAAGAAGACTACATAGCAGTGAAGTTCAAATTAAATAAGAACAGTTAAATCTTGTAGATGCGATGGGCAGCGCATGTGGTACAATCAGGGAATGAAAGAGGGGCATGGAAACTCTTTGTAGGAAAACCAGAGAGAAAGTGCCCAGTAGGTAAGCCAAGAATGAGGTGGGAGAACAACATTAACCATGATTCCTGAAAAACGATGGCTCAGGATAGGGATGTATGGTAAACTTATTTCCGCGTGACCATAAACCTACGGGTTCGATAGGACCAGTGGGTTTTATTAATATTATTATTATCAATATCGTCATTGTTGATGTTAAGTGTGCTTACTTTTATTTTCCTCAACTGTTGTATATATTAGGCATATTTGTTGCATCCTTTGAGTGACTGATTTATGTCAAAACACGTCAAATGCACGTTAAAATATTTCTCAGATTTGTATGATGTCACGAGATGACGTTTTAACATGATAAAGTATTTTAATATCTGAATTATAGTCAATACAATGTGCTTTCGCCGTTCTTAGAACAATTTATGGATTCTGAAGGAAGCAAGGAGGGCTTCTAATGAAGATATCGCCTCCCCCATCTAAGGGGTCCATTTCTTCCCATAGCTAGTGTTAATTACAGAAGCGTCAAGTTAATGGCATAGTGCTCTTTGTGTAATGGAGCTTTTACACAAATTATTGCGCATGACAAACCCGCTTTTATCAAAATGGATACATCTTTAAGTTCACTTATTTTTATTTTCAACATAAGTCATTCACCCAGCCACGGGGTTATTCCGAACAAAAGAACGTGAAGACAGAAATAAAACCAGAATGTTTTCAGAAAAATTGTTTGCTTCTTCAGAATTGAAAGATAAACGAACTGCGATTTTTGCTTCAGTTAACTATAGACCCTTTAATATATAATATCACATGGCACATTTGTATTTTATTTTTCTATGTTTAAAGTGGTTAAATGATGAAATGGTTTTTATAAATGAAATTCCAAAACCAGAAATTGTTCTGACGACTAGAAAAACATGGAAAAGAGTACGCCTAATCAAAGATAGTCGGCACCAGGATTTGAACACGGGACCTCGGCATAAATCTACAAAAAGTGAAAAAACTTTACGCGTTTAGGAACGGTGATAAATGGAAATGGGAAAATACAGACTGAAATCAGTAAAATAATAGAGAAAAGGTTAAAAGCCTATAATTTAACTAAACAATTAATATGGAATACATATATACCCACCATGAGTAAAATGCCAATGTATAAAACTTACTTCAAACCAGTTCTAACATATGCAGCTGACATACACAAAGAAGGAATTGGCAGAATCCAAGCTACAGAAATGAAATTCTTACGTGGAATGGCACATATAACAAGGAGAGGTAGAATAAGAAATTACAAAATCAGGGAGACACAAAGTGTAGGAAAATTAACAGACATAGAAAAAAGTAAACTAAAATGGTTTGGACATTTAATAAGAATGGAAAATGAAAGACTGCCACAAAGACTGTTAAATCTGAAGATACAAAAAAACGAGCACGAGGTAGACCACGAGAAAGATAGATTAATCAAGTGAAGAGGATACAAGAGACTGGGAAGAACTAAAAAGGAGCAAAGCATGGGAAGATAGATATGTTTGGAGGCGTATTTGGAATCGACTTTCCGAAAGGAGGACACAGTAAGAGGATGATAATGATTACCTCCCGAATACAAATATCAAATAACGGAATTTGAACATAGGACCTACCAAATACGAATTTTAAATGGTACAGCTTGAGCCAACTTTTCTGGAAAAATGAATTAACATTGATCATCATTAGCGCCCGGATGTTTATGACCTTAAAATGTTTAAAAATGGCCTATAATATTTCCTTAAAATTCACTTAAAATTACCCTAAAAGTGTAAAAAAATGACCTCATGAAAATTATAAATTATAAATTTCATAATACTTAACTAATTAATAATACAGTGCAACAAATCGCAAGGTCACAAAAACATTTTTCGAAAATGTAGGCGTACCTTATGTATTTCGACAATTTGTTTTAACAGTAATTGAGACACTTTTCTTTTATTCACATTTTTAAGAGCCCGCAAATATTTCGCGCCCGATATGTTGTACTGTGAAACGTTTATCTGCAGCGACTTTAATTTCGCTCACCTTGCAAAATAGTACACTCCCTTCAGTAGAAAATACTTGTTCACCGAATTCTGTTACAAACTGTCTTAAACGGATAGCACAAGACATTTTTTTGTTTTGGCATTTTGCACTGCACGAAAATCAACACAATCATACAGAAACACTATTCTCGTGAGACAAACAGAAATATTACAAATCGAAATATTCCAGCATTGAAGGGAAAGTCCCGAATCAATCCACTTGGAGGCAGAGCACAGTGGTTTCTCATTATATTGAGGCAACGCACTGTAGTTTCTCACTGACTTGCCTGAGCACAAAAAAAAATATATATATATATGTGGAAAAAAACAAAAAAAACATTAAAATGAACATTTAACCATAGAATATTTGAAAACTGACTTACAAAAGTACGAAAAATAAATAAAATGATCTAAAATAAATAAATACATTTGTAAAATTACTATATCAGAAAAGGTGGAAAAAAATGCATTTCAATGACCTATAAAAACGTCATATATCTAGCATATTTATTGCACAATGCACTTAATTATTAATCTGTATCGTCTCTGACAACTCATAAAAAATATGACATTTCATCAAAATCCGGGCCCTAATCATAATATATTGGACTAGCTAATATCCGTTAATATTTTTAGACTAGATAATATCCGACGTGCGTTGCTCCGCCTAAATAAATGAAAATTAATGTGCTTTTATTTTTAATGAATAAGTAAAGGGAAAAATAATTATAAATTTATATATTTTAGATACCCCGTGCTGATTACCCGGCGTTGCCCGGGAATCTACTTATCCCGATCTTCTTGACATAAATGAGCTGAAATACGAAAATTAATCTGTTTTATGTTTAGTTAAATAAGTGAGCGGAAAATTTATATCGTAATTATTTTTAGATACCCCATGCTGTTTACCCGGCGTTGTCCGTGAATCTACTCAACCCGATCTTCTTGGCATAAATGAACTGAAAGACAAAAATTAATGTACTTTTTACGATTAGTTGAATAAGTGAAATGAAAAATAATTATAAATCTATATCGTAATTATTTTAAGATTCCCCGTACTGATAACCCGGTGTTGCCCGGGAATCTACTTATCTCGATCTTCTTGCCATAAATGAGCTAAAAGACAAAATTCGTTATTGTGAGTTATCCGTAAAAGAATACCCGCCATGTGCTGTTATGCTTGCACAGGAATCTACGTACTTGTCTCGATCTTCTAGGCATCAATGAAAGACAAAAATGTTATTGTGAGTTATCCGTAAGAGATAAACATATGCAGTCGATGACATTTTTGTAGAGGTTTTTAGATATTGTATTCTCTATACATTACTTTTGTGCATTTGTTAAGGTTTAGGCATCGTAAGCCATTTAAGCGTCCAAAGAGCCATTTTTTCACGTTTTTCACTGTAAAGGGCGCTTTTAAGGGCGTAGGAGTTGAGTATCACAACTCTCTTATAACCTATGTTCATTCCGGGAATCTCCTGAACATTTTGCAAAAAGCCCCATCAGAATCGGATCAACGGTTTGGCCGCGCATAAAGTACGAACAAACAAAGAAACTATGCTGATCTTGATGAAGATTTTCGGGCTGTAGGCCGTGGTCGTGAGGCTTGTAGTTCCCCGACGTTTCGCCAGAGACTGCGCCTGGCATCCTCAGGGGTTTTCTTGAGCAACTCCGGCCGTGAAAGTCTACGTGAATACATTAGTCACCTCTACGGGGAGGAAATACACAGATACATACGACGATTTGAGAAACTGCGCACATAGCAACTCTGGCCGTGAAAGTCTACGTGAATACAAACAAAGAAACATTTTTATGTATTACATTTATGGTAACATTATTATTGTAAATTAGTATTGAACGGGATATGAACGGCGATATTGAGAACTAACGCACTACTATTATGTTTTCAATGTGACGCGCCCTACAGTAACGTCGTCCGTCCATCCTAGTCTGACCTTGGTTGGATGTTAGACTTCTTTAATAAATATGTGATAAAACAATAATAAGAGGGCTGTTAAATAAACAATTATAGTTTTTTGGTAATATATTTTTACTCATCCACATAATCTTGATGACACTTCTCAAAGTAGTCTCCTTTAGATGCAATGCATTTGTCCCAATATTTCTGCCAGTCTGCAAAGACGAACTGGAAATAATTTTTTGACAGGTCTTTCAAAACTGCCTCCGCAGCCTTCGTTATTGTTTCCAAAGATGAATAGTCCACCGCGAAAATCTTCTTTAGGTTAGGGAATAGTAAAAACTCATACAGAGCTAAATCCGGACTATAGAGAGGATGAAGGAGGCCCTTCACTTGGATTTCTGCAAAATATTCAGCAGAAACATTTTCGATACGCGGCCTCGTATTATCATGGTACAGCATTCAGCTTCCTGTACAATAGTGTGTTATTGTTATTATGACATTGAAAAGTTATCAGGGCATTAGGATAGTATTTCTCAGTTACCATTGTGTGTGCTGATACATGTTGACTATTTAACTCATGCCCCAAATGGGAGTCAATGATCAATCACATTACAATGATTTTTTATTTACAACCAATCACAGTCGTGTTTCGCCTAAAATTTACAAACTCCTTTTTAATATTCCGAATAGGTCATGGCATTATTTTGCAGTGACTGACTCTCTAAGAAATACGGCTACCAGATTGTATATATAGTGCATGAATGTCAACACGTAGCGCATACGAGAGATAATATAAAAATATTTGTAACAATTGATTATACCACAAAAAAAAAGGAAAAAAAGAAACCACTGTTTGCACTTTCTTAAACGAATTATTTTCCAGGATATGACACAGAAAAATATAAATGACATATTTACATCATAGGACATCAGATATTAATAAATGCCTACAACGTTGGTTATAAATTTCTCCACTAGGGTGCATTCTTACAACATTGCGATCTTTTGGCAGTAAATAATATTATTATCTGGTTGCAGTGATCGAACAAAAGAAGCAAATGAAGCGTACCAATCGTTTCTAATTTGTTTTCAAACATCGCCGTTTACATTAAATATATAAATATTTTAAAACAACTATAGTTAAATAATGATTTGTGAGTATAGGCCTACAGTTTAATTTTATTCGTTAAATAGTCCTAACAAATGCCACTCTTGATTTCCAAATTCTCTAGATAAATTCACGACTCACGAACCTCACTTCGTGAGTCGTGAGTTTATCAATAATTTGGAAATCACTCGTGACATTACTTATGATAAACCATTTCATTAATATATAAAATGAGACTACATTAACATCCCAGCAGAAGAAACCACTCTTTCTTTTTATGAAAGAGATTTCCACACAGAACTTTCCTGTTTGCTCTCAAATTTTCGTCAGCAGTGATTAACTATGTAAGAAACTATGCATCGTCCTATACTATCGTCTTTAACTGGATGCAAACCTGTAAGCGAACGTTATATTGGAACCCATCCACATAAACACGTGTCATTTACATTTTTTCTGTCCCCATCGAGAGGATGCAACTCAGTGAATTTTTCATGATTTCAGAAAGTGATATTTAGGTTATTTTTCGATCCTATTTTACTTTGACAGCTGCAGTGTATATGCTTTCTTTCGTAAGGGAAGTAACAGGAGTGCCGGGTCCACCTTATTTTGGAAATTGATTGTGTATCCTCTTTAAACAATTTATACCTTTTACGAGCTGTGCTGTAGGTAAGAAGCCTTCTGTAAGATATTATTCTTTCGGGTCACTTCCTTTGTTCATATAAGTGCACATCACTCACAAATAGGAACCGGGAGGGATGTCCTTGAAACTTGTACCACATGCTCATTAAGCTAACAAATATCTTAAAACCAAAATTTTGAATATTAAATTATGGATGTAAAAAAATAATGATCATTCTTTGTTCAGCAGCCCTCGTACAAATACAGAGCCTGCAACCATGATACTATAAAGGCCTGATATTTCCTTATAACTTAGAGCGTCTATAAATTGAATGAGAATAAAAGTAAAAAACTGTTAACGTATATTTTAATTTTTTAACCTATAACCTATTATTGCGCCTAACTCATTGGCACTACCAAATCCGGAGGTCATGAACGCGAGGACATAAGCCCTCCATACATACATATCCTGAGTTAAAGCTTTCCAGCCATTCCTTATACATTTTACCTTTCTCAAATCAGGTTAACATTTTCCTCCTACCACATTTTTTTTACTTATCTGCAGGAGCATTTCCCTCTGACTTTCCAAAAAGAAGTACTATGCCCATCTTTCATTTCCCATCCTTGTCACATGTTCTGCTTATAGTAGTTTACAAGATTTATCTGTTCTGGTTTCCCGAAAAGATCATGTACCTCACAGTTCATCATCATCATGGACAAATTCGTTTTAGGTCATGTGGCCTGTACGGTTAAACCTAGCGAAGATGGTCTTGATCTTTCCACCGATGTTTTGGTCTTCCTTGGTCCCTATGTCCAGTTGGGATATATTGGAATGCCAATTTTGGAAGTCTATTTCTTGCCATTCTCCTCAGATGATTTTTCCATTCTTGTTGGTATCTTTGTATATCTTCATTTAAACTTGTTATTCCAAGTTTTCCTCTGATAATAGTGTTCCTTTGGTGATCCACAATGTGATCATTCCAGTCTTTGCTTAAGTTTCTTCGAGTAGTAGGAAGTTCCCTGGGTTGGTTACCAGCCATCCACAGAACAAGACTAGTGGTAGGGCTGGTACCTTATAGCCTCTAGTCAGGCGTTCAAAATATGGAATTTCCTCAATATTTGATGGAACGGTTATACCGCCGTGACTCGGTCCCCATTACCTCGTTAGTTAAAAGCAGGGTGTACCACGTGCAGGTGAGGTTGAGAATTAGGTAGGAGAGGTTATAGAATGCACATCACTACCTCTTACACCCCACCTCACAGTTATGGGTACTATTTTGCGTTAAGAGGCTTTTCCTCTTGCTTTTCTACCAGAAGCTTCCTTGGCCATCTTTCATCTTGTTACATGTCCTGCACATTTTAGTTTACGATACTTAACTGTGTCATAAAGATCACGTAGTTCACTGTTATGGATATTGTTTTATATCTAGGATATTTAGCCTAAGTGTATCTAGAGAGCTGTGTGTTTCTATTGTAATCATATGTCTTCTAAAGTAGTTTACTGATTTAATTTAATGATCTTCAACTGAAAATATATAAATTTCAAAGTTCATCAATTTCTCCTTTTCGCTCCTTTGAATGTAGATTTTTCCCAAACAGTGAGTTATTTTGGTTTTTCTATTTGTTTTAATAATTTAGCCTTCTTTTCGATAAGATGTTTTTCGGATCATGCATGGGCAGACACTGCAGATTTTTTCTACATCCCCTTTCTTGACGTTCCTCATATGTTCTTTCAGTCTAGTTTTCAAATTTCTTTAAGTTTTTTCTATGTAGAATTTCTCGCATTCTTCACATTTAATCTGACTATTTAACTCATGCCCCAAATGGGAGTCAATGACCAATCACATTTCAATGATTTTTAATTACAACCAATCACAGTCGTGTTTCGCCTAGAATGTACCAACTAAAGTTTATCATAATAAAGAAAGCAACTCCTTTTTAACATTCTGAATAGGTCATAGAATTATTTTGCAGTGACTGACTCTCTAAGAAATACGGCTACCAGATTGTATATATAGTGCATGAATGTCAACACATACTGCATGCAGGAGTTAATATAAAACATTTGTAGCAATTGATTATACCACAAAAAAAAGAGAAATCACTGTTTGCACTTTCTTAAATGTATTTTTTCCCCAGGTTTTTTCTCCACTAGAGTGCATTCTTACAATATTGCGTTCCTTTGACAATAAATAATATGATCTGGTTGCAGTGATCAAACAAAAGAAGCAAATGATGCGTACCAATCGTTTCGCATTTGTTTTCAAACATCGCCGTTTACATTAAATATATAAATATTTTAAAATAACTATATTTAAATAATGATTTCTGAGTAAACAGCTTAATTTTATTCGTTAAATAGTCCTAACAAATGCCTTTCTTGATTTCCAAATTCTCTAGATAAATTCACTTCGTGAGTCGTTAATTTATCGATAATTTGGAAATCACTCGTGGCATTATTTATGATAAATCCTTGATTTGTTTTCTTCTTCTATTTTCTCATGTTTGTTAGATCTAATCAATGTACTGACGCTATAGGCATTTTTTGGGTGTCAATCTTATGTTAACATTTTAAAAAAATATTTTGAAACTTGTGGTTCTTCAATGGATGATAGGCGAATTTCCTGAATTTTACATTTTTTTCTTTTAGAAAAGTGCTTTGACTAATAAATGTTTGTCTTTTAATTTAGTTTATTTTCTTATGTATAATTCTTTCTTCAAAACCATTTCTTGTAGCCACGTTGATTATGTTTCTTTTTCATAATTTTCTTTGTTCATGGGTATGTTCACTAATCTGTGTGTCAAACTATTGAAATTGCTTCTTTGTGAGCTATGTGATTTAAACCTGAAGCTTTTATATAGGTATCTATATATAATTATTAAAACAAATAGAAAAACCAAAATAACTCACTGTTTGGGAAATATCTACATTCAAAGGAGCGAAAAGGAGAAATTGATTAACTTTGAAATTCCCGGAGAGAATGACTTAATTTCGAGTCTTTTCAGACTGGCAACAGAGGAAGCGAAAGACGGCTCTTCAAGACGACAGAACAACGGTCGCGGGGATACTGATATGTGAAGTTCCGAAACTAGTTTAAATTAAAAAAGAGAGAAAAAATATATGAGGTGAGAGATAACATTTTTGCTAAATGAATATACTTCATAGTGTGAATTCCTAAAAGAAATAACCCTTTAGTTGTTAATATTTTATAAGAGGATTTTATGGATATGTTATTTGAGTACAATTTATTCAGAAAATATTCAAAATAAATACAACTTGCTGTCTAGGTTCTCTCAAGGAAAATCCAGGACACTTGTTGTGTTATTGTTGACTAGTCTAGACAATTGTTTTATTCGGGTGTTGGTAAATGCGTAGGGTTACAGCACAAAGTAGTGTAAACAGCAACATTGTGTGAGAATGTAACACCGGTTATTTAACCCTAACGTCGTAGCATCATTTACATTTGTATCCACAGTCAGTTTGCATGAGAAACATCCTGCTGTAGTCACCGCAGCCTAGCTTTCTGCTCTAAAAAACAACGTTGTTATTTTAACACACTTACTCGATTCAGTAATTTCAGCAAATTCATAGCTATAATCTAAGTTGATTTAATTCAAGAATAATTTTAAATTTAACCCTTAAGTGCATGATTTTTAATTTTGTTTGTAAGTTTGAACGTTTCTATTAGGACGGCGTCATGCACAACTGGCTATGCGCCATTGTTAGTTTCGAGAAAATGTATTTAAAGTTTAAATCAATGTTCACTAATTATTGTAGCGCCAAACTAACAATGCTTGATATTATAAGTTATTTTCCTTGTTTGACAGTTATGCTTCAACAATATAAGAGCGGGAACATTTGGCGCTTAACTGCATGATGAAAATTTTAGATCAGAATTTATGAATATCTTGTTTCATAACCGTTTGTTGAAAAACACAGCATCTTTGATAGGACTGATGGCGTTTACGGTTTCTTTAATATACATCCATAGTAATTCTGCCCGAGAGCAGGTCTTTCACTGCAATCATAGCATTTTGATGCTATGCTTTGCAGCTTTACTTGGGAATTATATGTGTGGTAGCTTCCCGTTGCTTTCCACACCGGTGAAGGATGATGATGATGGCCGGATGATTTTCGGGGACCGTTTGGCCCTAATCTTCCTGACATTTGTCTTACAGGTGAGGAAAACTCCGAAAAAATCTCACCCAGGAGCCTGTCCCGCTGCGTGACAAGACAGCACGCTACCTCGAGACCACAGCGGTGGACTTCTTTAATATAATAAAACTATATTTAAAGATTTGGCGCCAAAATTGTGCGTATACTTACTTCATGAGCCATTGCAACAGATGACATCAAAAAAAAAAAAAATTAATGCTCTAAGCGGTTGATACATCACATCGTCCATTATATGGATGCGAACCATTGACGCTTACTTTAAGGGAGGAGAAAATATTACGAGTATTTGAGAACGAAGTTCTTAGGAAAATTCTTGGACCAGACAGGCGAGTGGATAAGACTTCATATCAGTGAGCTAAATGATATTTATAGAAAACCAGACATAATAACAGATTAGTCTCGTAGACTGCGATGGGCAGGACATGTGGCACGAATGGGGAATCATAGAGGGGCATGGAAGCTTATTTTTAGGAAAACCATAAGGCAAATGCCCAGTTGATAGATCAAGATTCAGATGGGAGAGTGACATCCTTGATTTGAGAGAAGTAGATTATACAGGGGATGATTGGAAAACATTAGCTTAGGATAGGGATGAATAGAGAGCTTTGTCCAGTGCGGCCATGAACCTATCGTTTCGATTGAGCCAGTGAATTAGTTTATTCTTTCAACATTTAGATAGAAAATGTATAATAACTGCAACATAATTCATTTTGTAGAGTTTGATGATCAATTCTGGAAATGCGTGCTATTATGCATTACAGAGACTCTTGATGTCCCAACTCCTTTAAAAAACGTTAAACTGAAAATATATAAAACTATGATTCTACCAGTTATATTATATGGGTGCGAAACATGGACTCTTACTTTAAGGGAAGAAAGGAGATTACAAGTATTTGAAAATAAAGTACTTAGGAAAATTTTTGGACCAAAGAGAGATGAAAAAACAGGTGAATGGAGAACTACATGGTCTTTATAGGAAGCCAGATATAATAACAGTTAAGTCTCGTAGACTGCGATGGGCAGGACATGTTGCACGTATGGGGAATGAAAGACGTGCATGGAAGCTTCTTGTAGGTGTGCCGCTTGGGGATCGTCTTTTGTTTCCGTTGCTTCTATTTGCTTCTATTACCTCCAAGGTTATTAATCACAAAGCTACTTGCCCCGGGCCCATAGGAGGCAAGAATTGATTCATCTTTCTTTCCTAGGCGTTTTAACATTACCTAATAATAGTTCTCAAAACAACAGAGTGACTTAAAATAAGAATGTTTTCACTATAATTATCAATCAATCAGGAAAGCTAGACAGAAAAATAGAGGGAGCTGGAATGATCTCCTAACTGAGCGAGTTTCCGTATAGGAATCTAAACAACTACGTGCACATAAATCATTAGAACATTCATTTATAAAAATGATATTTAATGTAAACAAGTAGTCTGAAGTAAAAACATAACCAAGATAAACATTTGATCATTCAAAGAAATATAAAGTGAATAAATAAATGATAATACTTCTACAGGACAAAAAACCACATCATACCACATACCACACTCATGCTAGAGTCCAAGCCAGGGCGGCTTCTTCCCCGGTCTTCAGGACCAACATAAAGTCCGCCACTTCGCGGCTCCAGACGACATTGTCCACTTAAAAGTCCAATCCCATCCCGGACTGGATAGATGAATAAATGAAGAAAGAATGAATGAATGATAACGTTCTCGCTGTGCATAACATATTTGAAGGTTCCGAGGTAGAGGGAGATGCGCCGTAGGAACAGCGCACCAGGAGAGGTAAAGAGGGAGAGAGGGGGTAGATGCATAGAGAAAGGAATATTGGCATAGTTCATGAATCTCACAGTCTAGGGAGGATAACGTCGCTGCAGTAATGAGCCGAAAAACGAACTTTCGGTTCATAGGAAAACCAGAGGGAAAACGGTCAATTTGTAGACCAAGAATGAGGTGGGAGAATAACATTAACTTTGATTTGAGGGAAGTAGATTATATAGGGAATGATTGGAAAGCATTAGTGCAGGATAGGGATGTATGGAGAGCTTATGAACCTACGGGTTCGATAGTGCCAGTGAGTAAGTAAGTAAGAGTTTGATGATACTGGACTGCACAAAGATAATCTATCCACGTTGTTATACGATTCACATCTCTTGGTTTGCAATCGAAGATCTTCCTGCTTATATCAAGAAATTACTTTAGACACACAGACACGCAACCAAACGAACAGAGTGCAATCATGAATTAAACCAAATACATTTATCTGATATAAGAGGAGATGCAGAAAATCAATTTGAGATTGGAAACACAGGTCCATAGACGAAAAGTATTCAAATAGAGTAGTAGAATAGTAGTGGGATGGTTTGGGACTTTATTTAGAGATTGGATTAAGGCCAACTAAGAAGTATTATAGTATATTTTCAGAATTTAGCTTTTAAAAAACCTGTTAACCTGTCGGAAAACAATGAATAATTTTAAATATACAGGGGGTTTCAGAATAAGTGTTACATACTTCTAGATGTAGTAGAGGGGGTTATTAGATACAGTTTTGATAAGGAACCCATGTCCGGAAACGAATCATTTAGATGTAAAATAAGTTTGAAGATCGGAACACAATGAGCTGATATCGTGTGTCTTGTGTTTGAGAATAACTATTATTGTCTTCTAGGGGTTGTACTATACCTGTCGAGTCAGAGGAAGATCTTCTTGCACGAATTCTGGCGGCAGCAGTCCTTATTGAGCACACACCAGGTCTTGTGGGGCGGGTGTGGTGCGTCTCAGGTTCACTTTGTGCAACACAGGGTCGCCAAGTGGAACCACACTTGTAGTACAACCCCTAGAAGTCTGTAATACTTATTCTGAAACACAAAACACATGATATCAGCTCATTGTGTTTTGATCATAAAACCTATTTTGCATCCAAATGGTACGTGTACGGACATGGGTTCCTTATCAAAACTTTATCTACTAAGTCTCCTGTACAACTCCAAGAAGTCTGTAATGCTCATTCTGAAACACCCAATATATAAAAATTCAGCCTGCATATGTTTGTTTCTTACAGACTTTTAAACTCCTCAACCGATCATCATTAACATTTGTACATACATGTTTTAAGTACTTTAAGCCGCTTACGTATTATGCTCTAAAATGATCAGGTGTAGGAGTTCATCTGAAAGGAAAATAAAATAATCGTTCTAGCGGTCGTAATTTTCGATGTTTCTCAACGAAACTCAGTACATGTTATTAAAATAAACAGAAGTAGGTATTATCCAAAACTCAGTAAATACGATCATTAGAAGTGGGGGCTTACCTGAAATCCGAAAATAAGAATTGACTCCAGCAAACCGTCGTGTTTGGTTCGTAGCAATGTTTAACTGTGTATATACATTTTGAGGTATGGTGAGTATTTACCTGTTGTTCTGCTATAGAAACATTAGGTGTAGGAGTTTACCTGAAACAAAAAAATTAAAAATCATATTTCCTTTACGTAGGCGTAACAGCGCAAGCCGGGCATTAGCAAGTATTTTAAAAATCTATATTTTGAGGCTGATTAAAGCTTAATATTTGAGTTACATTTAATCCCTAATTAACGTCTGAAGCCATAATAATGAATTTACATTTAATGCTGAGTTTCGAGTTTTTTTTTTCCACACTGTTTTTCCTTCTTGTTTTACCTTACTGTTTGTACCTTACTAACTTTATTTTATTCTCACATATAGGCACAAGGACAGGACACACACCCAGACCGAAGGTGGAGATTTAAATTCCCCTACCCCGCCGGGAATCGAACCCAGGTCACCGGAGTGAAAGGTAGGGAGTCTACCGACTACGCCACGGAAACGAATATTTTTCTTATTATTACTATAAAGTAAGAGTCTATGTTTCAAATCAATATAAGTGGGAGAATATAAGTTTTATATATTTTCATATTTTTTTAGAGAAATAGGGACGACACGAGTCCCTGTCATGCATAATAGCATCCATTTCCAGAATTGAGCCTTCATATAGCTAATAAATAAGTAAATATATGGCAAGAAAATAAAAGAAGGATATGGAAAATGGGGACTTTATATAAATATAGATAAAACTATATATCTGTGTATAGAAGAAGAAATGGAAAATATAAATTCCAACAATGGAGAAGTAAAACCTAGTATTGAATGCACTTATTTACGAACAAAATTAAACGATTCAGGCATTAATGGTATAGTGGAATACACAGTGGAAATTACAAATAAAATAATAAAATAGCACAGACAAAAGCAATAAATGCTTTAAACTCTATTTGCTGGAGCAAAAATATTATAAAAAAATAGAAAATTAAAATTTATATCAAACCATAATTAAGAGCGTTTTATATGGTGCTGAAGTTTGGCAATCCTAGCAGAGAAATGGAAAGAATTTTAAGTACAGAAATGGATGTTTTAAGAAGATCAGTTGAAAAATCTAGAATGGATAGAATACGAAATAAAGAGGAAATTATGGGTGTACAAGAGGAGCCGGACGTCATAGTCCTTACAGAAAAGAAAATATTACAGTGATATGGCCATGTCAAAAGAATACCAGAGCAAAGATGCCCTAAAATTATTATGGAATGGCTTACAAAGGAAAGGAGGCAGAAAGGAAAAACAAAGAAAAATGTAACAAGCGACTCTGATATATCAGAGGATTGGAGGTAGAGCCATGTAGTAAAATATAAACACCTTTACAACTGACCACAACAGATATTATTTGTCTGAGATCTTAATTTCCATACTCGAACTGCTCATTCTGCACTTAAAATTGTTGATTTAGTTTGAATGATTTGATACTATGTTTAGTTTAAATTTGTCTCTTGAAGGACACACACTGTATGTTTTAAATCTTTCTCTTCTTCATTGTGTGATACGGTCCTTGCAGTCTTACATTGACCTCCTTTTCAAAACCCATCCATTCCACTTCGATATTTGGTTTTAGATTTCGTTTTTAATTCCAGCCTGTTTAAGATTTTTCTCGTACCTCTATATACCATCTTCATCCGACATTCTACCAATCTTTCTCTGACTATCCAGTTTGGAGTTTACAATCTTTTTAGGTATCCGATCAGAATTTATTCTATAGACATGGCCAAGCCATTCAATTCTTCTATATTTAATGTCTATGATGATATGAATACCTATTTAGAGGCTCTTAAATTCCACATTTTGTTCTTATTCGCCATATGCCATTGTCATAAACTATTTTTTAAAATTATTTTGTATGTATGCTACTGGATGTTCTGCATTGCGGCTGAGCGATCTTTGTAAGAAATTCTGCCTTCGCGCAGAACTACAGAATCTGGGTAGGAAGAATTTTTCTCGTGGAATTTCGGCCAGTGTATGCCCACCAGAATCCTGAGGAAATAGGATAGATACTATAAGCAACATCTTTATACTGAGATAATCAACCATAAAGGCTGAGAGACCCGACAAGCCGATGTCTTTACATGTCTATAATGATTCTGTGTATATATATATATATATATATATATATATATATACCATTGGCAGATGTGGATGCAAATTCATTACCCGACTAGTAAACCAAAGATCTTCTAGGCCTGTCCCATCAAGGATTTCCTAATTTTTTTAAAGATCAGATCATAATTGGCGTTGAATAATTTCAGAATAAATAATTACAATAAATCTAAATGTAACTAATTTTGTTTTCATATTCACTTCACGTTAAACACTTTCTTCTCTCTAAACCTTCGCAGATATTTCAGCCAAATAATTTAATGATAGAGCTACGTTTAACTTTGTCCATGAGTATTCTTGTGTAGTATGGTAATTTGTAGATTCCTTGTATCTGTAAATCAGTCATAGGTCTATTAATTTAATAAGCAGGTTTCAGCATTGTTTCAAGTTTCTATCTGTAATGAACAGATGCTCCTCTCTTTGCTAAATTGTCTCGCCATGTTGGTGCACCTGACCCTGCCCAATTACTCTGAGTGGCACTTCTATCACTTATATTTCAAATGGAGAATTCCTCATCATTATACATCTCTTCTTCGTTCAATTTCCAGGAAACTGGTTTCATGATATTTGACAGATATTATAAAATAATAATTTAATTGCATTAGTAGCTTTATATACTCATTAGAGCTCTTACTGTTTATCCTTAATTAATGTATTTTAAAGTTTATTCTGTTCTTTTTTTATTTATTCAGTAATTCAGTGTCCTGTATTGATTCTGGTATATTCGAATTTGTGAATTTTTACACACACACGCACAAGCACACACACACACACACACACACACACAAACACACACACAAAAACACACACACACAAACACACAAACACGCACACAAATACACACCCAAACACACACACACACAAACACACACACAAACACAAACACACACACAAACAAACACACGAACACACACAACACACACACATACACACACAAACACATACACAAAACACACACACACACACACAAACACACACACACAAACACACACACACACAAACACACACACATACAAACACACACACATACAAACACACACATACAAACACACACAAACATTGTAGATCTTATACTTTAATAATTGCTCATGGCCTTTGTTCCTCTGGTTTATTTTGTTTAGCGAATATTACTAATGAACGATTGGGTACACACACAAACACACACACACAAAACACATACAGAAACACACATACAGAAACACACACACAGAAACACACACAAACACACACACAAACACACACAAACAGACACACACAAACACACACATACAAACACACACACAAACACACACGCACGCACACACAAACACACACACCAACACACACACAAACACACACACCAACACACACAAACACACACACACACACAAACACACACACAAACACAAACACACACACAAACACAACACACACTGAAACACACACACACTGAAACACACACACACTGAAACACACACACAGAAACACACACACAGAAACACACACACAAAAACACACACACACAAACACACACACACAGAAACACACACAGAACACACACACACACAAACACACACACACAGAAACACACACACACAGAAACACACACACAGAGAAACACACACACAAACCAACACACAATCACACACACAGAAACACACATACAAACATACACATACAAATATACACACACACAAAAACACACACACAAAAACATACACACAAAAACCCACACACAAAAACACAAACACAAAACACACATACAGAAACACACACACAGAAACACACACACATACAAACACACACATACAAAAACACACACAAAAAACACACAACAAAAACAAAAAAAAACAAAACAAAACACAAACACACAAAAAACACACACAACAAAAACACACACACATACACACACACAAAAACACACAACACACATACAAACACACAAACACACAACACACACAACACACACAAAAACACACCACACAAAACACACACACAAAACACACACACAAACACACACACAAACAACACACGAACACAAACACAGAACACACACACAGAAACACACACACGAAACAACACAAACAGAAACACACACACAGAAACACACACACAGAAACACACACAGAAAACACACACAGAAAAACACACACACAGAAACACACACACACAGAAAACACACACACACACAAACACACACACACAAAAACACACACACACACACACACACACACAAACACACACACAAAAACACACACACAAAAACACACACACAAAAACACACACACAAAAACACACACACAAAAACACACACACAAAAACACACACACAAAAACACACACACAAAAACACACACACACAAAAACACACACTCATACAAACACACATACAAACATACACACATACAAACACACACACACAAACACACACACACACACACACATATATATTCATACTCATCTAACTCTCTCTCTCTCTCTCTCTCTTACACACATATAAACTCCATGGCGCGATAGGCGTAGAAGACCCTTTGTCTACCAGTTGACTGCAAGTCTCACATCCACATTTGTTAATAACAGAGGTAGACGATTATCCAGCCAGCCTGTAGGGGTGACATATGGAAGAATGTCGGGTAGCCAGCTGTTATAGCTGATTTTCTCAACCTGGAGCCGCTACTTAATGTAGCTACCCTAATGCTTCAATATGCTGGGTGGGCAACGATACAATACTGGCCGAAAATTGTTGAGAAAAAATGTTTATCCAAATATATATTTTATCTAATTATATTGATGACTCTTACTTTAAGAGAGGAAAGGGGATTAAACGTATTTGAGAATAAAATTATTAGGAAAATTATTGTACCAAAGAAAGATGAACAGACATGTGAATGGAGAAGACAACAAAACAGTGAACTACATGGTCTTTATAGAGGCCAGATATAATAAGAACAGCTGAGTCTCGTAGACTGCGATGGGCAGGACATGTGGCACGAATGGGAAATGAAAGACGTGCATGGAAGTTTCTTGTAGGAAAACCAGAAGGAAAACGCCCAGTTGGTAGAACAAGAATGGGATGGGAGAATAACATTAACTATGATTCGAGGGAAGTAGATTATATAGGAAATGATTGGAAAACATTAGCTCAGGATAGGGATGTATGAAGAGCTTATGTCCGCGCGGCCATGGACTTAGGGTTCAATAGTGCCAGTGAGTTATATTGATTTTTTATTCTTCCAATATACATTATTTTTAAACAATAACGTTCTTTTATCTACTATTATAACAATCAGTGACGCTTTAGTCGTAGTTACTAGGTAACAAAACCTGTACTTTATATTCTAACAAAGATAGCCTACGCTATCAAAACATAAAATACAAGTTCAACAAAACGTAAAATGCCCTTTAATGATGATTTCATATAACTACGTACATAAACGTTCCTTGACTCTTCTCGAAGTATATTAATTGTTGCATCTTGGACTGCTTTTAAACATTTTCATGGCGAACCGTGAAAATCGCCTTCTCCGCTCATTTTCATAAGTAATGCCACGAGTGATTTCCAATTTATCTAGATAATTTGGAAATCAAGAGTGGCATTTGTTAGGACTGTTTAGCGAATAAAATTAAGCTGTTTACTCACAAATCATTATTTAAATATAGTTATTTTAAAATACTTATACATTTTATGTAAACGGCAATGTATGAACACAAATGAGAAACGATTGGTACGCTTCATTTGCTTCTTTTGTTCATCACTGCAACCAGATCATATTATTTATTGCCAATATTGTAGGAATGTACTCTAGTGAAGAAAAAATGAAACACATCAAACTGTATATTAATTAATTTCTGATGTCCTATGATGTAAATATGAGAATTATATTTTTCTGGATAATTACCTGGGAAAAATACATTTCATAAAGTGTAAACAGTGGTTTATTTTTATTTATTTTTTTGGTGGTATAATCAATTGCTACAAATGTTTTTATATTAACTCCTGCATGCGCTATGTGTTGACATTCATGCACTATATATACAATCTGGTAGCCGTATTCCTTAGAGAGTCAGTCACTGCAAAATAATGCTAAGACCTATTCAGAATGTTAAAAAGGAGGTGCTTTCTTTATTATGATAAACTTTAGTTGGTAAATTCTAGGCGAAACACGACTGTGATTGGTTGTAAATAAAAAATCATTGAAATGTGATTGGTCATTGACTCCCATTTGGGGCATGAGTTAAATAGTCACTTTAAATTTACATATGAAACTAGTACCCAAAATAGTAGAATGTAACAATAATTTTGTTGATTTATCGTGTTTTTTGTTTTTTCTCCAAAGCCCACATTAGGCCTACTCTTTCTCTAAATATATCGTTTTCGCAGTAACTGTTTTTCATTAAATACACAACATATACTAAAATACTCTGAACGTAGATAAAATATTGTAGACAACACGTTACAAAAATAGGTTTAGTAACTAGTCGTCTAAATAAATATTTCATTAAAATTGTTAGTAATTCAGTAATGATGTTTAGTGTGTCCTGGGAAATGAACAGTGCATGTACGATCATATTATGTAAGTAGTGAACTGATTGCAAATTGAGCGGTATATGCGAAATACTGTAATGACAAACTAATAATTTCTGAATTTGTACAAATTACTGCATGTATCCATCACTTACAAATAAACACAATAACGATTTAATAAATGTAGAGTTTGCGTAGATAACCAATGTTTTGATACATCTAACAGATTCCAATTAAACACGTTTTTAATTATTATTCAAATAATTAACTTGCAGTACTTCTATTTTGAATTTGTTCGTTTTGCGCAAACAAATTATTGAGTTTGAATTTTATTGGTCTGTAATAACTCTCAACAGCTGTGTTTTATAAGTGAGATAAAGTATTTGTTAATATTAAACCCATTACCTTATTCCATATATGTGTGAATGATTTAATCCTGAATAGAAATTCGGAGAGAGAATTTAATACCATACTCATAACTAATTATTAACTAACTCATTGGTATTATCTAACCCGTAGGTTCATGGACGCCCGGACACAAGTTCTAAAGGCTATCCGCTCTTAAAATGATAAAACAAAACCATGTGACCTGCTCGCTTTTCATTGGTTATGGACACCTACGTACGATGTACAAGGAGTAAGTAGGCGAAAAAGTAGTTCCCTTCATTAAACTAAAAATATGTTCTCTGAATATACTTATTATTCTTCGTGAATAAAAATAATAATATTCAAAACATAAAATATTCTAAAATATACCGAATCAATAATTACAACTTAAAATAGTGTATTACATATGGACCATGCAAATGTGTCATACTTCAGTCGATTCTGATACAACAAAATAGCTGAAGGTGTCGAGTCTTCTGTTGCTGTGACCCCACATACATTTTTAAAACACAAGTCTGCCAAACCTTTGACTAGCGGTAAAAAAATTTATTTCTCAAGTTCAGTGAAGAATCTCACAGCTTTCATGCAGTCTACCCCATTTAACGATCATATGTCTTATATACTTCACACAT
>JASPKZ010003066.1:0-17500 GCA_030220185.1 Diploptera punctata | reverse complement strand
ATGAAACTATTTGGGTGAGTAGAGTATGGAGAAATGGTGGAATGAAATTGTGGAAGGGGTAAACGGGTGAAGCCCCGAGAAAAAACCTACCCAAGCCTAATAATACAAGTATAGAATAATAATGATAATAATAAAGATAATAATAATATAATGATACTTACTTACTTACTCACTGGCACTATCGAACCCGTAGGTTCATGGCCGCGCGGACATAAGCTCTCCATACATCCCTATCCTGAGCTAATGCTTTCCAATCATTCCCTGTATAATCTACTTCCCTCAAATCATAGTTAATGTTGTTCTCCCACCTCATTCTTGGTCTACCAACTGGGCGTTTTCCCCCTGGTTTTCCTACAAATAATAATAATGATAATACAGAAAAAAATATATCGAAAATATAGTGAAAAAAGGATGCAAAATTATAAGAAACGTTTTAGGTCCACAAATCATAGGTGAAGCATTTAATCTCAGAAGTAAAAAGGGAATAAAAATATATACAGACATTCATAATGATATTAGAAAACGAAGGTTAAAATTTTATGGCCATATTAAACGAATGAACTCAAATAGGCTTACAAAACAGATAATGAAATTCTACGAAAACAGAAGTACAGCTCCAGTGGATACTATGAAGTGGATTGATGAAGCCAAAAAGTACTTATAATTGGCAGGAATTACTAAAGAAGATATCCCAAACAGATATATATTTAGAATTAAGGTGAATAAGTGGCAAGTTGACCAAGAGGACAAACCGAAGAAAAAAACTGGAACAACTTGGACAGATGATAGAAAACAAGCTCATAGCAAAAGAATGAAAGAAATTTGGGCTCAAAGGAAACGCCTCTAAGTACTTTGCGTAGTCCTACATGGGCTCATCCGCAATAAAAATAATAATAATAAAGTCTACATTAATACTAATAATAATAATAATAATAATAATAATAATAATAATAATAAGTAGTAATAATAATAAGTAATAACAACAATAATAATAATAACAATAATAATAATAATAATAATAATAATAGAAGTCTACATAATAATAATAATAATAGAAGTCTACATAATAATAATAATAGAAGTCTACATAATAATAATATGATAATATACCGTAATAATAATAATATAAGTAATAATAATAACAATACTAATAATAAACCTTTACTTTTCGTATTCATATAAATATACGAAAAAAATTCCATTTCTGAAAATAGTGCGACTATAACATTTTCACAGATGTAAAAACACATTTTGTAAGGTGATATGAGGACTGTTGTGACCTACAATTTTCATTTCCTCTGTTTAAAAATCAATATCCTTTCTCGTCTCCTTACTCCTAAGATTTGTCGAATCCGCCGGAAATCACCCCTACTTGTGATCATTTCCTATTCTTGCTCCATGTCTTTGCTAACTCCCACAATCCAGGGATTTCTTTTTCAAGTAAAATATTTTTGCCAAGTTCATCCCTGCCACGACATGTAGACAAGGCATTCTACACGGTACCAATGTCCTAGTTCCTAAAGCTATTTTCTCACAGTCATTTGCTTCCATCTTCCCGGTTCTCCATCGTTAACCTCACAAAATACAGTTTCTTATAGTTTTTGCTATAGAAGAAATGTTTACTGTAAAAGATCAATAATGAAGCACATATAATGTTAAAAAAGATTGCAGACATTATAGAAAAAAAAATGCAATGTAATAATATATTTCCAGACAGCGAAACTCGTATTCTAAGATACGACGGATAAAAAGAAATGTAGGAAAAATGAAGTTTGCAAGAAGGAATGAGAAGTTATGCAAATTTGTGAGCGCAAATTGTAACAACTAAAAAACGCATGGGGAACAAAAACCTATAGCAAGTTTGTATCTAATACAGTATTATCATCCTGACCACCGCTGTTATCTCCAGGTAGGTTGCTGCCTTGTTACACAGCGGGCCCGAGTTCGATTCTCGGTTGGGATAAGTTTTCTGGGTGAAATTTGTTTCCTTTTTTTTTTTTTTCTTACCTCATCATCATCATCATCATCATCTGCATTCATGAATTAGGTCTGTTGACCCGTTCCGACTTCAGCCCATCTCTTTCTAGGTCTGCCCACATCTCGGGTGTTATTTGTTTTGGATATCTATCTTCATTCATTCTGTCTATGTGTTGCTTCCATTTTTGTCTACATGTATCTATTTTATCAGTTATTGCAAATATTTCAAGTTCCTGTCTTATTTCTGTGTTCTTGATTCTGTCTTCCTTAGTGCACCCTTTAACAGATCTCAAAAATTTCATTTCTGCCGCCGTTATCCTACTTAGATCTTGTTTTTTTATGTATCCAGGCTTCTGCTCCATTAGAGCAGTACCGGTACTGCCAACGTTTTATAAAATTTCAATTGGGTCTCTCTTGTTGTTTTGTTATTTAGTGATCGTTTTATCGTACCACATATTCCCTGGAATTTTGCTATTTTATTAGTTATATCATTATCATAATTAAATGAAATCTCACATCCTATATAATTGAGATGGTTTCAACTGTTCTATGATTTTGTTTCCTAATTACTATTTTGGATCTGATTTGATTTTTCCCTTGGAATGCCATTACCTTGGTTTTTTCTATGGATATTTTGAGATTATACTCGTATTGTTCACATATATTATGTAATTTAAAAATATACCTTTGTAGCTTTCTTGTCTTCCGTATTTGCTATTATTACCTGGTCATCAGCATATAATAATGTTTTCAAGTAGTGTATTTTATCTAATTTTATTCTTTTATTGTTTCTTCTTCGTTCCATTTTTTATTATATCATTGATGTATAGGTTAAAACAGAACTGGAGAGATACTGCATCCTTGTTTAACTCCTTGATTAGTATGAATTTTATTTTTACTTACTTCATTTCTAGTTTTTATAATACAATTTGTGTTCCAGTACAAACTCTTTATAGCTGCTATTAAATGTTTCGGAATTCCTTTTTCTTTTAAAATTGTCTAAAGTTTTCCTCTGTCTACTTTATCAAATGCCTTGACAAAATCAATAAAAGCCATGTGTGTTTCCTTGTTATATTCTCTTCTTTTGTTTATAAATTCTTTTATCGTAAATATATTATCCATACATGAACGCCCTGGTCTGAATCCTAAAAGACAAATATCAGGATACTTTAAGGTCCAAATGGTCCCCGAACATTATCTGGCCATCATTATCTTCACTATCACATTCATTTTATTAGATTATGTTTAGATTAAGTTTCTCTCCTGGCGTATCATTACCATCATCATCACTTTTCATAAATAATCCGGGCAGCGTAACCCCACCTTCCAGGCATCTCAACCTCAGAAGTGGGTTACAAGTACGCCGTGCCAGTAGAGAATACCAGAAATGACAAGCTGGTGACATTGATTTAAAAAAATATCATTCTGTATCGTTCACCATATAGCTTATAGCAACATACATAGGTCTATTACACTGAGCAACAAAAACATTACTTTTTTTTTGTCTCGGAAAGAAAAAATATGTGATTCTGATTGTATTTTTTCTCCTGAATTCAAATACGATATTGGTTTTTTCCATCACACAACGTTCCGAGAGACAGGATTTTTATAATTTCAAACACTTTAATTTTTTCTACATTCGTAACTACACAATATTCGAACAATCGGACTCGCCTAGAAAGTAAGAAATGACGATTTTCTGCTATATTTCGCCTGTGGAGCATCCCTCTTGATGGTCCAACAATAATCGGCCAGCATATTAGGATTCCATTTGCCTTGATATATCTTTTCCATAGCTGAAATCTATTGATGAAAGTGTTCCCTGTGCTCATCGCTCAATGCACAAATGGGCGAAAAAGCGTTTATTAAAAAATAATTATTTAAATCCATTAATTGAAATTGAAATAAAAAACTGTGGGTGATGGGGAAATTCCGAATACATATTTGAAAATACGATAAAAACTGCATTAAGTACAACTATTGGTACTCATGAGACAAAAATCATGTTGACCAGTGTAATTATTACTATTTTTCTTTCTTTCCCTTGTCAACTTTATATTGCGTAGCCTTCATCTATTATGTATCGTTAATCATGTAGATAATTTATAATTCTTATTGTATGTATAATTTAATCGACCGCGGTGGACTAGTGGTTATACTCCTTGCCTCTGGTCCTGAGGGTCGCGGGTTCAAACCCGGCCGGGGTCGATGTATTTTTTAGGATGGAAAAATCCAAGGAACAAGTCCTCCGGGAGTGACTTTAAGCCGTGGGTCCCGAGTCTGAAGATTTTCAGGCTCGTAAAAGATCCATAAGCCTGAATGAAAAGGCCTCTAAGCAAAATTTACCGAATTTTCCCGTCCTAGTACTACCTTGGTTTCCTAGATGTCAGTATGAGGCGGATCGCTGACCACGAGCCACTCCAATGACATCTATACGAAAACAAGTGTAACTAAATTAGTATGGTTCAAATTCTTCCCCTGTAGGAGGAGAGCGCCTAAATCTGTGTTGAGGGAAACAAGGGCTTACAAGACATGTATAATTTAACTATGATGAAGTGGAAGAGAAGACGTTACGGTCTTAACTCCATCAGGTAAAACAAATAAATAAAGAATAAACAATAAACACATATATACATACACAAGGTGATTCGTAGAGTGGATTGCACAACCGAAATCTAAACCACGACCTCGGTTTTCCAATTCTTTATTGTTTTCATAACAATTATAAAAATAACTAAAAGTCCACATGAATTATTATGAAACCATGATCATGATTCAGACTTGTTTTTGCAATTAACAGTGGTAGAGTTTCAATTTTTATAGTTGTTATGGAAACATTAACAATTGGAAAACCGTAATCGTGGTTTAAACTTGGGTTTACTTAATATTACATCAACACTAATAACATTCATTGTTTATAACCGTTGAGGTGGATAGTCATAAAATAAGTTAAAATGTGCCATCTTAGATCAGAGCCGTCGACATCAAATTATAAAATATGTATGTTTTTTGTCTGAAGGCCTTTCAGAATCTCCATTCCATCTTCAGCAGGTCTTTCTTCGCTACATTCTTGAGACAAAAAAAAAAAAAATACATATTTTTTAAGTTGAGGACGACGGCTCTGACCTAAGAAGGTACATTTCAACTTGTTTTATTAATATTACATATTTTTAGGGTTGATAGAGGAGATAATAACGAATAATCTTCAAATAGAGACTCGTGTCCGGAAATATATTTGATCGAGTGATATTCGATGCAAAGACATATAAATAATTTAGATTATTTTATTGCTGCAGATAATCCAGGACCTTCTCCGACATAACAAAACCATTCATTCACACCTATTCATTATAACTATGGCGAATATGGTAATGATGATTATGATGACCAGATGGGATGTATGGCGATCGTTTGGGCCTTAAAGTTTCCTGACATTTATCTTACAGGTGAGGAATGAGGAAACCCCCTCCCAAAAAAAAAAAACTCACCCAGAAAGTTGTCCCGACCGGAGATCGAACCCGTGCAGCGGCGCTACCCCGAGACCATAGCGCTGGATAGTATCAACAACTAACTAACTTACTGGCACAATCTTTTTTTATTATTATTCTTTTTTAATTTCTTTCTTTCTCGTTTTCTTTCGTTTACATTATTCTTCCTTTTTGTTTTACCTTTGTTAACCTTTTTATCTTAGACACACACCCAGATCCAAAGTGGAGATTTTAAAATCCCGTACCCCGCCGGGAATCGAATCCGAGAATCGAACCTGGGTCGCCGGAGTGGACTACGCCACGGCGACGGACCAATCGAACCCGTAGGATCATGACTGCGCGGACATCCCTATCTTCAAGTAATGTTTTCCAATAATCTCCTGTATAATATACTTCCCTCAAACCACGATTAATGTTATTTTCTCACCTCATTCTTGGTCTACCCACTGGGTGCTTTCCCTCTGGTATTCCGACAGAGTCTCCTTGCCTCACTTTCATTCTCTATTTGTGCCACAAGAACAGAGTTTCCATGACTCTCTTTCATTCTCCATTCTTTCCACATGTCCGCCCATCGCAGTCTGCGAGACTTAATATAATATAATAAAGATAATGCAGCTCACTGTATGAAGTCTTCTCCATTCGTTTGTCTCCTCTTCTCCCTTCAGTATAAACTTTTTCCTAAGAACTTTATTCCCAAATACTTGTAATATTTTCTCCTCCCTTAAAGTAAAAGTCCATGTTTCACATCCGTATAATTTAACTGGGAGAATAATAGTTGTATATATTTTCAGTTTAATGTTTTTTGAGAGAAGTTGGGACGACAAGAGTTCCTGTAATGCATAATAGCGCACATTTCCAGAATTGGGCTTATGTTTAATTTCTTTGTGCGCCTCATTCCTGTTTGTAATTATTGTTCCTACGTATTTGAATTGAGCCACTCCTTCAAATTATCCCTCATTTGTCATTAACTGCCCGTTTCTATTCTCTACGTGTGTCCATATTAATTTTACTGATGTTTATCTCTAGCCCCAATTTTTAGTGTTACTCAATCGAGTATGAATGTTAGCCCTAAATATATTTTCGCTATCGCCTAATAATATGAAATCATCAACATAAACTAAGAGCTTATTAATACCATTGAGTTATAGAGCTTCTTCATCGTGTAAAGATTTGATGGCTTGCTCTAGTACAAAATTGGATAGTAAAGGAGATAGTGCATTTCCTTGTTTTAACCCATTGCGAATTTCAAAAGTAGCCTATCTGATGATCGTTTGCGAACACGAACCCTACTCTTTGTGTCATTTAGACACATTCGAATAAGCCTAACTTTTTTAGGAATTCGGAGCATCGGTTGGATACTGTATACCTTATTCCTCTTCATTGAATCGTATGCCTTTTTTTAAGTCTACGTATAGCTGATGCATAGAACCATTATGTTTCTTTATTAAAATCTATCTTATACCGGTATTAAAAATCTGAACTATTGTAGACCTGTTTCTTCTACCACATTGACGATCACCTATTATGCCTAAATATAGGGAGAAATATGGATATAATATATTTAAAATATTAAAATTATAAAATTCTATATCTTTTATGTCAATCATCCTCAACATAAACAAATTCCTGTTTATAAAGTACTAGCTAATACCCGGTGTGCGCTGCTACGCCTAAATAAATGATAATGTGTTGGTACGTTTGGTTGAACAAGTAAAAGGAAAAATAATTATAAATTTATATCGTTATTTTTTTTAGATACCCCGTGCTGATTACCCGGCATTGCCCGGGAATCTACTTATCCCTATCTTTTTGGCATCAATGAAAGACAAAAATGGTTAAATATAAAATATAAACATATGCTGTTGCGCGCTTTTTTGTAAAGTTTTTTTGAGATATTCAATTCTATGTAGGCCTACATTAATTTGGTGTATTTGTTATGGTTTAGGCAGCGTAAGCCATTTAAGCGTACAAAAAATTTTTTTATTTAACTTTTTCACTACAAAGGGCGATGTTTAAGGGTGAGGGGCTTGAGCATTAAAACTCTCTTATAGCCTATAACCTTCTCGGGAAAATCCTGAACATTTTGCAAAAAGCCCCATCACAATCGACAAGTTCACGCTTCTCCGGAAATCTACTTACGGTATCCCGATCTTCTTGGCGCCATGAAAGAAAAAATGGCTATTGTGAGTTATCCGTAAAAGATAAACATATACTGTCGCGCACATCTTTATGGAGTTTTTTGAGATATTCAATTCTGTGTAAATTAATTTGGTGTATTTGTTATGCTTTGCGCAGTGTAAACCATTTAAGCGTCAAAAATGATTATTTCTCACTTTTTCACTACAAAGGGTGATTTTTAAGGGTGCAGGAGTTGAGTATCACAATTCTCTTATAGCGCATGTTCATTCCGGGAATCTCCTGAACATCATAATCGGATCAACGGTATGGCCGCGCATAAAGAACAAACAAACAAACATTTATTTTTATATATTAGATCGTTAAACATTACAAATGTGGGCCTTTCAGAAGACAGTCTTCCATCATCAGCATCTATAATGGTACGAACTATATGAAAGACTGCTTTCTTAAAGGCTTACTTTTTTAATGTTTGACCATGTTTTTATAAAACAGAAGTTTAAGTTGGGGACGACTGATACAGCAGATACCAAATTTTATAATCCTTATATTTCAATCAATAACCTCAACTGTGGTTTACCATAAATCTTAAAAATATTGACTAATATGTTTGTTAAAATTTTGTAAGAATTTAAAATGTCTCTGTAGTTTTTTAAATTAATTTTTATATTCTCCCTTATAGAATGCTACAGTAAACACTGGTCAACATGATTTTTGTCTCATGAGTACTAATAGTTGTACTTAATGCAGTTTTTTATCGTGTTTTCAAATATGTATTCGGAATTTCTCCATCACCCACATTTTTTTTTAAATTCAATTTCAATTAATGGATTTAAATAATTATTTTTTTAATAAAGCTTTTTCGTCCATTGTAAAATAAAACCAAATGAGCTAACTCAAATGGTTTCAGCTATGGAAAAGAGATATCAAGGCAAATGGAATCCTAATATGCTGGCCGATTATTGTTGGTCCATCAAGAGGGATGCTCCACAGGCGAAATATAGCAGAAAATAGTCATTTCTTACTTTCTAGGTGAGTCCGAATGTTCGAATATTATATAGTTACGAATGTAGTAAATATTAAAGTGTTTGAAATTATAAATTCCTGTCTCTCGGAAACCTTGCGTGATGGAGAAAAACCGATATCATATTTGAATTCAGGAGAAAACATACTATCAGAATCACATATTTTCTTCTTAAAACTTACATTTAATGTTTGACCATGTTTTATAAAGAGAAGTTTATGTTGAGGATGACTGACACAACAGGTACCGAAGTTTATAATTTTAATATTTCAATCAATAATCTCAACGGTGGTTTACCATACATTTTAAAAGTATTGACTAATATGTTTGTTAACATTTTTTTATAAGAATTTGAAAGCAATGAGACGCCCCTGTAGTTTTTAAATACATTTTTATCTTCTTCCTTATAGATTGGTACGATAACACTGATCAACGAAAAATAAACTTTTTTCTTTTTTTTTTTGGTCTCGGGAAGAAAAATATGTGATTCTGATAGTATTTGTTCTCCTAAATTCAAATATGATATCGGGTTTTCTCCATCATGCAAAGTTTCCGAGAGACGCAAACACTTTAATATTTTCTACATTCGTAACTACACAATATTCGAAAATTCGGACTCGCCTAGAAAGTAAGAAATGATGATTTTCTGCTATATTTCGCCTGTGGAGCATCCGTCTTGATGGTCAAACAATAATCGGCCAGCATATTAGGATTCCATTTGCCTTGATATCTATTTTCCAAGCTGAAAACTCCTGATGAAAGTGTTCCCCGTGCTCTTCGCTCACTGCGCCAAGATTTTTCGGGAAGAAATCTAGGTTTATTAAAAAATAATTCTTTAAATCCATAAATTGAAATAAACAAACTGTGGGTGATGGAGAAATTCCGAATACATATTTGAAAACACGATAAAAAAACTGCATTAAGTACAACTATTGATACTCATGAGACAAAAATCATGTTGACCAGTGTAATTAATTCCATTCGTTAGGAAGAGCCTCTTTTCCATACTAATCATATCTAGCAACCGACGCATCTTGTCCATCAATTTTTCTCCCCCTGATTTTATCAGTTCTGCTGGGATCCCATCTGAACCTGATAATTCCACGTTTGTTGCTGTCCCTGGCTACCAGATGATAGCACAGATAATCATTTTATTTACTTAGCGAAATCTCTTAATTTTAATGTCAGTTTTATTAACCTGTTTTGCTCCTTTTGTATCAAGTAGTTATGATACTCGATATTATCGATAAGAGACTGACTATTCTGTTGTACGGCCGGGAATGATTCTAACGCTGTGATGCCATTACACCATTAGAGGTGGGCGGTAATGTAAAGTGCAATCTACTCTCGTTGTGAGTATCATTGATTGTAAAGGTATTTATACTTTTATTAGAGCGTTTAACTTAACAGTTAAAAAATAATAAAGATAACTAGAAAATCAAATCACGATGGAAAAAATTGAATGTTGCTAATTGTGATGAAAGGTTGGTTGATGGATTATCAAATAAACATTCTCTCTTCCCACAAATGACAGAGGTTAAAGTGAAAATAGAAAGAGCGAGGATGGAATAATTTTAAAACTAAATTAACAGTTTTCCGTGAAATAGCTGTAAAAACTGGAGTGAGGGGAAATAGTTGAAATTCTTGTCATAGTTTATTATGTGGCACGTGGAGAGAGTTGGCATTATGTGGCGGGAATCAAATTATCCAGAGAGCTGTGCTCCCGCAGTCTGCGGTCATCTCAAATATTGATGTTACTAGTGATCGATAGTATTCCTGGCCTTCGTCAGGAATTAGGCATATGTTAACATTCTAACACTTCATATACAAATTATTAACGGAAATTGGTTCTAAGGAGTAACTAAAAACTGCTTAATCCAATTAATACTAATAAAATTCATTGTTAAAACCGTTGAGGTGGAGAGTCATAAAATAAAATAAGTTAAAATACCTTCTTAGGTAAAATCCGTCGTCCTCAACTTTTAAAATATGTAATCTTTATGTCTGTAGGCCTTTCAGGACATCCGTTCCATCTTCAGCAGTTCATTCTTCGCTACAGCATCCAGTATGATGTTTGATGCTGTAGCGAAGAATGAACTGCTGAAGATGGGACGGATGTCCTGAAAGGCCTACAGACATAAAGATTACATATTTTAAAAGTTGAGGACGACGGATTTTAGCTAAGAAGGTATTTTAACTTATTTTATTTTATTAATCCAGTTGTTTTCCAAGAATGAAATAGAAAAAACATATGGAGAACAGATCATGTCGCGACAGGCCTAGAAGACTTTTGGCCTATTGGCATCACATCCTTATGTGTTAATCACAGAGATGGACGATAATGTAGCCAACATACGGGTGGCATATGGTCAGCATGTCTGGTTCCTCAGTCGTTATAGCCTGTTTTCTCAACATGGAGCCGCTACTTATTGTAGCTACCAAAATTTCTCATGATGCTGGTGGGGTATCGGTCTCATACTGGACGAAATTCCATGAGGAAATT
The DNA here is from genome assembly GCA_030220185.1 of Diploptera punctata. Classification (NCBI taxonomy): domain Eukaryota; kingdom Metazoa; phylum Arthropoda; class Insecta; order Blattodea; family Blaberidae; genus Diploptera; species Diploptera punctata. The sequence continues at coordinate 6,372 of JASPKZ010003066.1, read as the reverse complement.
TCTTTCTCTATGGGGACCCGTACTAGCACAAGTCCCGTAGGTCTATGCCATGGCAGCATGCGGTAAACCGCTCGGCTACAGCGCGGGAGAAGAAGTATAGTAAATATAAAGAGTGTCAAAACTGTTTACGTTTCAGAGACGAAACAGGAGATAAAAATAAAATTTTATGCGACTATTTAACTCATGCCCCAAATGGGAGTTAATGACCAATCACATTTCAATGAATTTTGATTTATAACCAATCACAATCGTTTTTCACATCGATTTTATCAGTTTAATTCTATCACTTTAAAATCAAGCTCCTCCTTTTTAACATTCTGAATAGGTTAGACCATTATTTTGCAGTGACTGACTCTTTAAGAAATACGTTGAATATAACAATTTATATATTAAGATGTAAGAATTCTAGAATGCATGTGGCTATCAGATTGTATATATAGTGCACGAATGTAACCAGATAGTGCTTGCAGGGTATAATATAAAACATTTGTAGCAATTGATTACATCACAAAAAAAAAAAGGAACCACTGTTTGCACTTTCTTAAACGTATTATTTCCCAGGTAATAACGTTGCAGAAAAATATAATTGACATATTTACATCATTGGACATCAGAAATTATTTTTTTTATTATATACAACTTTCGTCATTAGATGATTGCCTCAAGGACAAAGTGATACAGACAATTCATTTTCGAAATTGACGAAATACATTTTGTAAATACGTTAAATTTCAAATTGTAATAGAAGTATACATACCATAAAGTAGAAGTTTTGTAAAGATGGTTTCTTAAAATTAAAATTGATCCTCTAATGGCAGCGATGGCAATTTTAGAAAGATACACCCTGTCCAAATCTAAGAAATTCCAAAATTTAGCTAAGAATCCTGGTATACTTCTTCCCCGATCATCAATCCTTTGACAGTTATACTATCTAATTGGTATTTATCTTTGTAATAGTCAATTGCTGGCTAATATATGGCTTTCTTTTCACTGTCAACTTCTTCAGGTTGGCCACTATGAATCTCAAACGGATTGTGGGATCTAATATTATACTAGAAGGTGGTCTAAATACAATAATATCTATCCATCTATTACTTCCATTAGTGGCCACACCATGAACTTCCTCATAAATTGTGCATCCATAATCTCACAAGGCTTCTGCCATCATATTTCGAATAGAGTGGTGCCGAATGTTTCTCAGTGATTCTCCAAACGGACAATTGATGTTTCATTTTTTCTCCACTAGAGTGCATTCTTACAATATTGCATCCTTTGGCAATAAATAATATGATCTGGTTGCAGTGACGAACAAGTGAAACATAGCAAACATTTCTCATTTGTTTTCAAACATAGCCATTTACATTATATATATATATATATATATATATATATATATATATATATTTCAAATGCCCCAGGTTTGTCTTTCGACATTCCTGGTTTCTCTCCTGGCATGGCGTAGGCCTACTTGTAACCCACTTCTGAGGTTGGGGCGCCTGGAAGGCGGTGTTACGTTGCCCCGATGATATGATGGGTGGTGATGATGATAATGGTGCGCCAGGAGAGTCCCTAATCGTAAGCTTAACCTAAGATGAATATGAATGATGATGATTGCGATGGCCATATGATTTCGGGGACCGTTTGGGCCTTAAAGTTTTCCTGATATTTGTCTTACAGGTGAGGACAAACCCAGATAAAAACCTCACCGGGGATCGAACCCGGGCCCGCTGCTTGACAAGGCAACACGCTACCCCGAGACCACAGCGGTGGACTACATTAAATATGTAAATATTTTAAAATAACTATATATAAATAATTATTTGTGAGTAAATAGCTTAATTTTTTTCGTTAAATAGTCCTAACAAATGCCACTCTTGATTTCCAAATTATCGATAAATTCACTCGTGGCATTACTTATGACAAAACTTAAAGACGGATTCACATTATCCATTTTTGCGTTTTACAAATTGGTTTTCAGTTTCCCCATAGGCTACTTGAATCTATTTATGGATGAGAAAATATATATCGTTCATCTACTTAGAGACGGTGTTGAACCCGCCGTTGCATTTAATTGGATGCACAATTCATTCCTGTATATTAAGAAATGACTGATACTAAAAAAAATCCAAAATTTACAGAAATAAGTTTTATAAGTATGATATATTAGTTATACTGTCTCTTACACAAATCGTTTCATATCCTCCCACAAAATAAAATTGATTGTTGTAAGGTCGGGTGATCGAGTGGCCATGGTACTGATCTATCCATGCCAATCATGTTTGTTGATGCCCTGATTTGCATTTCAACTTGTTGCAGGCGCAGAAGTAAAAAACAAACTGATTGGTATGTGATATGAGGGACTGGACAACTTATCATTTAAAGCTACCTATCGGAAAATGGTTCATATTTCAAAGTTTGGTTGCATAAACATATTGTTTATTTGTATCTCCTCTGTCATCCTTGAAATGTCGTAAAACTATAATTTTCTCACTCTGTATATAATGGATGATGGCACTTGTTTCCAGAATTCAAAACGTAAATAGGCCTACATAATATTTGTGGAGTGAGGAAAGCCGAAATGGGGGAAAAATAATTAAAATAAAAGAAGAAAATTCAGTAGAAACAATTTATTTCTAGGTTTGCATTTTATACCCAAATTTATACACCAATTCTTCCCTCTAGTAATCTCTATTTTTTAATCATATTGCCTCAGCCCCTTCCTGATCATTATTTTATTTATTATAATTTCATATATCCAGGAGTGACTACATTGGCCTTCATTTTTCCGATGTCTTCCATTCGGCGGAAAAGGCTCATTTGTTTATTTGTCCATACTACAACGAGCTGTAGGCTAAAGAAGAAGAAGAAAGGAAGAAGAAGAAGAGAAGAAGAAGAAGAAGAAGAAGAAGAAGAAGAAGAAGAAGAAGAAGAAGAAGAAGAAGAAGAAGAAGAAGAAGAAGAAGAAGAAGAAGAAGAAGAAGAAGAAGAAGAAGAAGAAGAAGAAGAAGAAGAAGAAGAAGAAGAAGAACAAGACGAAGAACAAGAACAAGAACAAGAACAAGAACAAGAAACAAGAACAAGAAGAAGAAGAAGAAGAAGAAGAAGAAGAAGAAGAAGAAGAAGAAGAAGAAGAAGAAGAAGAAGAAGAAGAACAAGAAGAAGAAGAAGAACAAGAAGAAGAAAAAAGAACAAGAAGAAGAAAAGAAGAGAACAAGAAGAAGAAGAAGAAGAAGAAGAAGAAGAAGAAGAAGAACAAGAAGAAGAAGAAGAAGAAGAAGAAGAAGAAGAAGAAGAAGAAGAAGAAGAAGAAGAACAAGAAGAGGAAGAAGAAGAAGAACAAGAAGAGGAAGAAGAAGAAGAACAAGAAGAGGAAGAAGAACAACAAAGAAGAGGAAGAAGAAGAAGAAGAAGAGGAAGAAGAAGAAGAACAAGAAGAAGAAGAAGAAGAACAAGAAGAAGAAGAAGAGGACAGAAGAAGAAGAAGAAGAAGAAGAAGAAGGAAGAAGAAGAGAAGAAGAGGAAGAAGAAGAACAAGAAGAAGAAGAACAAGAAGAAGAAGAACAAGAAGAAGAATGAGGAAGAAGTAAGAAGATGAAGAAGAAGAAGAGGAAGAAGAATAATAGGAAGTAATAATAAGATGAATAATAATAATATATAATAATAATAATAGTAATAATGAATAATAATATTAATAATATGTTTAATTATAATGTTAATAATATTTGATTAATAATAATAATAATATTAATAATAATAATATTATTATTAATAATAATAATATTAATAATAATAATATTAATAATAATATTATTATTAATAATAATAATATTAATAATAATAATATTAATAATAATAATATTAATAATAATAATATTAATAATATATATTAATAGGATAATGAGGAGGCCATGGCTGATTGTCTATGCGGGGATTATATGCTCCTGTATTTCTTCATTCTATTATAGTTTCTTGTGATATTACTGTGTAAATTATTGGGTTTGTGAAGTGTTTAATATTTAACTATATACGAATATTAGTAGTTCTTCAAATGTGATAATATTTCATAGTAAGTTCAATTTTTAATATATTCGTTGGACTTGTTTATTTTGCTTAGCAACCATATAACGTTCTTTTGTTTCTCAATTTGTGTATATACAATCAAGATTGTAAAACATTAATTTACAAATTGTATCGTTATGGAGGGCGTCAAGGGGGCTCTTTCGAGCAGTGCCTTGAGACCCTACAAACAGTAACGGAGGAAAGTGGAAAGATGAGAAAGGACCTAAAAGAGAAAATACTAGATACTGTGACTAAGCTAAGGGAGATTTTCAATTCTATGGCAAAGGAGACTTTAGTACAAGAAAAGAAAATTGTGATTTAAACAAAACAATTAATAGAAGTACAAAACAACGCTACTGCGACATCTTTCCGAGGGGAAAAAGACGTATTCCGAAATTGTGATGAAACATTCCCCAAAGGCATAAGCAAACGAGAACTTTCAAAGTAATTGTAAAGTCTAAGAAGAATGACAGTACAGATAATATGAAAACTCTAATAAAACAGAAAGTTAACCCAACTGAGATAAGGCTGGTGTATGCACTTTTAAATCCCTTACAAATGGAAATATATAATGGAGTCTAACACCAAATCTGACGCAGAAAAGATATGCTCCAGCATCAATGAAAAATGTGGCGCAGAAAATAGAAGCTAATGAAATGAAATTGAGAAAACCCTAAAATGATAATATATAATGTTCCACAGGAAATGGAAATGAATCAAATGAAGCAAGCAATATGTGATCAAAACACAGAATTGAATATAAAGGAAGGACGACTTTCAGCCAAAATTTGTCTTTAAAGATGAGAAAAGGCACATAAACTTGGTCATAGAAATAAAGTCAGTAGTAAGGAAGACAATACTAGGTACAAAGATCAAATTGGGTTGGAACATGTGTAACTTAGATGATTACATTAAAATAAGCAGATGTTTTAAGTGCAGTAAGTATAACCATCGCGCCCAAGAGTGTAGAGGCGATCAAACATGTCCACTCTGCACAGGTAATCATCACATTAGAGAATGCACAGTAAGAAAAGAAGAATATAAATGTATAATTGTGTTAATCACAATAAAATACAATAAAACGGCACTGGTAAATGAGAATCACTCTTCACTTGATAAAGAATGTAATATTATAAGGCAATGTTAAATAAGTATATCTTAACACAGATATTAATATGGCTACAAGTCATAATATAGGTGCGAATAATAACCAGTCTCATACATTAAGATGTCTCCAACTTAACATGCAACATTCTAGGAATGCAACCAACAATTTAGTGCAAATTATAAGCGAACAAAACACAGACTAATATTATGCGGGAACCGTATATTATTAATAATCAACTGGCAGGTCTCCCAAGACGTTTGTAACATTTACAGGGGAACCGGGAGAGAAAACGTACTGCAATAATAACTAATAATAACAAAATGGCTACAATAGCTATTAATCAGCTAAGTAACATGGACTGGTGTTGTAGTAGAAATCATTACCAGCAACAAAAATTTTACGCCTGCGAGTTTATACTTCGATATCGAAAGAGACATAGAAAGAGATATACAACATATTGAAACTATAATACATCACGCAAGGACTTTGAGTATAATCGCAGTTGCACAATGCTAGGAGCATAACGTGGTCGACAATAAAACGAACCAACGAGGTAAAAACTTGAGAATTTATAATACCAGGAACTTAATAATATTAACGAAGAAATGGAATCCCAAATTTGGCTATAGAGCTAGCAGTCGAGTGACTAACAATCTCGACTTCTAATCTTTCATCGTATTGAGTGGACCAGCGGAGAGGAGGAAAGTTGTTGACCACAAACTCATCTCTTCAAAATAGAGATTAATGGATACAGAAACTGGACAGAATATTATCCACGAACATATAAAAGAAGAAAATCCACAACTTGAGAAAGCCTGATGGACGATCAGAGCCACGTTAGTGTACAACACAGATACTATAATTTGAAAAGAACTAACAGAGAAATTAGAAAACCAAACCACACTGATGAGGTATAGAAGATTCCTTTTCTGCATTCAATGCAGTGATTGGCATTCCAACCAAAGGATTAGTAAAAAAAGGCAAGTTAGATCTGTCCTTGGTGGACAACTGAATTACGATTCTACGTAAAGACCAACGCATGAGGCGAAGTACCAAAGAAACGCAGAACAATTCAAAACTAAGAGAAGAGAGAAGAACCTACCAAGAAGGAAAACGGGGCGTATCAAGTAAGCGCCAAGAGGAAAAAAAAGTCATGGAGAAGTGCGTGTACAGTTACACCTGGATCAATCCATGGAACGTAGGTT
>JASPKZ010003065.1:110000-253423 GCA_030220185.1 Diploptera punctata | reverse complement strand
TCAAAAATACTATCTAGAGGTTTAATCCTGATTTATAATGCCAAAATACCGTCTACAGGCCAATATTTCAAAATAAGTGTTTCCAAGCTATAGCTTGGGTGGTTTTCCAAGAAATGTCAAAATTTTCGAAATTTCAAAAACTGCAAAAATACCATCTAAAGGATGTGTCCGGGATTTAAACTAAAAAATCCGGTCTAAATCCAAAATTTCAAAATAGTGTTTTCCAAGGCTATTGTCTTGGAGGTTTCCCAAAAAATGTCCAAATTTTCTAAATTTCAAAAACTGCAAAAACACTATCTAGAGGGTGTGTCCGAGATTTATAATGCAAAAAATCCGGCCTAATCCAAAATATCAAAATAGTATTTTTCAAGGCTATAGTCTTGGTGGCTATCCAAAAAAATGTCAACATTTTCGAAACTTCAAAATGTGCAAAAATACTATCTAGAGGTTGTGTCCGGGTATTATAATGCAAAAAATCCGGTCTAAATCCAAAATTTCAAATTAGTGTTTTCCAACGCTATAGTCTTGGTGGTTTTCCAAAAAATGTGAAAATTTTCGAAATTTCAAAATCTGCAAATATACTATCTAGAGGATGTCCGGGATTTATAATGCAAAAAAATCTGGTCTAAATCCAAAATTGCAAAATAGTGTTTTCCAAGGCTATATATAGTCTTGGTGGTTTTCCAAAAGATGTCAATATTTTCGAAATTTCAAAAACTTGAAAAATACTATCTAGAGGTTGTTTCCGTGATTTATAATGCAAAAAATCCGGTCTAAATCCAAAATTTCAAAATAGTGTTTTCCAAGGCTATAGTCTTGGTGGTTTTCCAAAAAAAGTCAAAATTTTCGAAATTTAAAAAACTGTAAAAATGCTATCTAGAGGGTGTGTCCGTGATTTACAATGCAAAGAATACGGTCTAAATCCAAAATTGCAAAATAGTGCTTTCCAAGGCTATAGTCTTGGTGGTTTCCCAAAAAATGTCAAAATTTTTGTAATTTCAAAAAGTGCAAAAATACCTTCCAGAGGGTGTGTTCGGGATTTATAATGCAAAAAATTCGGTCTAAGTCCAAAATTTGATAATAGTGTTTTCCAAGGCTATAGATTTGGTGGTTTTCCAAAAAATGTCAAAATTTTCGAAATTTCAAAAACTGCAAAAAATACTATCTAGAGGGTGTGTTCGGAATTTATAATGGAAAAAATCCCGTCTAAATCCAAAATTACAAAATAGAGTTTTCCAAGGCTAGACTTGGTGTTTTTCCAAAAAAGGTCAATATTATCCAAATTTCAGAAACTGCAAAAATACACTCTAGAGGGTGTGTCCGGGATTTATAATGCAAAAAATCCGGTCTAAACCCAAAATTTCAAAATAGTGTTTTCGAAGTCTATAGTCTTGATTGTTTTCCAAAAAATATTTGATTGTTTTCCAAAAAATGTCAAAATTTCAAAATAGTGTTTTCCAAGGCTACAGTCTTGCTGCTTTTCCAAAAAATGTCAAAATTTTCGAAATTTCAAAAACTGCAAAAATACTATCTAGAGGTTGTGACCGGGATTTTTAATGCAAAAAATCCGGTCTAAATCCAAAATTTCAAAATAGTGTTTTCAAAGACTATATTCTTGCTGGATTTCCAAAAAATGCCAAAAAATTTCGAAATTTAAAAAACTTGAAAAATACTATCTAGAGGTTGTTTCCGTGATTTATAATGCAAAAAATCCGGTCTAAATCCAAAATTTCAAAATAGTGTTTTCCAAGGCTATAGTCTTGGTGGTTTTACAAATAGTGTCAAAATTTTCGAAATTTAAAAAACTGTAAATATCCTATCTAGAGGGTGTGTCCGGGATTTACAATGCAAAAAAATCCGGTCTAAATCCAAAATTCCAAAATAGTGCTTTCCAAGGCTATAGTCTTGCTGGTTCTCCAAAAAATGTCAAAATTTTTGAAAATTCAAAAACTGTAAAAATACGATCTAGAGGATGTGTCCGGGATTTATAATGCAAAAAATCCGGTCTGAATCCAAGATTTCAAAATAGTGTTTTCAAAGACTATAGTCTTGCTGGTTTTCCAAAAAAGCCAAAAAATTTCGAAATTTCAAAAACTTCAAAAATACTATCTAGAGGTAGTTTCCGTGATTTATAATGCAAAAAATCCGGTCTAAATCCAAAATTTCAAAATAGTGTTTTCCAAGGCTATAGTCTTGGTGGTTTTCCAAAAAATGTCAAAATTTTCCAAATTTCAAAAACTTCAAAAATACTATCTAGAGAGTGTATCCGGGATTTATAATGCAAAAAATCACAGAGGTAGATGATCAACAGCCAATGTAGGGGTGACATGTGGTTAGCATGTCGAGTCCCCCAGCCGTTATAGCTGGTTCCTCAACCTGGAGCCGCTACTTATTGTAGCTACCCAATTGCCTCACGATGCTGCGTGGGCACCGGTCTAATACTGGCCGAAATACCATGAGAAAATTTCTTCCCCCATGGAGACTCGAACCAGCGCAAGTCCCGTAGCTCTGCGCCAAGGCTTCCTGCCTTAAACGCTCGGCTACGGCGCGGGACCGGTCTAAATCCAAAATTTCAAAATAGTGTTTTCCAAGGCTTTAGTCTTGGTGGTTTTCCAAAAAATGTCAAAATTTTAGAAATTTCAAAAAGTGCAAAAATACTATCCAGAGGGTGTGTCCGGGATTTATAATGCAAAAAATTCGGTCTAAATCCAAAATTTCAAACTAGTGTTTTACAAGGCTATAGTCTTGGTGGTTTTCCAAAAGATGTCAAAATTTTCGAAATTTCAAAAAATTTCAAAAATACTACCTAGAAGATGTGTTCGGGATTTATAATGCAAAAAATCTGGTCTAGATCCAAAATTTCAAAATAGTGTTTTCCAAGGCTATAGTCTTGGTGGTTTTCCAAAAAATTTCAAAATTTTCCAAATTTCAAAAACTGCAAAAATACACTCTAGAGGGTGTGTCCGGCATTTATAATGCAAAAAATCCCGTCTAAATCCAAAATTTCAAAATAGTGTTTTCCAAGGCTATAGTCTTGGTGGTTTTCCAAAAAATGTGAAAATTTTCGAAATATCAAAATCTACAAAAATACTATCTAGAGGGTGTGTCGGGATTTCTATTGCAACAAATCCGGTCTAAATCCAAAATTGCAAAATAGTGCTTTCCAAGACTATAGTCTTGGTGGTTTTTCAAAAAAAATGTCAAAATTTTCAAAATTCAAAAACTTCAAAAAAACTATCTAGAGGATGTAACCGGGATTTATAATGCAAAAATTCCGGTCTAAATCCAAAATTTCAGAATAGTGTTTTCCAAAAAATGACAAAATTTTCGAAATTTCAAAAACTGCATTAATACTATGTAGAGGGTGTGTCCCGGATTTATAATGCAAAAAAACCGGTCTAAAACTAAAATTTGAAAATAGTGTTTTCCAAGACTATAGTCTTGGTGGTCTTCCAAAAAATGTCAAAATTTTCGAAATTTCAAAAACTGCAAAAATAATATCTAGAGGGTGTGTCCGGGATTTATAATGCAAAAAATCCGGTATAAATCCAAAATTTCAAAATAGTGTTTTCGTAATTTCGAAATTCTTGGTGGTTTTCCAAAAAATGTCAAAATTTTCGAAATTTCAAAAACTTAAAACAAATACCTAGAGGGTGTGTCCTGGATTTATAATGCAAAAAATCCGGTCTAAATCCAAAATTTCAAAATAGTGTATTGTTTTCCAAAAAATGTCAATTTTCGAAATTTCTAAAACTGCAAAAATACTATCTAGAGGGGGTGTCCGGGATTTATAATGCAAAAAATCCGGTCTAAATCCAAAATTTCAAAATAGTGTTTTCAAAGACTATAGTCTTGGTGGTTTTCCAAAAAATGCCAAAAAATTTCGAAATTTCAAAAACTTCAAAAATACTATCTGGAGGTTGTATCCTTGATTTATAATGCAAAAAATCCGGTCTTATCCAAAATTTCAAAATAGTGTTTTCCAAGGCTATAGTCTTGGTGGTTTTCCAAAAAAATGTCAAAATTTTCGAAATTTCAAAAACTGCAATAATACTATCTAGAGACTATAGCCTGGGAAAACTCAATTTTATAATTTTGAATTTAGACAGGATTTTTTACATTGGATATCCCGGACACCTTTTACATTTTATTTTTGCAGATTTGAAATTTCGAAAATTTTGACTTTTTTTGGAAAAACACCTGTACTACAGCCAGTTTGATTATCAGTCGTCCAGGAGAACATCGGTGATGAAATTACCGATGATGAAACTACCTAGGTTTTGAAACCGGTGTATTTGGAAAGACTGGAAATGAGGTGAGTATAAAGAATTTTAATATTGTATTCTAAAATACCTTTTCGGTATTCTTGGCCATGTCTTGTAATATTGCCTTCTCGGCATTTCATCGCCTTCTGTGTGTGACATCTTCATCTCCTGAAGATGTCACCCACAGAAGGCGATGAAACGTCGAGAAGACAACACTGCAAGACACAGCCAAGAATCCCAAAAAAGGTATTTTAGAATACATAACGATAGCCGTGAAAGTTTTAACCAATATAATTTTAATATTATTAATTATTGTAGGGCTGTTTTCCACAGCTATTGAGGTATCATGATCTGATTTGAGAGCGGATTTTTTAAAATCTGGCCGTGGCTAGAAATATCTTAAATGTGCCTCTATGACCATCAAAACTCCTTTGCCATGTGCAGTGGCATAAAAATGCCACTCTGCTTCAAAGCCTTTCAAATTGTTATGCTGATTATACAAATTTGCAAACCTCTTCTGATTTTTATATTGCGCTTCCTAGCCATTTGAATAGTAAAATTCACATTCAAGTTTGGGAGCAATTCTGTCCCAAAAGAGCACAAAGTGCTTTTGTTTTTGTTTTTTTTGTAGATATAAAACAAGTACTGTGTCATGTCTCAAACATTCCGAGATATAAAAACAAACTAAAATATTTTAATGTTATTATTAATTTAACACTTTTCACTGAAGGATAAATTATATTTGAAGAGAAAAAAAAAATTGGCCTGGAAAGCCAAAGGTCCCGGGTTCGAGCCTCGGTCTAGGCGAAAATTTTTCTCTTCAAATATAAAATATTTTAGTTCATTATTTTCCTTGCAGTAAGTGGATGAACAGCAGCCACTGATTTGATAAAACTTACGGGAAATAACATTATGAGGCTTTCAAGTTAATAAATACAATGAGTCGCAATTATCATAAGTAATGCCACGAGTTATTTCCAATTTATCTAGAGAATTTGGAAATCAAGAGTGGCATTTGTTAGGACTATTTAACGAATAAAATTAAGCTGTTTACTCACAAATCATTATTTAACTAGTTATTTTAAAATATTTATATATTTCATGTAAACGGCTATGTTTGAAAACAAATGAGAAGCGATAGGTATGCTTCATCTGCTTCTTTTGTTTATCACTGCAACCAGATCATACTATTTATTGCCAAAGGAACGCAATATTGTAAGAATGCTCTCTAGTGGAGAAAAAATGAAACACATCAAACTGTATATTAATTCATTTCTGATGTCGTATGATGTAAATATGACAATTATATTTTTCTGGATTGTTACCTGGGAAAAAATACATTTAAGAAAGTGCAAACAGTGGTTTCTTTTTTCTTGGTGGTATAATCAATTGCTACAAATGTTTTTATATTAATTCTCGCATGTGGCATGTGTTGACATTCATGCACTATATATACAATCCGGTAGCCGTATTTCTCACTGGCTCAGTCACTGCAAAATAATGGTCAGACCTGTTCAGAATATTAAAAAGGAGGAGCTTTCTTTAATATGGTAATTATAACACTGATAAATATTTCGTGAAACACGACTCTGATTGGTTGTAAAACAGAATCATTGAAACATGATTGGCTATTGAGTCCCATTTGGGGCATGAGTTAAATAGTCCACAACATACATGCTTATAATTTTTTTTTTCAAATGCCCCAGGTTTGTCTTTCGACATTCCTGGTTTCTCTTCTGGCATGGCGTACTTGTAACCCACTTCTGAGGTTGGGGCGCCTAGAAGGCGGGGTTACGTTACCCCGATGATATGATGGGTGATGATGATGATAATGGTGTGCCAGGAGAGTCCCTAATCCTAAGCTTAACCTAAGATGAATATGAATGATGATGATTGCAATGGCCATATGATTTCGGGGACTGTTTGGGCCTTAAAGTTTTCCTGACATTTGTCTTACAGGTGAGGAAAACCCCCGATAAAAACCTCACCCAGAAAAACTGTCCCGACCGGGGATCGAACCCGGGCCCGCTGCGTGACAAGGCAGCACGCTACCCCGAGACCACAGCAGTGGACCTAATAATAAATATTATAATATACTAACAATAGCTGCTGCACAATACCTTATTCAGAATCCAAGAAAGAAGCTGAGAATTCTTCTTTATCCTTATCCTCCTCCCCCATATCGTTGTCAGAATCATCTTCCAAGTTGATAATGAATTAATTAGTAAGTCCATAACTGATCTTGTTCCATAAATTTTATAAATTAATGAGCCATTTTTACAATTTACCTCATAGTTTGTTTTCTTAAACACGAAAACTGCTGTTTTCAAAAGGTCCATTTCAACCGCCATTATCTAATGCAGCACTTTTTTTCTGGAAAAAAGGTGCCAGTACTCACAGAGAGGATGTTATTCCAGCAACTTCCACAATTTTAACATGTCCTCCGATGTACACTCATTGTTTCTAGATGGCTTCTTGCTTTTGGTATCAACTGCAGAATGATTCCTTGGAGCAGCCATGAGTCTACATATTTGCTAGGTCTGAATTGAGTGAGAGAAGGCCCTACTATCCTGATGAACAGCAGTGCAGAAGAGTCCTTACGAGCATAGATGACCTAGTTGAAGTAACTATAAGATTCAGTTGAGAGAAACCCCATTTACATTCAATGGAAGATATTGCAATTGTGCCCAGTGTGTGCTTCAGAGGAAGTAGTATATCTGGAAGTTTATTTCTTGAAGATATTCACGAAAACCATGAACTGCTTCTCTTTCATTCAAGCGAAATTTTCGTGCTAACTTTCTAATTTCAGCTTCACCAAATGTAAGATGTTTCCCAGGATTTTCTGGCCAATACTTGGAATCAAAAACCTTGGCACATTCAGGTAAATCAGCATCATCTCCTTCAAGCAGATACTTTCTAACAGCTTCTTTCAGACTTTTATAAAAATCAGTTGAACTGATTGCAGGACTGTGTCTTTCATGTTTGTGGAGTTCAATCCCTTTGAACTTCATAGTCTCCATACTGTAGTATGGACCAGGATTTTCAATTCTTTCCTCAAATATTTGTTCAGTATTCAGTATGTTCCTGTGTGCTTCGTACAAGTCAATATTTCTCTCTTGTAGTTGTAGACTTAGTTCGCTAAGTTCTTGGAGAGCGTCACACATAAGGCCCAAATCAAGAACAAACTCGCATGACTTTATTTTCCTCAAAAGACCCTCATAAAGACAGCAATCTGTTTTGCTTCTTTTATGGTTTTCTTTTGCTTTTTGAAAGAGATGGACGAGAGCTTCAATGTCTTGCCACACTGCAGAAATGGTGCGAAAGCTAGATGCAACCCATCGAGTGCTTAATATTCTGTCAATTTTAAGAAGAAGTTCTAGAGTCGCTGCAGAAGTCTGTAGTTTCCTAGCATTCTTAGGTGAAGCATGTTAAGTTACATAAAGTTTGTACATGAAACTCTTGAAGTGATTCACTCCTGCCACACTGTTCACCGTGTCAACAGACAATTCAAGGCGATGGTTAGCACAATGCCAGAAAATAATATTAGGAAACTTCTCTTGCATTAGCCTCCTTACACCATTACAGACACCAAATAACACTGCTGCACCATCACACATCACAGACAATAAATACTCCTTCAAGTAATCTTCAGAGAGTCCTAAATCATTAAGACGACTAATTAAAGAGTTAAGAATTCCTTTAGCTGTTACATATGACAATTCTATCAAGACTAGGAAAAGACTCATTGGAGCTGAAAGTTCAGGTAGAACTGCATGAATAATAACAATCAGTGTGGATCTGTTACTCACATTTGTAGATTCATCAATTAGTAATGACACTTTGTTCTTGTACTGCACTAAATTGTGTATTAACGTTTTTCTCATTTCATTTGTGATGTGGTTCAAAATGTTGATGAACGCATTTATGGAATGAAGAATATATCCCATGTCTATACCATTAAGTTCCTGCAAATTGATTTCATCTTCAAAGTTGTTAAATGATTGGTTCTTCTTTGCAACTTTGTAAGCGGTTCGAAAAATGTTTTCTGTAATTACCTTATTATGAGACAAAGTATTTAAGAAAACTTTCTCTAATGTTTTATCCTTTGCTTCAGATGTTATTTTTTGGCATTCTTTGTGCCCCACACTCTCCTTATGATAGTGTATTTTTTTCCTCGGTGACATTAACTGTTGTTTCTGGGATTCTCCAAAATAGCTTATTTTACCATTTGCCCACTCCACTGAAATTTTCATTCTCATTCATTTGTTGATAGCTAAATTTCCAACATTACGACACAATTTACAGTCCAATATTTTATTCTTGACATACAGCCAATCGTTTCTCTGGAAAAAGTCATTTTTCTGTAACAGAGTCCAATATTCGGGCCAGTCACAGTTAGAATCTTTCTCGTCTTGACCAAGTGGAGATTCGACAATTTCTGCTTCTTCAGAATCTTTGTCGTCCTGACCACATGCAGATTCGACGATTTTTGCTTCTTCATAATCTTTTTTTTTTACTATGTGCAAATTTGACAGTTTCTGCTTCTTCGGCCTTCCTTTTACTAATCTGCATAAAGAAACTACTTATTTTATTCATTTTGAAGAATGATTACACTGATTCAAGCTAGATTGATAGTGAACAGCTACCAAGCACTTTCCTCTTTCGTTACACTGAAAAACTAATTTAGGAAGCGAACTGAGCACAACTTCCTGTTTCCAATACCAACATGTAATAATAATAATAACAATAATGAAGAGTGCATAATGTTGATACCAACATATGAAAGAAAAAAGTGTGACACCAACTTACGAGTTATAAAATAGGAAATTTAATTCGTGAAGACAGTGCCATCTACCGGGAAAAGCACACGGTACTGTGTACTGTTGTGTACCACCAGAAAAAAAGCACTGATCTAATGTATAATTATCTAATCTATATAATGGCGGTTGAAAATGAAAGGATTCAAGGAACCCTTTGAAAATTGCAGTTCCCATTTTTAAGAAAAACTATGAGGTAAGATGTAAAAATGACTCATTAATTTATGAATTAAGAACCTCATAATGTTATTTCCCATATTTAACTTTGAACCTCTTGAATTAATATTAAGAAGCTAAAGCTGTTACTATGATTGAAATAAGTATATTAAAGTACACAACTAAATTATTGTAATCAAATGGTAAAGAGAAAAATTTATGCCTGAACCGGGAATCGAACCCCGAACCTTCAGCTTTACCATTTGATTTGAATCTCTGTTTTTGCCACTTTCCAGCAAGCATTTCTCCATCTTTCTGTCATAATTGAATATACACCATGTTTAAATATTTTTAATGAATATCCCATAGTAAATTTTGTATTCTTTTTCTTACAAAGTCCTTTGCTTATGCCCATGTGAGTTCAATGGGGTTAAACTGGCAGTGGTATGGGGGTAAACAAATGACACAATGTCCAGCACTTTCTGCAATTTTATCTATTTCATATGTTTTGAATCGTGACTTATATAATTTTATGATTTCATATAACTTAGATTTTTACCATGCAGTCATCAAATTGTATTCACTGCATCTTTAACCACTCCTGCATGTCTGCTTTGCAGCTATTTGATATTGGAGCTTTGTTTAATTCACGGGAATGATAACTTGCATTATCCATAACAATAAAAGAATTTGGTGGAATGTTTCAGATTAACTGTTCTTTGAACTATTTTAGAAACCTATCGCTGCCTTTTCCTCATGATAATCTTTCATAGATTTTGACTGAAAAATGAGAAGTGCATCTTTTTACAAAGCCTTTTTCGCTACCAGCATGAACAATGATAATTCGAAACCCCTTTACAATTGGCGTTTGCAACCCTTCTTTAATGATCCAAATTTTCTGTCTCGTGAGATTAACATTCACTCAAGTTTCATCTAAAATACTATGTGTCTTCCTGTTTTTCGTGCATCTTTCATTTTATGTAAATATTCATTTCTCTTTGCTATTATATCGGTTCGTTCCATTAAAAATTTCCTGTTGTTTTATAATGAATGCCCGTAAACCCAAGATGTGCAAGCTCCTTCTTCACGGCATAGAGAATGTCCTTAACTGAAAATAAAGCCCTCCTTACACAAACTCAATTCTATTCTCCAAAAAGAAATGGGAATATAATGGTACTGTACACCAACTATACATAGACTTCCGAAAGGCATACGATTCAATTAAGAGGGAGAAGTTATATAGTATCCTGCTAGAGTTCGGAATTCCTAAAAAAGTTAGACTTATACGAATGTGTCTAAATGGCACAAAGAGTAGGGTGTGTGTAGGCAAACAGTTTTCGGATACTTTTGAAATCCACAATGGGTTGAAGCAAGGAGATGCACTATCTCCTCTACTATTTAATTTTGTACTAGAGCATTCCATCAAATCTTTAGAGGATGAAGAAGGCCAACAACTCAATGGTATTAATAAGCTGTTAGTTTATGCTAATGATGTAATACTACTGGCCGATAGCGAGGAGATACTAAAGGCCAACACGCACACACTACTGAGTAACACTAAGAAATTGGGACTGGAAGTAAATATCAATAAAACTAAATATATGGTCACACATAAAAATACATTATATAATGGAAATGGACAACTAATGACAAATGAGGGAAATTTTGAGGAAGTGGCTGAATTCAAATACCTAGGAACAATAATCACAAACAGGAATGAAATGCACAAGGAAATTAAAAATAGGCTCAATTCTGGAAATGCATGTTATTATGCATTACAGAGACTCTTGACTTCCCAACTCCTTTCAAAACATGTTAAACTGAAAATATATAAACTATTATTCTATCAGTTATATTATATGGATGCGAAACATGGACTCTTACTTTAAGGCAGGAAAGGACATTACGAGCATTTGAGAATAAAGTTCTTAGGAAAATTTTTGGACTAAAGAGAGATGAACAGACAGGTGAATGGAGGAGACTGCATAACAGTGAATTACATGGTCTTTATTGGAAGTCAGATATAATAAGAACAGTTAAGTCTCATAGACTGTGATGGGCAGGACATGTGGCACAAATAGGGAATGAAAGATGTGCATGGAAGATTCTTGTAGGAAAACCAGAGCGAAATTCGCAGTCGAGTCTACGACAGGGAAACAACAGCTGTAAGCGCTCGCCACTGAAGATGCCCTCCGCAGTTGAGGGAGAAACGTCTGGAAGAAACGCCAGTTATAGACCACGGCCACATAGCCCGGAATCTTTTATTACCATGATTACCGGCCGTGAAAGCCTGCATTCCACTAGAAAAATATATGCCTAGAATATTTTTCTTAATAGTGAGCGGAGAACATATTTTAATCGACTCACCTCATACATTTTCAAAATTCTTTGATACAGACAATATCATGTCCTTCTTCAGTCATGGTTTCCACTGATGAAATTCCATCATTGTTGATTTCTTTAGTGACATCACCTCTTGTGCTGCCATCTTTCGTTGGGATTATAAACTTTGTAATTAAATTTTTATCCATCGGAATATCGAAATTATAAACTTTGTAATTAAATTTTTATAATCCCAATGAAAGATGGCAGCACAAGAGGTGATGTCACTAAAGAAATCAACAATCACGGAATTTCATCAGTGGAAGCCATGACTGAAGAAGGACATGATATTGTCTGAAACCGTCGGTATCAAAGAAGTTTGAAAATGTATGAGGTGAGTCGATTAAAATATGTTCTCCACTCACTATTAATGATATAACCTCATAATGTTTACTTCCCAATATTAATTTAAGTATATTTTTCTTTTCAAATATAATTGTCCATCATTAAGATGTTTAAAAATGAATAATATTAACATTGAAAGAAGAACTATTGGCTTTATAAGTAATGTTTAAATTCCCAATAAAAAGTCTTCTTAATAAAGAAGCCGCCATTTGCAAAAATCGTAGCAACGGCTCGTAGCATTTCGGGTTAGGGAATTAACTATGTGTAAGAGAAAAATACGCATTTAGATTGGAGGCCTAGGTGGCTCAGATGGAAGAGCATTGACATAGAAAGTCAAAGGTCCTGGGTTCAAACCCCAGTCTAAGCATATATTTTTCTTTTCAAATATAAGCAATCATAAGCTTTACATTCTGATGTGTTGTGCACATGCATACAGAGTAAATCATACTAGCTGCTGCTACAATGCAATTCCTTGGTCGTAACTTGGCAAATTCTGAAAATCAATCTTTTTATTTTTACTTGGACTTGCGAAATAGGTTTTGGAGTAATTGTTTCTCTATCATTGTTGTTCTACAATGGTTGAGTAAAAACTGACGACGAAAATAATCTAAAAAGAAGACAAAATATTAGATGAGATGTTATTTTTTAATATTAATTTAAAATAGATCTGCTGACTTCTTCACTACAATAAAATTCCTTCACTAAATTGATAGTGCCATGAGATAATGCCTTTCTAAATTTCAGATCAAGTGTTGACAAAATTTCTTTCTCTTGTACAAATTTCTTTGCCTTGCTTGCAATATAGTTACTTATGCCAAATTAATTTTCAATTTGATGTTTCTATCATAAATTAACTTTTCTTACTGCAAATTATATTTAAAGAGAAAAATATACACCTAAAACAGGTGTTTGAACCCAGGACATTCAGCTTTACTTGCCAATTCTCAACTATGAGCTATCCAACGCCTCTAATCTAAATGCAATTTTTTTTTCTTTTATACATTTCAATTCCGGATATTGACAAAGGTTTGCAAACCATTGCTCAACGTGCGAATGGCTGCTTTCTATTTAAGACGACTTTTAAGGGAATTTTAACATTACTTTATAAAGACAGTAGAGCTTCCTTTTAAGTTTTATTATTAATTTAACATTCCTCACCAAAGGACAAATCATATTGGGTTTGAACCCAGGGTCTTTATCAAAATTACGTAGAGCATTAGTATATAAAGCTAAAAATCCTGGATTCAAACCCCAATCTAAGCATATATTTTTCTTAAATTATTTTCAGTCTGATCATCTTACCTCAATATTAATGTTAATTTGTTCTTGGACATGTTTCAAAACAATTCTATTTATCGTCAGCTTGTTTTAAAACATGTCCAAGAACAAATCAACATTAATATTGAGGTAAGACAATCAGACTGAAAATAATATAATTAAAACAACCACAAAATATCACTTCCTAAAATTAAATATTAGTATATTTTTCTCTTCAAATATTTTCATGTCTTTTAACAAATTTACTTATTGTCTTTTCAAGACAGATTGTAAATTAGCAATAAAGCTACATATAAAAAAAGTATTTTCAATCAATACTAATAAAATTCATTATTTAAAACCGTTGAGGTGGATAGTCATAAAATAAATAAAAAAGTTAAAACATGTACCTTCTTAGGTCAGTGCCGTTGTCCTCAACTTGTAAAAAGATATGTATTCTTTTTTGTCTGAAGGCCTTCCAGAATATCATTCCATTATCAGCAGGTATTTCTTCACTACATTTATTGATGTTCTCAATGCTGGTAATGGACAACACTACATTAAGACCAGCAATAAATGTAGCGAAGAAATACCTGCTGATGATGGAATGGGCATTCTGAAAGGCCTTCAGACAAAAAAAGAATACATATATTTTTACAAGTTGAGGATGATGGCACTGACCTAAGAAGGTACATGTTTTAACTTTATTTTATTTTATCATTTTCAATTGTCTTAAAGGAACAGATTTTTGTTTTAAGTGTCAAAATTACGAGTTTTGTTCTTTTTTCTGAAGTTTCAAATGTTTCCTTCAGTTGCTGTATCATTTCTAAATTTATCAGTGATGAATTTCCTCCTCGGAGGCATCACAAGTAAACAATGACTCCCTGTATCTTCATCATCCATGTTATTCCTTAAGAGTTCTGGTGTGTTTTTTTTTGTTCTTTCTTACAAGCTGATGTTTCATGGAGGGAGATCACAGAGACTTAAATGCTGCCATCAAAGTAGCTTAAAATGCTGGCTCTTGGCTTATATATTTCAACTTCCTTAATTTTGACTAGGATCGTGAGTATCTAATCCTCAGCAGGTATTATATACTGGTTACTGTTATCCAAGTGTGGTCTTTTCCTTTTCTAGCTGCAACCTACATCTATCTATAATGGCTTAGCCATAGCTTCCCTTTTAATAGGAGGTTTATAGACCCAAATTCATTTAGTTACCTTAATTGTCCCTACGGATGTCATGAGTGGCATTTGCGGTCAACATTACCGACCCAATGAGACATAATAGCAGGCAACTAAGATATTTAACTTTTATAGGAATTAATCAATATGAGGTTTAATGTATGGTGAAATTAAATGTTTTCTTACCTCTCCTCATGTAAATATTCTAAGTTGATCGTTGATTTCAAGACTCTAAACTATCTCATCCTCAGAAACTTTCTTGGCGACTGGTGTTATGGTCTTATAGAAAGAAACTGTTCTTCTGCCTTTTATATTACCTTTAGTCTGATCATCCTGACCTCAGTATTATTAATGTTGATTTGTTCTTGAACATGTTTCAAAACAATTCTGTTTTATCATCAGCTTTTCCAGATTGGTTTTATTTATGTTGCATTATGTTGCACAACCTGGATGTCGATGTCAGCTCTTGTTGGTGGACCGATGAAAGAAGAAGAGTTTCTTCCGATCGACATAACACCAGTCACCAAGAAAGTTCTGAGGATGAGACAGTTATGGTCTCGAAATCGCGATCAACTTAGAAGATTTATATGAGGAGAGGTAAGAAACATTTAATTTCATCATAAACTAAGGTATTATTTGGATGTTTGAGATTAGTAAATTTTGCTTAGAGGCCTTTTTATTCAGGCTTAAGGATCTTTTACGAGCCTGAAAATCTTCAGACTAGAGACCCATGGTTTAAAGTCCCTCCTGGAGGACTTGCTCCTTGGATTTTTCCATCCTAAAAAAATCCATCGGCCATGGCCAGGTTTGAACCTGTGACCCTCGGAACCAGAGGCAAGAAGCATAACTACTAGTCCACCGTGGCCAACTCATGAGGACGTGATCTGCAAAAATTGCTACTCTGAGCTGATGTTTTCCAATCATTTCTTGGGCAAGTCTATGTCAAATCAACCTATCAAAAATTAATCTTAGAACATGTCAGCATGAATAAACATGATTTGAGAGAAGTGAAATGTACTTGCTCAGGTAGGAATCTATGGAGAGCATATGTCTATGCAGCCATGAACCTCCAGGTTTGAGAGTGTCAATGAGTGAGTTAGTTTTTATCCACAGTAAATCATCACCCCAAAGCAGACTATAAGGAAAGCAAAAGAATGAACTATTTATATGACAACCACAAATCCACTCATATTTTTTTTTGTTTAGTAACCTGTTGAGTCTAATACAGAATCCATTTTTATGACAAGTCACTTTTTCAAGCATGGATCCTGTCTCGGTGGTCCTAACTGCTTAGCCCTACTACTCTCTTCACAATTGTACATTTTGTAAATATTTTATTTCATCTTCACTTAGAAAAAAATTCACAAAAACATCAGAGATGGGAAAAATATTATTGAAGGATATGGCTGAAGCAATTGGTTTTAGAATTTTTAGGGGCAGTACAGTATCCATTTCCATGAAAACACTATTATTTTTTCTTTTCTTTGCATATACGGTTAGCTTAGTGCAACATGTTTAGCAAGGAAGGATGGGTTGCCATTGTTTGTGCATAAGTAAACAGATTGTCATATGAAGATACCAAAGTTGAATTTACCCATAAATTCCGTAAACCAGCCCCAACAAAGGCACACATTCATCTGTTTGCAAACAAATTTAAGCATACCAGCAGTGTGCATGAGGACGCATGTCATGGATGACCATGCATATCAACAGAAACAGTGCAGCAGGTTCAAATTGTCAGTGATAGTCTGTATGCATCAACTTGACACCTCAGTAGGGAGTTGTATGCCCCTTGCAACACTGTGGAAAATTCTACATTTCACTCTATGAAAGTGTCTTAATCATGTCTGGTTGATTTACAGAATCATATCACAGAAGCAGAAGGTTTTTTTACGGTTTAAATATTAAGGTCTACATTTCGTTTCACAGCTGAAAGATGGAGTAAGTGTTTTCATCTAGATGACGGTCATGTAGTAAGGCAGTAGAATATGTGTAAAACTTCAAAGTAATACTGATTTTTCAATCATTGCCTTCCTTCATTGAAATGGGTAGTGACTTTAGAGACACCCTGTATTTGGTAAAACAAGTTAAGTGTCAGTGGTTTCTTATTGACATATTGTATGAGGAACATACCTCCGTTGTTTCATACCTTAGGACTCTGCACGAGGAATGGAAGCTTGAAGACAGAGAGCGAATGGGATACATTTTTCATTAACAAAGACACACTAAGATTGTACCCACTACTAAAAATTGAAACCTACATATACTATCCCAAGAAAAATATCAATGGCAAAACACCATAAGAAAACTGTCCTTATACAGGAGATTCTAAAGACAGTGTTCTGTTCCCAAAATAATGTGATCCATATTTCTCTTTGTTTTTAACACTATACAGAAATGTAATACCTTTATCAATCAAGATAATGGCCTATTCTATAGTAGTTCTGCCTAAGGGCAGGTCTTTCACTGCAATCATAGCATTTTCATGCTATGCTTTATAGCTTTACTAAGGAATTATAGGTGTGGTAGCTTCCCATTGCTTTCCACACCAGTGAAGGATGATGATGATGATGATGGCCGGATGATTTCGGGGACCGTTGGGCCCTAAGCTTCCTGACATTTGTCTTACAGGTGAGGAAAAACCCCAAAAAAACCTCACCCAGGAATCAGTCCCGACCGAGAATCGAACCCGGGCCTGTTTCATGACAAGGAAGCATGCTAATTCGAGACCACAGTGGTGGACAAGATGATGGCAATAGCTCATATTAACCCATTTGCCTCAAAAGACGAGGTAGACTCGCCAGCAGTTAAATGGCCTTCAACTCAGAAGACGAGGTACACTCGCTTAACTCTGCTGTTATATATTTTGCAATATTTTGTACATCCCTTGGCAGGGTAATATTTTGTTAACAATTATGGATAGTAAAGGAATGTGTTTTAACCTTCGTCCTTATTGTGATCTCAAGTACCGTTATCTTTTGTTTGTTTTTAAGGTCTGAAAATAGACAATATAATTTACAGTAACTTAAATCCGGTTTCTTGGGAAATGTATTGAGCATTTAAACCTGAAGCGAATGGGTTAAGTAGGCAAATTACAAAAACATTTTAATTAAATGTAGTAAATAAATAAATTAGAAATTAGAGATGATGTGGAGGGGCATGTACCCTTGTTCAATGAATGAATGAATGAGTTACTATGAATGTACCCTTGGGTCCATAAGGAATGGCTTCCGCTCCAGGTCATTCCACATACCTGGTTTCTAGATGTTTCTCATATAAATTTTCTATTACAGGCCATATGTGTGGAAACTTTTGATTTTTAAAGTCCTGGTATATTTTATGAAAACTGACATTTTATTAATAATCTGTCTCTTCACATTGAACTCTTTCCTGCTTTCAGTTTAAGTAAAGGATATGCCATATCTATAAATCAATAAAAATAATTGTAAATGTACATTTATTTTATTTCTGTTTCTTGTTTTGAAGCATATGCCTCATTTAGAAATATAAAAATTTCTCAACGCTCTGTAACATTATAAAAACAAATGCACACATCATATGTACAACATTCTGTGCAAAATAAAGTATTGAAAACTGTAATATGAAAATGAAATAATCTGATATCAGTAAGAATATATCTGTGATAAAATCTTTATAATAAATTAGCAACAATAAATATCACTATTTTCCATTGACTTGACCAATGAGTGACACTCGTTTGGCTTTGTATTTGATGAATCTGCCAAGATTTGTATTCGCTGTTGTTACTACCAGGTAATGATTACCTAGAGACTTCCTTTGCAGACGTACCTGTAACACACAAATAAAATTTATAAGTAATGCCACGAGTGATTTCCAATTTATCTAGATAATTTGGAAATCAAGAGTGGCGTTAGTTAGGACTATTTAACGAATAAAATTAAGCTGTTTACTCACAAATCATTATTTAACTATAGTTATTTTAAAATATTTATATTTTTAATGTAAATGGTGATGTTTGAAAACAAATGAGAAACGATTGGTATGGTTCATTTGTTTATCACTGCAACCAGATCATAATATTATTTATTGCCAAAGGATCGCAATGTTGTAAGAATGCACCCTAGTGGAGAAATTTATAACCAACGATATAGGTATTAATTAATTTCTGATGTCCGATGATGTAAATACGTCAATTATATTTTTCTGCAATGTCATTTCCTGGAAAATAATTTGTTTAAGAAAGTATAAACAGTGGTTTCTTTTTTTGTGTTATAATCAATTGTTACAAATGTTTTTATATTATCTCTCGCATGTGCTTCCTGTTGACATTCATGCACTATATATATATATATTGCCAAATGTCAAAAATATATTTATAATATCTATATATACAAGCGTTACTGCTATAAAGTAAATATTCTCTTTAATAATTTGCTGAACTGTTATGTTAGCCGCTAAATGGCAGTTGAAAGAAATTTCCGCTACCTCTTGTGTGAATTGAGAATACTACATGTATAAGAAAATTGTATGTTTGTCTTGGAATTCTTGGGTAGCTCAGTTGGTTAGAGCGCTAAAGGTACAGACTTTAGAGACTCGAGTTCAAATCCCGACTCAAGCATTCTTTTTTCTTTTCATATCATATATATATATATATATACACAATCTGGTAGCTGTATTTCTTAGAGAGTCAGTCACTGCAAAATAATGCTACGACCTATTCAGAATGTTAAAAAGGAGGTGCTTTCTTTATTATGATAAACTTTAGTTGGTAAATTCTAGGCAAAACACGACTATGATTGGTTGTAAATAAAAAAATCATTAAAATGTTATTGGTCATTGACTCCCATTTGGGGCATGAGTTAAATGGTCACCTTAATTGAATTAACTATGTTGAATAAACAAATGTTGTTTCCTTTTTTCCTTTTCTTTCTTCCATTTTATCTTCCCTTCATTTTTTAGAGGTCATTCCATTACAACTCACAACCCAACCATCTCCAGATCTTCACTAAAGTTGGTAGGGTTGAAAAGGCATCAGTGTAATGTACTCGTATGTATGTGAAGGAGTAGACATCAGTAATGGAGTGTGTTCATACAGCAGGGTATCTGGGTTTGTTTTGAAGTTAAAGGAACTGATGCATCATTAAAAAAAGGTTTCATTCTAAACTGTCGTCTACTTCATTTAGCATGTATGTAAGGCACACTTTTAACTGAATTATTGGGTTCTCAAAATCGGGGTGCATCTTATATTCACATGTGCGTTACAAATGATACAATTTTAGGTTATGGTAAATATTCATTGTTGGACATTTGTATTTGGAACACTGAATGTATGACTAGCATCTAGGTTTCCATATATTTGGAGTGTAAGATAATTCTTCTTTTTAAGCTCGCATCAAAAATGATTTGCTTGGTCAGTATTCTCTCCATTATAAGTACGGTAGCCTAAATAGAAACTTAACCTTACATACTCACTTCTGGCTTCTTCCTAATTTTTCTTTTCCATTATTAACTACTAACATAATTTTATTGTTATTCATAGGAAAAAGGCTACTTCCAACAATGCATGGTTAATAGAGACTGTAAAAAATTTGTACAGCCAACAAAAGCTAGAACATTAAACTTGTTATGATATATGATAGATATATTCACAATCTGATCATAGCTTTTTGTTGACATGTATCTCTGATTTTGAGATTAACTTTATACTCAATTTTTTTTTTTACTTTCTTACATCTTGAATTTGGAATGTGCCTTACATTCACACACACACACACACACAATAGTCTCATGTCCCATTCTGGGGGGTAGAGTTCATTCAAACAGTATACAGTAGATGCCTGATTACCCGAGGTAATGTGGACCGAGGGTGCCTCGGACAATCCAAAATTCAGATATCATGGACTCTATAAAAAATCGAGAGGGAAACATATGGTAAACTGGTGAAATTAATGAAAATGCAGTCGAAGATGTGAAAAAAAGGCATCTACAGTATTATGAAATATAAAAAAAAAAGATACAATGCATAAAATACATGTTCCAGTTAAAAAAGTTATTTCTTCAAAAAGTCCATAAATGTTTTCGCTCACTTCTTTGCTGTGTTTCATGCAATTGTTATAGCAGTAGAAGGTCTGTTGAAATTGTTGCTATAGGTACTCGATGGCCTTTCCACAGCACTTTATTCAAATGCTTCTACCGCCTAAAGCGGGATTTTTTTTTTACTATCTTGGTTAACCCAGAAATCGGTTACTCAGGGCTCGGATAACTGTGGCTCTACTGTAGTTTTCAAATTCAAGGTCAGTTTTAACTTCAATATTAAAGAATATTGATACATGTCACAAATCCTTTTATTTCTTCCAAAGATAGTATTTTGCATTGAAAAGTTGTCTGCAGTACCTTAGCAACACCACCTGAAAACCCCTTTATTTTAAGTTACTTCTTACTCCAGGTTCGAAATCATTAAGTTCTTGAGTACTAGATATTCATAGAGTCAGATCTGGGGTTTGACTCCCAGTTCGAACATAATTTTTCTTTCTAAAATAAAACTATATCCAATCTGGAAATTGTAATTTAAAATATAACATCAAAACTAGATACTCGCTTAATTACTTCAAGCCATATATATTGTAACTTTTCATTCTCCAAAATTCCATTTTGAGAGACATGTAGAGTTCATGTTCTTAATATGACCTTCTGCCCATTCAAACAGCTCTTGTGGAATCATGATTTGTTCTGTATTAATACACTGTGAGGCTTGCCCTAGCTCCTAATCTCTTCACGATTCCACCAAGTCCATCACATGATTTTTTTTGGCATGAGAAGTCACAAAAAAATGCCACTGTTACAAAAGGGCTTAACTTAATGAGGCATTATACAATGGGCCTAAGTTGATACTGAAATAAATATAAAATAAATGCATTAACTTCAGTCAGGACTTATATTTATCATACAATTTGTACTTTGGAATGTTTGCTGGCACACATAGGCAGAAAGTGAAAGCGAATTCCTTTTTCCTAATAGTAAGAAATATCATTGCAATAAGATAGCTAACTGTAAACACATGAAGGACATAAAGAGAGTAGTTGAGAGAGAGGGGTGTCTTCGCTCCTGTGACGTTGGAGCTTGGATCGTGGATCCGGAGCTGGACAGGGATGGCTTCAAGCCCAGGGTGAGTAAAGTTTGTGTTTTGTAAGATAACCATAACATCTTAAAATTATAAACTGAAGCTGTGTTTATTTTTGCCCCTCGTTGTGGAGACATTTAAAGTTGGGTTTCTCGGTGAGATATCCGAAGTTGAAGATTTGTGATATAACTTAAATCACTTTAAATCTGCCACGGCACTAATAACTCTCTTCAGGGGAATGAGGAAAAGTTTCTTACACAAATAACAACACTTTATTAACAGTTGAACGATAAGTTAGTTTATTTAAAACTCTCACTTTGGTCAAGATGAATCTTGTAATTTAAAAGTTCCAAAAGATTCCGGCTTAGGTTGATATTTTTCACTTCTAGAAGATTACCATTTTATGTATTTAATGGATGACGAATGCTAACGGTCAATCCAGTCATTATTATTCATTATTTTCACTTAGAAACTGTTTTTCACCAAGATGGATGACTATTATATCACTATATAATCTTTCATACTTTTAACACTATTTCTTTCAACCAACATCAATAAAATAAACAATTATTTCCTTATTCTTTAAGGAGCAGTCGCTGAACATGACCGACCATCTTCAAGTATTGTAGCCATCTTTTTTTTTATGTAATAACCTCTAGGTTCTGATTGGTCCAACAGAAAAGGAAGGAGTATTTTCAAGTCAACTTCTATCCAATTCCACCAATCCCATTTATTTCTTTATAAAAATTATCAATTTGAATATTTGAAGTATTTTACATACTGCATCAGTTATAAAAACATCCAACTGTATTAACAGTTTATATTGACTGGTTATTTTTTTTTTATACTTATAAAAAATTTGAATTCTATAAATCAATCTGATGTCCATTCTTCATATAAATAAATATAATTATAAACAAAACAAAAACCCTTATTATTATTATATGGGGATAAATATCCGGTTTTAAATTGCCCCTGATTTATTTTAATCTTAGCTACAACTAAGTGTGAGGCTAAATTAAAATAAATCACTTTCCCCAAATATCAAGTTTCTTTCTATACAAGATTCATCTGTATTAGAATCAATACAATGTAATACATCACAATTATAATAAATACATGTTACATAATGAAATAGAAGTATTAATTTTACAAAATTTACATACAATATTTTAAATACACTTTGAACTATTTGAAGTCACCAGCTACGACTAATTAATAGGAGTCTGAAATGGTTTCAACAGTTCTTTGGAATATTTTCCAATTTCTTTTCTAGTGTCTATTTCTCTTAGCTCATATGTGGTATCATTAAAATTTTTAAATATTTCATAGGGACCTTTATACAATAGGTTCATCCTATGATATTGTTTCTTTAAAGCATTGGATAATGAAATATCCCTTATGAGAACTTTGTCTCCAACTTTGGGATTCCACTTCCTTTTATGTCTTTTAACCTTATTGTTGCGCTTTTCTGCGCGACATTCTAACCTTTCAATAACTCTTTTACATATTTCCTCGGCTGTCTCCGGGATTTGACTTTTATCAATGATAGGTAATGGTAAATTAGCAATTAACCTGTCAGGTTGTTTACCTGTCATTAGGAATATGGGTGCTTCCCCAGTATTGACATTAATTGAATGATTCATAACATTCTCTATGACGCTGATATGTTTAAACCAGTCAGAATGTTTATGATGGGTCAAAACTCTTAAACTTGTAGTAATTTCCCTATTAACTCTCTCACAGGGATTACTTTTTGGGTGATATTTACTACAATGGTACAATTTAATTCCTATCGCAGTAAGTTTATCTTTAAACTTAGGACTTGAGAACACTGAAGCATTATCACTAAGTAGTGCATCAATAGGTCCATAATTAGGTAAATAATCTCTCACAATTTTACCTAGGCAAGCTCTGCTATTTACACTTCTTAATGGATATATTTTTACAAATTTTGAGAATACATCAGATAATACAAGAATATGCTTGTAACCAAATTGTGTAGTAGGCATTTCTCCATGAGTATCCATTACTACTAAGCTATTTACTTTGTTCCTTAATATGTTTTGTGGAACTATATCATATTTTACGTTCATACATTTGGCTTTTTGACAAGTTATGCATGAAGAAGTAAACTTTCTCAACTTTTTATCTAAATGTTTAACATAAAAAAATTCACTTATGTTGAGAGCTAATTTTTCACAACCTGCATGATTTAAGCCGACATGAAAAGTTCTAAATAGTGGAACTTCCATATTATTAGGAATTATAACTTTCCATTTTTTCACATTTCTCCCATGTAATTTGTAAAGAATGTCATCCTTTATACCGATTTTCTTATTACAATCAATTCCATTTTTGTCATCATTATTTATATCTCTCGCACTATACTTCAATCGTTGTAACTCTATATCAGATTTTTGATGCTCAACAATGTTTTTCATCAACAATGAAAATTCTTTGTCTCTATACAGTTTTACATTAAACATTACTACTTCGTGTTTAGGAGTATGTACAGTTTCAGGTATTTTCCCAACACTTTTCAATCTAGACAGGAGGTCAGCAAACACATTCTGTTCTCCTTCTATGTGTTTTATTTCAATATCATAGGAAATAATTTCCATGATCATCCTACTCAGTTTATTATTGGATAATCTACATTTACTTATAAAACTTAGTGAAATGTGGTCACTATGAACAATAACTTTGTTTTTATAAACATAAATTCTAAATTTATTTAGAGCATAAAATATTGCTGTAAGCTCCAACTCTGAAACAGTGTAATTTCCTTCAATGATGGTAGTCGAGCGCGAAGCTGTCGACACAACATACTGTTGCCCATCATCGTCAAATTGAGTTAAAACAGCACCGAGGCCAGTTTTACTCGCGTCTGTGTATAAATGGAATTCTCTGTCCATTTTTGGTCTCTGTAGTGAAATACTATTTGCAAATAACTTCTTAACATATTCAAAAGTAGATTGATGGTCCTCTGTCCATCTCCATTTACTATCTTTCTTCAGTAGCCCTCTCAGCTTACTAACCGCTGAGGCATAGTTGATGACAAACTTCGAATAGTAATTTAAGATTCCTAAAAATCTACGAAGTTGTTTTATGTTCTTTGGTGAAGGAATTTCTAAGATTCCTTGAACCTTGTCTGGGTCAGGAGTAATCCCTTGATTAGAGATCCTATATCCTAGGAATTGAACCTCCGACCTAACAAACACAGACTTTTCTAGGCTGACTGTCATTCCACTATTCTTTAATTGAGACAACATTAAATCAATATGAGATATATGATTCTCAAAAACATTATCAATAATAATTGCATCGTCAACATATATAGTACAATGTCTTTTAACATCATCAGATAGTACAATATCTAGGGCTCTAAGAAGCGCACTTCCGCTATTTCTTAGACCGAATGCACACCTGGTAAATTCATATACTTTTCCATTATGTATAAAAGCTGTATAGGGCCGAACTTTGGGGTCTAGTTCTATCTGCCAAAATGAAGAAGTTAAATCAATAGAACTAATAAATCTACCTGTTTTCATATTTGCTATAGATGCTTCAATTGTCTCGGGCCTATAATTATCCCGGACAGTGAAAGAATTAGTCCTACGACTGTCTAAACACAGGCGAATTTTGCCATTAGGTTTTAACACCCAGCAAATATGGTTGGCGTAAGGAGAATCAGATTTCTGTATTATTCCTTGCATTAACATGTCATCTATCATTTGATCTGCCTGCTCTCTGATAGCAATAGGGATGGGTCTACTTTTAATATTTATAGGTGGATGTTCCATCACTTTAAAGGAATATTTAAAACAGTTGCACAATCCCGGCTTCGAAGAAAAAGAACTCTTATTTTTCATTAAGATGTCATACAACATGCCTTTCTGTTCATTGTTTATGCCATGAGTGTCTTTAACTTTTTCCTTTATCATTTCACAGATGTCTTTTTCAAGTTCGTCACTCACACAATATAATAGAGGAATTTCATCATACTCAGTATTGCAAGAGACACATTCTAAATCACAACATTTACATGCGACATAATCGTCAGCACAACCATTTTCATTATTAAGGCTATCTTCGCCCTCGACACTTTTGTCGGAAGTACAATTAACTGCAATATTATCTTGCATTTGGCATCCACGGCCATTCACCAATTCCCTCTCCTCATGAACAACAATATTCTCTATAAAAATGTGTTCTTCAGCAATGTCACTCTCCTTCTTACTTAAATTCTTGTTCTCCTCATATTCATTATCAAATGGGATGACGACTCTCACATTATCTTCATTATACAAGGAAATATTCTTACACTCAAAATTTATTATGGCATTATATTGCTCCAACAGGTCGCAGCCTATTAACATATCACAAGACAAGTATGGAGAAATTAAACATATCGCACTGAAGTAATATCCTCCGATACGTAAATCTAGAAGGCACTGTAGCTTAATTGGCAGTTTCTTCTTGCCTATCGCAAGAGTACAATACACTCCACATATTCTTACAGTCATTATCTTATTCCCTTTGTTGACTAAGAAATTATAAAATTTCTGATCTATTGTTGTGTTTGAGCAGCCACTATCCGCTATGCAAGTAACATCATTGTTAAAAATATTTACTTTAATTTTGGGTGGTCGTCCTATGACATTTAATTCTTTATTAGTAGCAGGCATAGTATCCTGATTCTTAGAAACATTCAAATGATTATTCAATATTATGCTATCTCGCTGTCTTGAGGTACATAACTTACTATCTCCTCTCATATTTGCTGGTACAATTTCTAAATTTTGAAACCTATCAAAGCATCTATTTTGGACCCCTAAGTTCATAACGATTGAGGTACATTGCGGAGTCTTTAATGTACCTTCTATGCGTTTAAAGCACGAGGTATCCTGTGATTTACTTCGTGGTCATTTTCATTACTAGGTATATCTTGACTTTGGTTGTGAATAGTTACAGAGTCTATTCTATTTTGCTCTGTCCTATCACTAGTTTCATTAATTTGACAATTTTGTTGTCGTTGGAAATACCCTTTACTTTCATTACCATAGGCATTCCTTCTTCTTTTACCTCTACAGGGAGAAGTCCAATACCTATTTCTATTTTCTCCTACTCTGTTAACATCCATATAATTAATTTGTCTGTCATTCCTATTTTCATTACGTTTGAACCATCCATTCTGGTTATTGTTACTATAATTATTAGTCATCCTATTTTTATTTGGGCTGTTTCTATTTTGAACAAACCTATTATTATTGTTGCCCTGTTTGAAACTTCTTTCTCTATTCTCATTATGATATTCATCATTTCTTTTAGTTACAAAATTACCTTTCTTATTATAGGGCTCTGCCCCTTCCCCAAATAAATTTCTTTTACTACATTTATCTACTTCTCTTTTATTCTCTAGTAGAGCTAACAACTCTAACATTTCAGAAACATTTTGTGGTCTGGCTACTATCAAATGATATCTAATCTCATCTGGGAAGTGATGCGATAACATAGAAATTAAAGTTCTCTCATCTATTGGAGGCTGTAACAATGATGCCATTTTTGCCTTCTCCAAGAAATAATTAAGATAACCTTGTTTACCATTGTTGGAGAATTTTCCACTAGTTAGGTCTAACCTTAGTTTGTTTTGTCTTTCTGGTCCCCAGTAGTAACCTAAGAAAGCATTTTTAAATGTTTGATAAGTCATTGAATCATGGCAAGCTATCTTAAACCAAGACTCTGCATTGTCTTTTAAACTTTTTCTTATGAAGAACATTCTGAACTTGTCTTCTATTCCTTTGATTTCGAAGTATTCTTCAATTTCCCTAATGAAATCAGTAGGGCTTTGGCCTACAGTATCACCAAAATTAGGTAAGTTAATTTCCCCTAAAAGATTAGCAGGAATTTTACATACATTTTTACTACTACTACTAGAAGGAGGATCATTATTAACATTACTAGAATGTCCTGACATAACCTCAATCTCCTTTTCACTATTTTTTGACACATATTTATTTTCAAGTTCAACAATCTTAGTTATCCATCCTTCAACTTGTTCTTTTATAATAATTACTTCATTTGTTATCTTTGATTGAAGTTCTTCATTACCTAAGATAACACTTTCTTCGGAAATTTTTAGTCTATCTTCGACTTTAGTTCCTAATTCTTCGATTTTATCTTGGCAACTTTGCCTTACCTCAATCAAAGATATTTCTATTTGATTATGTGTTTCATCAATCTTTTCATTACATTTTTCTACCTCATTTTTACAAATATCTATTTTCTTTTCACAGTCTTTAGCTACATTTACTATTCTCTGTTCCAGTTTAGAATTGTTTTGTTTGCATTCTAACCTAATGCTTTCTAACTTTTGATCTAGTTTTAAGTTATTTTCTTTAATTTCTTTACTAAGATTGGAAATATTTGCATCAATTTTATTGCTAAGGTTAGTTACATTAGCTTCTAATTTACTACTGAGAATTGAATTGTCATTCCTAATTTCCTTTAATTCTGCACTATTCTTTTCCAGTTTATTATTAATATCAGAAATGTTATTTATTAACAATGTTACCCAAGAAGGTGTATCATTAGTTTGATTATTTTCATTGTTACACAAAATTAAATTTTCTTGGCCTTCACTAATTTCTTCATCAATATTAACAGTTTTACAAGTTATATTTTCGTTATTGGCCATTGTTGGGTATTTTAATATTTTCTTATTTCTTAAAAGCATTAATTGTTATTATCACTAATTCACTTTTCACATATAAATTTTAACTGTACTCACTTTTGAAGATTTTTATTACTTTCCTCATTCTCGTGGTCCTTGGTTCGATTCAGGTTTACAGGTCCCTGGTTCGATTCCCATTCGAGCCCTCGTTGATGCGCCATTTGAAGTTGTGTTTATTTTTGCCCCTCGTTGTGGAGACATTTAAAGTTGGGTTTCTCGGTGAGATATCCGAAGTTGAAGATTTGTGATATAACTTAAATCACTTTAAATCTGCCACGGCACTAATAACTCTCTTCAGGGGAATGAGGAAATGTTTCTTACACAAATAACAACACTTTATTAACAGTTGAACGATAAGTTAGTTTATTTAAAACTCTCACTTTGGTCAAGATGAATCTTGTAATTTAAAAGTTCCAAAAGATTCCGGCTTAGGTTGATATTTTTCACTTCTAGAAGATTACCATTTTATGTATTTAATGGATGACGAATGCTAACGGTCAATCCAGTCATTATTATTCATTATTTTCACTTAGAAACTGTTTTTCACCAAGATGGATGACTATTATATCACTATATAATCTTTCATACTTTTAACACTATTTCTTTCAACCAACATCAATAAAATAAACAATTATTTCCTTATTCTTTAAGGAGCAGTCGCCGAACATGACCGACCATCTTCAAGTATTGTAGCCATCTTTTTTTTTATGTAATAACCTCTAGGTTCTGATTGGTCCAACAGAAAAGGAAGGAGTATTTTCAAGTCAACTTCTATCCAATTCCACCAATCCCATTTATTTCTTTATAAAAATTATCAATTTGAATATTTGAAGTATTTTACATACTGCATCAGTTATAAAAACATCCAACTGTATTAACAGTTTATATTGACTGGTTATTTTTTTTTTATACTTATAAAAAAATTTGAATTCTATAAATCAATCTGATGTCCATTCTTCATATAAATAAATATAATTATAAACAAAACAAAAACCCTTATTATTTTTATATGGGGATAAATATCCGGTTTTAAAACAATTGCTTTTCACTTAAAATTACTAATTATTTTATTTAAAATGAGCATTAATAAATACATTATCGTAAATTACTAAGTTTCAAACATACAACCGAAATACATGAACTTCGAAATATTTGTTTATATTAGATTCAAGGAATAAACATGTTTCAATAAAGTCATGTCTAAATTAAAATACGGTATCATTATGTTAGTATATTAATCTAAATTAAGAAAAACAACTCTCCCATCCTCTCTCTCCAGGGTTTTAGTTTGGCACCTTATTGCTTTTTGAACGGTGGTAAAACTATATTTATATGATGTTTTAGCTATTTAGAATTTTATTGCAGAGATAATCTGTATCAGTATGAAGTTTTCCATTTAATAAAATATTAATGTTTTGCTTAATATATGTCATCCCATTTAACTAAGGAAGTTATCCATTCTCTACATAAACCAGTAGCATAGCCGCTTGTAGGTATGATATTACCTTATATCCCAGTCCTAGCTAAAATCCAGAAGAAACCCATAATATAGAATTAAAACTATGCTACCTAGGTAAATCGTTCCGTTTCCCTCCAAGCACATTTATGGCATGCAACAAAGTTGCAACAGCCACTCAGCTGAAATAGTAAAATAAGCTTTATGGAACACTAAATTTGAGAAGTTCTTCTAGTTTTACACTTGAATGTGCAATTATTTAGCAGATGAACAGCATTGTGAGTGACGAAATCCTTTTTAAAAATTGAACTCAATATTTTCCAGTTAGGTACCCCAATTAAACATGAGTGCATCCATAAATACCTATCTTAATGCCATATATTTCTGTCGCCAGTCTATTACCATGCAGGATCTAATACTCTGAAAATTTTACTCCATTTGCAAAGGAAGCTATAATTTTAATTTTTCCTATCCAGTAAATTCCATTGATATTTGTCCAGAATTGAACACGTTATCCCTGGGTATGGCTCCTGAATGTGAGTTCTGTAAATTACATCTCATCTCCATTTGGTTCATTCTTTACGAAAAGTACTTTTTTAAATATAAAGGTGTGTGTCTAATGCCAACTCATTTGACTTTTTATGGTTCAGCTGTTTATTCAAAAGTTATATGGGTTAGATGTGGTTTATTTTCAATTTATGAATTGCTTTAGAACACTTTGTATAGGTAGTGTATATATTTTTATTGCATATATAGAGGAGTACATGATAG
Organism: Diploptera punctata; assembly: GCA_030220185.1. Classification (NCBI taxonomy): domain Eukaryota; kingdom Metazoa; phylum Arthropoda; class Insecta; order Blattodea; family Blaberidae; genus Diploptera; species Diploptera punctata. The sequence continues at coordinate 222,955 of JASPKZ010003065.1, read as the reverse complement.
TGTATGATTTAGTATAGAGTAATTATGTTTTATGAAAGATGATAAAGAGAAGGAAGAATAAGAAATATTATTTTAATATTTTTGGCTAATGTGTTCAAGGGTAACTTTGAATGTCAGAAAATTAAAACACACCTTCTAATTTAACTTTTATAGGAATTAATCACTATGAGGTTTAATTGAATTTAATTTCACCATACACCCTATAATGTTTAAATTTAGGTGGAGATTTGTGGACGATTTCATAGCGATAGTCAATTACAAATAATTGGAAGAAGCTGTTAAACTATTGAATATTCATATTAACAATTATTTTATTGTGGAAGTTGAAAATAACTAGTATTATTACCATTTTTTGGACCTAAATTGATCAGAAATAAAGAAAAAAGAAAAATAGATTTTTGGAATTTACAGGAAAGAAACTTACACTAATAATTATATTAAAGTGACAGGTTTCAACCACATCGCACATAAACAAGCAGTCTTCAATAGTTAAACATACAGACTTGTGAATATCCCCATGAGCAAAATAATTTATACTATAGAGAAAAAAACACATATAAGAAAAGAAAATGGTTTTGAAGAATTGATGATTCATAAGAGCGTAAATAGATTCAAAAAACAAAAATTGGTAAATGAAAGTACCCTTTAGGCAGATAAAGGAATTAGTAAAAAATTCAAGAAATTTACATATCATCCTTCGGCATATAATACCTTTAAAAAATTTTCAGAAAATTCAATATTAAATTTAAATTTTTCTCTTTACCATTTGATTACAATAATTTAGTAGTGTACTTTAATATACTTATTTCAATCATAGTAACAGCTTTAGCTTCTTAATATTAATTTAATAAATAATGCTATAGCTATGTGGAGTCCCTTCATGTCTTCTTCAGGTAGAAGCCATTCATTGTGTATTTGTGAATGATGGTAATATAATGTACGGTTAAAAACTATAATATAGTTACCTTGTAGGTCCGTCTCCTCAACTTAAGTTCTTTTAAAACTCTGTAGGCCTTTCGGGACTAGTCCCATCATCAGCAGAATGCATTAGGTCCGTTCTTGTTGACCCTTGTTGAAGCACTGACTTGGTTGTGAGAATTTTGTACAGAGGATTGTGATTTCCTCCAGTATATTTATTCTCATTGGAATGTTTTCTCTATGTACTATTGTGAGGATGTTATGCATATGGTGTCCAGCTTGAATTACATGTTTTGCATAACTTAATTTTCCTCCATTGTAAACGAAATCTCTGAAATGTTCCTTGAATCTGATGTTGAAGCCTCTGTTAGTTTTCCCAATGTAGAATTTATTGCAGTCTGTACATGTTAATTTGTAGATGCCTTTATTGTCGAATTCATCTATTTCTTCGATGTTGTTGTTTATTAAATTGTTTAGTTTGTTGTCAGTTCTGTAGGCTATATTAATATTCTTATCGAGCTTTTTTAGTGTGTTGGCCAACCAAGTCAGTGCTTCAACAAGGGTCAACAAGAACGGACCTAATACATTCTGCTGATGATGGGACTACTCCCGAAAGGCCTACAGAGTTTTAAAAGAACTTAAGTTGAGGAGACGGACCTACAAGGTAACTATATTATAGTTTTTAACCGTACATTATATTACTGTGAACTAATACCTCAACGGAAAATCACCATGAATTTTACTAGTATCGATTGTGAATGATGATTCATAGCATTTGAATGTGGGACCAAGACAGTAAGGTAAAGGCAGGATTTATGCTTGGATGGGAAGGAAGACTGGATTAGCTCAATGGTTAAGAGCATCAGCACGGAAAGCTGAAGGTTTGGGGTTCGATTCCCGGTTCAGGCATACATTTTTCTCTTTACCATTTGATTACTGAAAAATTATTATAGCCTGAATAGATTAATTAAAACCTACAAAAATGAAAAGATTGATGAAGGCAACAAATTAAGAATTTACTATAAGTAATGCCACGAGTGATTTCCAAATTATCGATAAATTCACGACTCACGAAGTGAGGAGTGAATTTATCTAGATAATTTGGAAATCAAGAGTGGTATTTGTTAGAACTATTTAACGAATAAAATTAAGCTCTTTACTAAAAAATTATTATTTGAATATAGTTACCGGTGTTTTAAAATATTTATATAGTTAATGTAAATGGCGATGTTTGAAAACAAATTAGAAATGTGAGGTTATATGTATATTCACTGCAACTCGATCATAATATTTATTGCCCAAATAGGATCGCAATATTGTAAGAATGCACTCTAGTGGAGAAATAATTAAACACATCAAACTATTATAATCAACATTATAGGTTAATCATTTATATTTTGAATAAACAACTCAGTAAAATCACTGAATCTATTCATTATTTGCTATATTCAATGTATTTGTTGGAGAAAAATAATGGTCTAACCTGTTCAGAATATTAAAAAAAGGAGGAGCTTTCTTTATCACAAAAGCAGAAGCTGATAAAGAGAAACTGATAAAGAGCGAGGTGAAACACGACTGTCATTGGTGTAAAACAGAATTCATTGAAACATGATTGGTCATTGACTACCATTTGCGACATGAGTTAAATAGTCAAATTAATTGTAGACTGTGAAAAAATATACATAAAAAACTAAAAGGAACTTGAATATAAGATTGAAAGAACACCTTGGAAATGTATAAAATGGAGAAAGAAAAAAAATCTTGCAATAACTACACATGCATGGTCAGAAAAATAAAACAGCTTAAAAACAAATGCAAAATTATTGAAACAATTAGATAAATCTAAGGAACTCACAATTTGGGAGAAAATGTACATACACAAAAATAGAAAGAAAATAATGTTAAATATGTGTAGAAAATAATACTATGAGGCTTTTTTAATTATGGTTGTTTGGTTGGTTGGTTGGTATCTAATGTCGAGCACTTGATAATGAAATCATTCGCTCTCTTGCACTCCAATATTTAGCAGAAAGGCTGGTCTCTTCTACAAAAGCTGGACAACGGAGGAGATGGTTTCTTTCCATATCTTCATTTAAATTGCAAAAAGGGCATTTAGGTGAATCTGTTTTGCCAATTCTGTGTAGGTGTTCATTCAAGCAGTCATGTCCCGTTAGCAGTCTGAATGTTGCTACCGCAGATTTTCTTTGTAATGTAGTAATGTCATAAGCTTGTAGATTTTCCCATTCCTTTCCAGATGTTTTGGTGGTGTATTCTTCTCTAAGTTTATTGATGTATTTATTTGAGATAATTCTTTTGATAGAGTGAAAGGAAACTGGAGCAGAAGTTGGGTTTGATACAATTTTACTACCCTTCTTGGCTAGAAAATCGGCTATTTCATTGCCTGTCACTCCACATTGAAGTACAACTTCTTTATGTAGATGGGATAACTGTTTTATCATTTTGTGACATTCGATAATTTTGATGCTTTTGGGTGTTGTGTCTCGTGTTATAGCGAGAATGGCTGCTTTGGAGTCACATAGAATTACAACTTTTGTAAATTTTTGGATGTGATATAAAAGATTTTGTAAACTTAAGAAAATTGCTAGAATTTCGCCATCAAAGTTTGTTGAATTTGTGTTTAGTTTACGATAAAAGGAAAAAAGTGGGCATACTGCACCAGCACCAGTGCCACCATCATTTGGTAGGCTGGAGCCATCTGTAAAAATATGCATCCATTCAGGAGCAGGGTATCTTAGATTTATTATTTCCAGTGACATTTGTTTTAAAATATATGGAGGAGTTTCAGATTTCTTGATGTCTTCTGTTAAATGATGGTTATATTCAATTTCCAAAAATTCTAGAGGGTTGTTTCTCATCTGCATATTTTCTTTTGAATGTGAAAGTTGCAATTTCCGTTTGATTTCTTGTACAATGCTTAAGAAGCTTTGCTGAGATTTTAAACATACTTGTGGTTTTCTTTGGGTCCAGTTATTATGGGGTAGCCTTAAAAATTTTTCATACTGTGTGATTGCTGTTTTCTCAATTTCAAATGCTATGTTTGGGTTATTTGTTTAGATTTGCATGGCAGTGATTGGTGTTGTTTTAACGGTTCCTGTTATCAGACGGAGGATTTGGTTCTGCTATTTATTAAGTTTTTCCACTTTAGTAGTTACTAGGATTTCTTCACAATATTAAAGTACAGGTTTTATGTACATTTGGTAGAAGGTGTTTAGGGTTTGTGTGTTGCAACCCCACTTTTTCCCTGCTAATCGTTTTAATAATGGTAACCTTGACGATTTTATTATTAATTTAACACTTCTCATTGAAGGATAAATTATATTTGAAGAGAAAAATTTTCGCCTAGACCGGGACTCGAACCCGGGACCCTTGGCTTTCCGGGCCAAGTGCTCTACCAACTGAGCTACCGAGGCGAGTTACGATCTAGACGCAAATTTTTCTCTTATGTACGTTGTAATTCCCTCGCGCCAAATGCTTGAAACCATAGCTTCTATCTTTGCAAATGGCGGCTTCTTAGTTAAGAAGACATTTATTGGGAATTTAACACTACTTTATAGCCAGTAGGGCTTCTATTGACGATTTTATTATTAATTTAACACTTCTCATTGAAGGATAAATTATATTTGAAGAGAAAAATTTTCGCCTAGACCGGGACTCGAACCCGGGACCCTTGGCTTTCCGGGCCAAGTGCTCTACCAACTGAGCTACCGAGGCGAGTTACGATCTAGACGCAAATTTTTCTCTTATGTACGTTGTAATTCCCTCGCGCCAAATGCTTGAAACCATAGCTTCTATCTTTGCAAATGGCGGCTTCTTAGTTAAGAAGACATTTATTGGGAATTTAACACTACTTTATAGCCAGTAGGGCTTCTATTGACGATTTTATTATTAATTTAACACTTCTCATTGAAGGATAAATTATATTTGAAGAGAAAAATTTTCGCCTAGACCGGGACTCGAACCCGGGACCCTTGGCTTTCCGGGCCAAGTGCTCTACCAACTGAGCTACCGAGGCGAGTTACGATCTAGACGCAAATTTTTCTCTTATGTACGTTGTAATTCCCTCGCGCCAAATGCTTGAAACCATAGCTTCTATCTTTGCAAATGGCGGCTTCTTAGTTAAGAAGACATTTATTGGGAATTTAACACTACTTTATAGCCAGTAGGGCTTCTATTGACGATTTTATTATTAATTTAACACTTCTCATTGAAGGATAAATTATATTTGAAGAGAAAAATTTTCGCCTAGACCGGGACTCGAACCCGGGACCCTTGGCTTTCCGGGCCAAGTGCTCTACCAACTGAGCTACCGAGGCAAGTTACGATCTAGACCAAATTTTTCTCTTATGTACGTTGTAATTCCCTCGCGCCAAATGCTTGAAACCATAGCTTCTATCTTTGCAAATGGCGGCTTCTTAGTTAAGAAGACATTTATTGGGAATTTAACACTACTTTATAGCCAGTAGGGCTTCTATTGACGATTTTATTATTAATTTAACACTTCTCATTGAAGGATAAATTAAATTTGAAGAGAAAAATTTTCGCCTAGACCGGGACTCGAACCCGGGACCCTTGGCTTTCCGGGCCAAGTGCTCTACCAACTGAGCTACCGAGGCGAGTTACGATCTAGACGCAAATTTTTCTCTTATATACGTTGTAATTCCCTATCGTCAAATGCTTTTGAAACCATTGTTTCTATCTTTGCAAATGGCGGCTTCTTAGTTAAGAAGACATTTATTGGGAATTTAACATTACTTTAAAAGCCAGTAAGGCCTCTAATGATGATTTTATTATTAATTTAACATTTCTCAATGAAAGATAAATTAAATTTGAAGAGAAAAATTTTCGCCTAGACCGGGACTCGAACCCGGGACCCTTAGCTTTCCGGGCCAAGTGCTCTACCAACTGAGCTACCGAGGCGAGTTACGATCTAGACGCAAATTTTTCTCTTATATACGTTGTAATTCCCTATCGTCAAATGCTTTTGAAACCATTGTTTCTATCTTTGCAAATGGCGGCTTCTTAGTTAAGAAGACATTTATTGGAAATTTAACATTACTTTAAAAGCCAGTAGGGCCTCTATTGACGATTTTATTATTAATTTAACACTTCTCATTGAAGGATAAATTATATTTGAAGAGAAAAATTTTCGCCTAGACCGGGACTCGAACCCGGGACCCTTGGCTTTCCGGGCCAAGTGCTCTACCAACTGAGCTACCGAGGCGAGTTACGATCTAGACGCAAATTTTTCTCTTATGTACGTTGTAATTCCCTCGCGCCAAATGCTTGAAACCATAGTTTCTATCTTTGCAAATGGCGGCTTCTTAGTTAAGAAGACATTTATTGGGAATTTAACACTACTTTATAGCCAGTAGGGCTTCTATTGACGATTTTATTATTAATTTAACACTTCTCATTGAAGGATAAATTATATTTGAAGAGAAAAATTTTCGCCTAGACCGGGACTCGAACCCGGGACCCTTGGCTTTCCGGGCCAAGTGCTCTACCAACTGAGCTACCGAGGCGAGTTACGATCTAGACGCAAATTTTTCTCTTATGTACGTTGTAATTCCCTCGCGCCAAATGCTTGAAACCATAGTTTCTATCTTTGCAAATGGCGGCTTCTTAGTTAAGAAGACATTTATTGGGAATTTAACACTACTTTATAGCCAGTAGGCTTCTATTGACGATTTTATTATTAATTTAACACTTCTCATTGAAGGATAAATTATATTTGAAGAGAAAAATTTTCGCCTAGACCGGGACTCGAACCCGGGACCCTTGGCTTTCCGGGCCAAGTGCTCTACCAACTGAGCTACCGAGGCGAGTTACGATCTAGACGCAAATTTTTCTCTTATGTACGTTGTAATTCCCTCGCGCCAAATGCTTGAAACCATAGTTTCTATCTTTGCAAATGGCGGCTTCTTAGTTAAGAAGACATTTATTGGGAATTTAACACTACTTTATAGCCAGTAGGGCTTCTATTGACGATTTTATTATTAATTTAACACTTCTCATTGAAGGATAAATTATATTTGAAGAGAAAAATTTTCGCCTAGACCGGGACTCGAACCCGGGACCCTTGGCTTTCCGGGCCAAGTGCTCTACCAACTGAGCTACCGAGGCGAGTTACGATCTAGACGCAAATTTTTCTCTTATGTACGTTGTAATTCCCTCGCGCCAAATGCTTGAAACCATAGTTTCTATCTTTGCAAATGGCGGCTTCTTAGTTAAGAAGACATTTATTGGGAATTTAACACTACTTTATAGCCAGTAGGGCTTCTATTGACGATTTTATTATTAATTTAACACTTCTCATTGAAGGATAAATTATATTTGAAGAGAAAAATTTTCGCCTAGACCGGGACTCGAACCCGGGACCCTTGGCTTTCCGGGCCAAGTGCTCTACCAACTGAGCTACCGAGGCAAGTTACGATCTAGACGCAAATTTTTCTCTTATGTACGTTGTAATTCCCTCGCGCCAAATGCTTGAAACCATAGCTTCTATCTTTGCAAATGGCGGCTTCTTAGTTAAGAAGACATTTATTGGGAATTTAACACTACTTTATAGCCAGTAGGGCTTCTATTGACGATTTTATTATTAATTTAACACTTCTCATTGAAGGATAAATTATATTTGAAGAGAAAAATTTTCGCCTAGACCGGGACTCGAACCCGGGACCCTTGGCTTTCCGGGCCAAGTGCTCTACCAACTGAGCTACCGAGGCGAGTTACGATCTAGACGCAAATTTTTCTCTTATGTACGTTGTAATTCCCTCGCGCCAAATGCTTGAAACCATAGCTTCTATCTTTGCAAATGGCGGCTTCTTAGTTAAGAAGACATTTATTGGGAATTTAACACTACTTTATAGCCAGTAGGGCTTCTATTGACGATTTTATTATTAATTTAACACTTCTCATTGAAGGATTAATTATATTTGAAGAGAAAAATTTTCGCCTAGACCGGGACTCGAAACCGGGACCCTTGGCTTTCCGGGCCAAGTGCTCTACCAACTGAGCTACCGAGGCGAGTTACGATCTAGACGCAAATTTTTCTCTTATGTACGTTGTAATTCCCTCGCGCCAAATGCTTGAAACCATAGCTTCTATCTTTGCAAATGGCGGCTTCTTAGTTAAGAAGACATTTATTGGGAATTTAACACTACTTTATAGCCAGTAGGGCTTCTATTGACGATTTTATTATTAATTTAACACTTCTCATTGAAGGATAAATTATATTTGAAGAGAAAAATTTTCGCCTAGACCGGGACTCGAACCCGGGACCCTTGGCTTTCCGGGCCAAGTGCTCTACCAACTGAGCTACCGAGGCGAGTTACGATCTAGACGCAAATTTTTCTCTTATGTACGTTGTAATTCCCTCGCGCCAAATGCTTGAAACCATAGCTTCTATCTTTGCAAATGGCGGCTTCTTAGTTAAGAAGACATTTATTGGGAATTTAACACTACTTTATAGCCAGTAGGGCTTCTATTGACGATTTTATTATTAATTTAACACTTCTCATTGAAGGATAAATTATATTTGAAGAGAAAAATTTTCGCCTAGACCGGGACTCGAACCCGGGACCCTTGGCTTTCCGGGCCAAGTGCTCTACCAACTGAGCTACCGAGGCGAGTTACGATCTAGACGCAAATTTTTCTCTTATGTACGTTGTAATTCCCTCGCGCCAAATGCTTGAAACCATAGCTTCTATCTTTGCAAATGGCGGCTTCTTAGTTAAGAAGACATTTATTGGGAATTTAACACTACTTTATAGCCAGTAGGGCTTCTATTGACGATTTTATTATTAATTTAACACTTCTCATTGAAGGATAAATTATATTTGAAGAGAAAAATTTTCGCCTAGACCGGGACTCGAACCCGGGACCCTTGGCTTTCCGGGCCAAGTGCTCTACCAACTGAGCTACCGAGGCGAGTTACGATCTAGACGCAAATTTTTCTCTTATGTACGTTGTAATTCCCTCGCGCCAAATGCTTGAAACCATAGCTTCTATCTTTGCAAATGGCGGCTTCTTAGTTAAGAAGACATTTATTGGGAATTTAACACTACTTTATAGCCAGTAGGGCTTCTATTGACGATTTTATTATTAATTTAACACTTCTCATTGAAGGATAAATTATATTTGAAGAGAAAAATTTTCGCCTAGACCGGGACTCGAACCCGGGACCCTTGGCTTTCCGGGCCAAGTGCTCTACCAACTGAGCTACCGAGGCGAGTTACGATCTAGACGCAAATTTTTCTCTTATGTACGTTGTAATTCCCTCGCGCCAAATGCTTGAAACCATAGCTTCTATCTTTGCAAATGGCGGCTTCTTAGTTAAGAAGACATTTATTGGGAATTTAACACTACTTTATAGCCAGTAGGGCTTCTATTGACGATTTTATTATTAATTTAACACTTCTCATTGAAGGATAAATTATATTTGAAGAGAAAAATTTTCGCCTAGACCGGGACTCGAACCCGGGACCCTTGGCTTTCCGGGCCAAGTGCTCTACCAACTGAGCTACCGAGGCGAGTTACGATCTAGACGCAAATTTTTCTCTTATGTACGTTGTAATTCCCTCGCGCCAAATGCTTGAAACCATAGCTTCTATCTTTGCAAATGGCGGCTTCTTAGTTAAGAAGACATTTATTGGGAATTTAACACTACTTTATAGCCAGTAGGGCTTCTATTGACGATTTTATTATTAATTTAACACTTCTCATTGAAGGATAAATTATATTTGAAGAGAAAAATTTTCGCCTAGACCGGGACTCGAACCCGGGACCCTTGGCTTTCCGGGCCAAGTGCTCTACCAACTGAGCTACCGAGGCGAGTTACGATCTAGACGCAAATTTTTCTCTTATGTACGTTGTAATTCCCTCGCGCCAAATGCTTGAAACCATAGCTTCTATCTTTGCAAATGGCGGCTTCTTAGTTAAGAAGACATTTATTGGGAATTTAACACTACTTTATAGCCAGTAGGGCTTCTATTGACGATTTTATTATTAATTTAACACTTCTCATTGAAGGATAAATTATATTTGAAGAGAAAAATTTTCGCCTAGACCGGGACTCGAACCCGGGACCCTTGGCTTTCCGGGCCAAGTGCTCTACCAACTGAGCTACCGAGGCGAGTTACGATCTAGACGCAAATTTTTCTCTTATGTACGTTGTAATTCCCTCGCGCCAAATGCTTGAAACCATAGCTTCTATCTTTGCAAATGGCGGCTTCTTAGTTAAGAAGACATTTATTGGGAATTTAACACTACTTTATAGCCAGTAGGGCTTCTATTGACGATTTTATTATTAATTTAACACTTCTCATTGAAGGATAAATTATATTTGAAGAGAAAAATTTTCGCCTAGACCGTGACTCGAACCCGGGACCCTTGGCTTTCCGGGCCAAGTGCTCTACCAACTGAGCTACCGAGGCGAGTTACGATCTAGACGCAAATTTTTCTCTTATGTACGTTGTAATTCCCTCGCGCCAAATGCTTGAAACCATAGCTTCTATCTTTGCAAATGGCGGCTTCTTAGTTAAGAAGACATTTATTGGGAATTTAACACTACTTTATAGCCAGTAGGGCTTCTATTGACGATTTTATTATTAATTTAACACTTCTCATTGAAGGATAAATTATATTTGAAGAGAAAAATTTTCGCCTAGACCGGGACTCGAACCCGGGACCTTGGCTTTCCGGGCCAAGTGCTCTACCAACTGAGCTACCGAGGCGAGTTACGATCTAGACGCAAATTTTTCTCTTATGTACGTTGTAATTCCCTCGCGCCAAATGCTTGAAACCATAGCTTCTATCTTTGCAAATGGCGGCTTCTTAGTTAAGAAGACATTTATTGGGAATTTAACACTACTTTATAGCCAGTAGGGCTTCTATTGACGATTTTATTATTAATTTAACACTTCTCATTGAAGGATAAATTATATTTGAAGAGAAAAATTTTCGCCTAGACCGGGACTCGAACCCGGGACCCTTGGCTTTCCGGGCCAAGTGCTCTACCAACTTCAAATATAATTTATCCTTCAATGAGAAGTGTTAAATTAATAATAAAAATCGTCAATAGAAGCCCTACTGGCTATAAAGTAGTGTTAAATTCCCAATAAATGTCTTCTTAATTAAGAAGCCGCCATTTGCAAAGATAGAAGCTATGGTTTCAAGCATTTGGCGCGAGGGAATTACAACGTACATAAGAGAAAAATTTGCGTCTAGATCGTAACTCGCCTCGGTAGCTCAGTTGGTAGAGCACTTGGCCCGGAAAGCCAAGGGTCCCGGGTTCGAGTCCCGGTCTAGGCGAAAATTTTTCTCTTCAAATATAATTTATCCTTCAATGAGAAGTGTTAAATTAATAATAAAATCGTCAATAGAAGCCCTACTGGCTATAAAGTAGTGTTAAATTCCCAATAAATGTCTTCTTAACTAAGAAGCCGCCATTTGCAAAGATAGAAGCTATGGTTTCAAGCATTTGGCGCGAGGGAATTACAACGTACATAAGAGAAAAATTTGCGTCTAGATCGTAACTCGCCTCGGTAGCTCAGTTGGTAGAGCACTTGGCCCGGAAAGCCAAGGGTCCCGGGTTCGAGTCCCGGTCTAGGCGAAAATTTTTCTCTTCAAATATAATGGTAACCTTGTTTCTATCTTTGTACATATATTCTCCATGTGTTTCTTCCGTGTTAATTTTGCTTCATGTGTTTGAGTTAATAATTCACCCTCCAATTTCAGAGTAATGGGTAGTGGTTTCTTTCTATTACAAATACGACAGGGCTAATTAGAGATATCATAAAAATAAAGACAAAAGATGGACATTTAATAATATACCCATATTAATATAGTTAATAATTCTTGTTAAGAAAAACTTGTAGTTTAGAAATTGGTAATCAATTGTTAAACATTTCATATTAACCAAACATCGTTATCAAGGTTCAAAGAGGGATGGTGATTCCTTTTCAAAAACAAGTTGCATCATCCTGACCTTGGATGTGTAATTGTTACTAGAGATGACATCATAATAGCTAGGACTGGTATGATAGTATTATCTTATATTCGATATATATAAATAAGAGTGTCTGGATTGGACAAGACAGCAGCGGGACTGATTGCGGTCCCTTCAGGAGGGCCCAGCGGGCCGGAGGCATCTACATGGGTAACGTATTTTCATCTGTCATTTCTTTGGTCATTTTAAGATTTAGAATCAAATATGGGACCAAATGGTCCGAGTAACTTAGATCAACTAACAAAGTTGAATATTTTTAAAATAATGGATATCTCTCTCTCTAACTGTTAGCATTTTAGTATCTGAATATTTTTGACGTGGGACAATGTGGCGATTTCAGCTGATTTTTATAACAGTGTTTTTGAGTCGATTTTCTTTATGTTGGTATTTAATTTCATAAATAATGTTATTTTTCGTTTACTGTGGTTTAATATGTTAATTGTAGAACTCCTCCTCCAAAACCAAGGCCAACCGCTCGGGCCTAGTTCAACTTAAACAATAGGGAACTTAACGCTACAAATACGCAGGGGCTTAACAGACGCGGCGCGTAACATTCTGGTGGCAGCGGTGGGATATTCGTGAAAATAATGTGTTATTATTATATTCACGAATGAAGAAACGAACCTTAGACCACAAAATTAACCTTCAATTCATACACAGTAAAAATCTATATGTTTTTTTCAATTGGGAAGAGAAGAGTCACATTGAATAAACTACGTCTTTTAAAAAACAGAGAGAAACCAGAAAATATTCAACTTTGGGACATTATTATTAACTGGCTTTAGGTTATGTTATTTTTTTTTTTGGATCTAATATTTATGGGTAAATTTTGGATATATCGTTGTTTTAGGTTATATTTTTTGATATTGATGTTTTCAACAAATGTTTTATTTTTTTCTGGGCATAATTAAGTTTTTACAATGGGTAAAACATACTTTCATAATATATACGACAATTTGGTGCTGTTGATAATTTTTTTTTTGGTGTTGTTTTCTTAATAGGCAGACATTTATATGTGCATTACTTTTCTAGGCTATATGTTATGTTCATTCTAGAACTTGATTTTTGATGTACCTAAGGTTTATGAATTAATTTGGTGTTTTCAGGTGAAGGATATTTTTTTTGTTTTGTTTTGTTGTTGTTAACCTAGGTTATGATATTTCTTTTTGTAGAGTGTTATAATTTTAGTTTTGTTGTATGGCAATATCTCATCCAATGCTAATAATTGTACGTGTATAATGACAATATTTTGGTGGGGTTGTACAAGACAAGCTTTTTACTTACGCGACTTGTACCATTTTTGATGTAATTTAAAGTATTGTAATGTGTTAATGAATCAGTTTTGCTAAGAGATGTAACCGCTGTTTAAATATGTATAATTAACACGAAATGTAGTAGTGGAAATATGATTTATCATGGTAATCGTCCGACATTTTGAATTTTTCATAGAGTAACAAATATGAAGATGTAATTTATTTTACGTATCAAGTCACATTTAAAACGCAAGGAACCTAAAAGCTAACCAAACCTAAATCAATTACTGTAACAAATAAATTACTCTAACGTAGGTGAAATCCAGGGAACGTCCTTTTTATTATTTTACGCGGTTAGATAAGTAAAGGATAAGTCCGGACCTGATTGTTGAAACCATAGATATGGTACATAGAAATGAATCCCATGATTAAATGTACACATTGTGCTCATTTGTGGTATATCGCTGGTTGAAAGTTTGAAAATTGTTAGTTTATCGCTGGTTAGAAGTAAGGACTCTTATAACTTATGTGGTCATGACAGGAAATAGTTCCACTTTATTTTCATATTTACAAGTAAAATAATGAAGTAATAATTACATCTCTTAGCTAAATACGTTTAATATAGTGTTTTATTAATATTAGATACTCTTAAAGTGGGTAGGAAAAAAGCTTGTGTACTCCCACCCGGCCAATATTTTATTATTTCGTCTATCGGTAAGACGTGGCACGGTCACATGTATACGTAAATCATTTCTGAAAGCATCACCACGAGAGATAAGCCCAAGGGATCATAGGTTGCTTTACACGCCACTAGATGGGAAATTTTTGTTATATTGAACTTTTATATTTTTGGAAAAGGGTAATAGATTTAAGCAGACAAGATGGCGGACACATCTTAAACTTACGCCACTACTGCACTCATACCACGTTTGCACTAGGTAAACTTTCATTTTTTTATATATATATTCACGTAAAACGCGATCTTGGATATCTGGATAGAGATGGGATACGAAAAATTAATTTATGGTTTATTAACTAGGTAGTTTTTTTGGATAAAGAACTAGGAAGTCGGCTAACGTCTATTATATTTTTGTTTTGTTTTTCAAAATAGCACGATGACTACAGAGCTTCTAACGGAGTCTATATTAAACATTACAGCCACCCCGTAGGAAACTAACTCTATCCCCTTCAATCAAATAAAATTCTACTTATATTCAGACTAATAATCAAAAATCTTATTGACATAAACGCAAGAAAAAAAAATAAATCGATTGATATTTAAGTCCCCATGCTGCAACACGTGCATCCACACTGGTAATTAATCTTGGCCCACGTGAGGCTCAAGGAACCGCATTATAACTTGCAATGAATAATTTATATTGGGAAAATAAATTAACAATTATTCCAATAATAAGACTATAAAAATTTAATTACAAAAGAATAACCGAAAACTAGCAGGAAAATAGTTAGGGAGTTGGAAAACGTAAAACTCAGAGGATTTGTAAATAGAGTAATAACAGTGAAAAATAAAGTAACATTTAAAGTAACCTATTTCCCCTACCGGAGATTTTGAGGTAACGGAATTGTTAGGGCTCCCAATATTTCTAGACAATCGGCACTTAAGGTCAGCCGGGTTATCAGCCCTGCGTGACGTCCGCCCTTTCCCCAGAGCAAGAGTCTGGTACTCATTTCAGTTAGAGGCTGAATCGACCCCAGGGCCATAGTGCCGCCAGAAGGACTAGATCAGGTTAACAATCCTAAAACACCCCGGGACTTGAACCCCCGACGTTTCGACTCATAGCGCAGTACTTTAACCACTATGCTAGTAGAAATAAATACTCATACCAAAAGTACCGAAGAAATTTTAAAACCGCTTAAAGTTACTACCGCCTACCGTGCGACATTAACAAGACAGGGCATGAGGCAAATAAAGACAGGAAGAACCACTAACTGAGTGATTTAAAATTAATAATAATAAAAAAAAACACACTAAAATAATACTCGACACACGAAGTCGGATACAAAACATACTTTCATAATGCGAAATAATGGAAAAGATTGAATGACAAATAAAATAATAATAATATTAGGGAAAATAGGAGTTTTCTGAATAATAGATATGAACTCACCAGCGTGGAAAATTGGAAAATCGCCATCTTGATAGATATTGTGGTTTGAGACACGTCATTCCTACGTGCACTAAGTGTCTTAGGAGGTCACATAGCTGTAAAGTTCAGCAAAGCTCTGGAATGTGTTTATTTTGGTGATAGTTAGATTAACCACACAGATAAGGACTCCAAAACCGACTGCATTAGGAATATGAACAAAATTTATATTAGGTGCATTTACAGGGAAATAATTTTTTTTTCTCTAGACATCAGAAAACGTACTTTAAATAAAGAAAATAAAGTGGCATATATGGGCAATCAAAGGGATTTTAGATTTGACATCCGAGAAAATGAACAAAGGGTATGAAGACTTAGGAGAAATAAACGAGAACTCGAGCATTGAGGGGAATGGAGAATTAACGCAATCACAAAATAACAACGCACCTAATTAGGGATGTAGATTCTAGTTCCGAAACCGAGAGTATGGAAAAGGGGCATGGAAATTTCGGATAAATTAGAGAGAACACGAACGAAAGCGGGCAATTGAGATTAATAAAAACAGATCCGACACCACACACCTCCCTAAGGGAAATAACATTACTGAGGGATTTCCAATACAAGACTCATAGAAAGGAAGACGACCGAACTTCAGGTAAAATAATAACTTAAAATAATTTTATTTTATTAACCTCTCATGCAATGTTGAGAGATTTACAACAATGCCGGCGGGCGCATTCTGTGAAAATTTCGACTACAATGTGAGACGGTTCTAAATCATGAGTCGAATAAATCAAAGGTAACATCCAAGAGGCTAGCGCAATTAAGGGAGGACTCGCTTGACCCATAATTCAGATTTAGGGTTCGGAAACAAAAGAATGGAAATTCTGTATAAATAAGAGAGCTCCAATGGAAGAGGAGAACGGAGATTGGGCATAATTATAGAGCTCCGCTAGTGAGGATTACGGAGGGGAGGTAAAACCAAGATGCTTACAGAAGTGATAACAGTAGACTGATGCTTACAGAAATGATAAAAGGAAGGATAGACTTATTCCCAGAAATATTTTCTTTTCGGCTGTATCATGTTTTTTTTTGGGGTGAAAATTAGGATACTTGACAAACAGACATCGACGAATAACCTTCAAGGATAGGATACTAGAGACTAGTTATGATATCCACGTGAGAAATAAAACTATTAATATTAATGAAGATCCTGAAACTTAGTAAAAAATATAATAATAATAAATCACCCGGAAAGTAAATAATGATAATAATAAAACTCAGTAAATTTGTAACTAACAATCATAATAATAATAATAATAATAATAATAATAATAATAATAATAATAATAATAATAACAATAATAATAATATTAAGACTAATACTAATAATAATTCACAGGAAATTAATAATAACAATAATAACAACAATAATAATAATAATATTAAGACTAATACTAATAATAATTCACAGGAAATTAATAATAACAATAATAAGAACAATAATAATAATAATAATAATAATAATAATGAAATAAGAGCGAACTACCAAAAATGATACTTATGTTTATGCATAAAATGAAAGAGAACGGCAGAGGGGCATGGAAACGTAGTAGGAATTACAATGCAGTGAATGATGCACCTAAAATATAAAAAGCGAAATTTAGGATACTTGGCAATCTGCGAGGTGTTTTATCCGATCTAGTAGAAGTGGAATTTCAAAATGGGAACCCAGAGGATACACAAAGTACTATTACTAAGTATGACACAACAAATAATACACTCTGCAGGCAATGGACCCTGCTGAGATGGACTGGCTTCGTAAAGTTTGGAGGGCCTAATGGCGCCTAGATCTTCTTGTACTGCGAGCCTTGTTCCATGTCAGTTCGGACTAGTGACCAGTCGAGTAGTAGACACACATACACATGGGATATGACATATTACGATAATAGATGAAAACTAGATCGCTTAAGACTCTTCATATTTAGGCCTACGAAGAATGGTAAAAGGATAGGCTACAACTTAGGTCAATCTAGGCTAGGTAACATGAGAAATATACACACAGAGATGAAACTTATACATAGTCGCACACCGGGATACAAGTTGGGAAGGACTAAGGACCCTTTTGGAGAGGTTATGGCCTCGAAAATTTGGCGAGTTGCCTGAACACTTCGCCAACAAGCTAGGCAGGTGCAGGTCGGAAGGTGGGGCACCCCCGTTATGACATGATCTAGAGACTGAGAACTCCAAAATGATCTTGGGGCACTGGCCATAAAACCTTGCCGGCTTGGCACTGACGTTAGGGACCATATGGAACATCGTTGTTTAGGGAAGGATAGGCATTGGGGAATTAACAATAAAGGAAATTAAGAGGAAACAAGGAAACATAGAAACAAATGAAAGCACAATACAATTACGGGCAAGGAGACCCACGGAAAACTGTCATGATACCCGGGTTTAGGAAGAGATGAGGGCGATAGGGGAACCCCATCAAAAAGATTAGGATAAAATCCACTTTTCCGATGAGGCGGCGTCCATGAGTTCAAAAAGGCTCTCCCTAAGGTAATAGAGATCCTGAGGCAGCAGGATGAGTAGGATGGGGACGACTTGGGCCCCGAATGGCAGGCGGTGCCCTCCCTTGAGGCGATCTCCTTTGAGGGATTTGCTCGAGTTTTTTTGGGCCCCGAAGGGAAGGAACAACACCACCTCCATTGAGGCGATTTGCTCGACGAGTCCGCCAGAATACAAAACGGAAAAAGCAGGAGTGCGGTAGGGACAACTTGGGCCCCGAATGGCAGGCGGTGCCCTCCCTTGAGGCGATCTCCTTTGAGGGATTTGCTCGAGTTTTTTTGGGCCCCGAAGGGAAGGAACAACACCACCTCCATTGAGGCGATTTGCTCGACGAGTCCGCCGACTTGCCAAGGACTAAAAGGTCAGAAGTAAACTAAGCACGAAAAGAGATAGCAGGGGTCTATCCAGAGTCAATAATGATGCCAGGGAAACAAAAAAGAGGCCACCGGTGGTTAGAGAAAAGCAGGAAAGGAAACCGCAATAAGAAAGCTGTACGCACACATAGAACATGGTCCTAACGAAGAAATAACGAATAATAGTCAGGGACGTCAGAAACGTTGAGACACTAGATGAAAATACTAAAGGGAAACACATAGATATTACGATTGTGCGATCAAAGAGTAGAGCCAAGAGAGACAGATTGACCTAAGTAGGAATATTACATACAAAAGGAGAAGTTAAACACATTAGGCAGTACGTACAAAGAGAGGTTAAACATATAAGGATAGTACAAGAATTAGAGGTTAAACACATAGGGGTGCGTGTAAATGAGAAATTAAACACATAAGTAATACAAGAAAGTAGGAAGAGAGGTTAAACACACAAGTAATACAAGAAAGTAGGAATATTACATACAAAGAGAGGTTAAACACATAAGTAATATAAGAAAGTAGGAAGAGAGGTTAAACACATAAGTAATACAAGAAAGTAGGAGGAGAGGTTAAACACACAAGTAATACAAGAAAGTAGGAATATTACATACAAAGAGAGGTTAAAAGCATAAGTAATACAAGAAGTGGGATTATTACAGGAAATTAAGGAAATTAGGGATTAAACACATAGGGTAATACCGGAAAATAGAAGTTAAACACATTGGGTAGACATGGAAATAGAAGATAAACACGTAAGGATAATACACGGAATTAGAAGTTAAACACATACGGTAATACATAAAAGGAGATCTCGGATAATTAGATAAGGTAGCACATGAAGGGAGATCACAGAGATTAGAGGTTAAACACATACGGTAATACACAAAAGGAGATCTCGGGAAATTAGAAGTTAAACATATACGGTAGTACATAAAAGTAGGTCTCGGGAAATTAGAAGTTAAACACATTAGGTAGTACATACCAGGAGAGGTTAAGCATATAAGGATAGTACAAGAAATTAGAGGTTAAACACTTAGGGAAATGCATGAAATAGAGGTTAAACTCATAAGGAGCGCACGAAAAGAGAGGTTAAACACATAAGGTACTACAGGAAATTAGGGGTTAAACACATAGGGTGATACAGGAAAGTAAAAGTTAAACACTTAAGGAAGTGCATGAAATTAGAAGTTAAACACATAGGGTTGGACATGAATTTAGAGGTAAAAACCATATGTAAGATAGGGAATAAGTCTACACGTATGAGACCAGGAATTAACTCAAAAACATAAATGGAATTTAAAAGGAAACCAATGGATAAGAAATAAAAAGGGAGAGGTTAAACCCATAGGTAACATGGGGACCCAAGACACGGAATAAAGTCCACGCATAATCGGGAGTTATGAAAAGAAAATTAAATGCAGAAATTCAAGAAACCAGATGAGATATTGCGAACGAATCAAGAAGGGCGTAAGGAAGTGTTGCCGAACGAATTCGGAAGGACTTAAGGAAACAACACCATTTAGACGCATTTTTGTTTAGTTAACTGGTAGGATGTCACACTAGAACTCGACAGACAAATTAGAAACGAGAGTATTTACGACGCAGAGACGCATTTTTATTAAGTTAACTCAGGGGGCTGGAATACGGGAAATCGACAGTAGTATTGGAAGCGAGAACTTAAGATGCAATACGCATCCCGGGATAAAGAAAGGAAATGCTCTCCCAATCAGGACCTCACGAGGGAATGATGATACGGAATTCAGGTTACATAATCGTACAAAGTAGTAGTTACACCTTAAAGCCCTAGCGATTTATGTGTAGACGAGCACACTCGATCGAACTCAGGACTCTAAAGTAGGAGAAGCAACATTGAAATTTTATCCAAGCAATGGAAAGAGAAAACCAGCGGTAAAATACAGGGAGATACTGACATTTTGTTAACCTAGTAAAACCTGAATTGCAATAAGGGCGTAAATGATTCATGAGAAATCATAAGACCAAAAACATAAGAGCATTTCCTTTGCAACTTGAGACTAGCTATAAGGGTCAAATAGGGAAATGGGTGCACAAACCTAAACATGCAATCTAAAGCCAGGACGTCTAGCATACAATATAGTATCAGAGATATGATGGCTGAAAATGAAGCCTCTAAGCAATAAAGTTAAATTAAAATGACCGGGAGTGATAGGGGGGGATGCGGACCCATGTAGTACGGGATAGCACCAAACCCATAATCAATGTTATAGTTATCCTCCCAAGTTTTAATGCCAATGCATAAGATTGCAGCTTCACGCTTGGACTGCGGCCACCACCACGACACCACATGATGGGAGGCAGATTAAGATGGCCAGACTCACGGAGCACCCTATACATCTGAGGACGAGGGCAGCATAACGCTGCAAGGACCAACCACACCCTATACATCTACGGACGCAGGGTAGCTGCCAGGATCAACACACATCTCGAGGCGGAGCATGAGATGGATGAATGTCCAGACTCGCAACCAGCTGAGACAAAACACCTGATTAGCAGAAAAAACCAAACCCAGGCCATTATAAAAATAATAACGACTTTCTCCAACGCAAACCTTGGCCTAACTTCCTCCAGCCCAATGTTGTCCTTAGTAGAGTCAAGAAAACAAACTTCACGTCAAGATTTATTCCTATCAAACCTTTCACAAGTTCTCCTTGGACCTAACTGGGTTTTGAGTAAAGAAACTAGGCCTGACAAAAAGGAGGCCTACCTGGACCAACGGCAGCTGAAACTGAACAACGACCTCGAGCATTAGGACATCGCCTCCTCCATCGCGGCAAGCAGACTCGAAACCTGACCTCCAAGCTGGCCACAGCAGACACCACAGTTTTTATAATTTTTTTATCAATGATCCGGTTCACGAAATAGAACCGTCAGAGTGAATAGAAAAAAAAAAAGGGGGAAAAGTCGAAGTACAGAACAAAGAGTAACAAAATGTGATAAAGTGCGTCGGATATTGGATAACAGTGTAAGTGCGTCGTTTCAAAAGAAACCACAGAAGGTTTAAATAAGGAAGAAGAACGAAGACAAGAAGAATATTTTATAGTTAATATTTTTTTGTTTTTTTTTTCAGCAATAAACATTTTTTTTTTTCTCTGAAACAATGCTCAGGCATATTGTATTAACGCCGCGAAGGCTTGCTATATTGTGATTTTTTGTTTTTTTTTTTAAGTATGGTGTTCTCACTAAGTAAACGGATCTTGCCGATATTTCGACGCAATTTAAAGTATCCGGGGCAATTTACAAGTAAAAAACGATCTAACCTCTTAGGATGAGAACAAAATACTTCCAGGACAGATGGAATCGCCAATTGACGACGACAGGTGCACTCCCACTTAAGGCTAAGTTGAAAAAAGATAAATGTTAGGACCAACCCCCGAGAGGTGAGAGATATCCTGTAAGAAAAGAAAAAGACTTTCGGTTTTTCAACCCTACAGTCTTATTTAAGGGGGGGGGGAATATTACAAATACGACAGGACTAATTACAGATATCATAAAAATAAAGACAAAAGATGGACATTTAATAATATACCCATATTAATATAGTTAATAATTCTTGTTAAGAAAAACTTGTAGTTTAGAAATTGGTAATCAATTGTTAAACATTTCATAATAACCAAACATCGTTATCAAGGTTCAAAGAGGGATGGTGATTCCTTTTCAAAAACAAGTTGCATCATCCTGACCTTGGATGTGTAATTGTTACTAGAGATGACATCATAATAGCTAGGACTGGTATGATAGTATTATCTTATATTCGATATATATAAATAAGAGTGTCTGGATTGGACAAGACAGCAGCGGGACTGATTGCGGTCCCTTCAGGAGGGCTCAGCGGGCTGGAGGCATCTACATGGGTAACGTATTTTCATCTGTCATTTCTTTGGTCATTTTAAGATTTAGAATCAAATATGGGACCAAATGGTCCGAGTAACTTAGATCAACTAACAAAATTGAATATTTTTAAAATAATGGATATCTCTCTCTCTAACTGTTAGCATTTTAGTATCTGAATATTTTTGACGTGGGACAATGTGGCGATTTCAGCTGATTTTTATAACAGTGTTTTTGAGTCGATTTTCTTTATGTTGGTATTTAATTTAATAAATAATGTTATTTTTCGTTTACTGTGGTTTAATATGTTAATTGTAGAACTCCTCCTCCAAAACCAAGGCCAACCGCTCGGGCCTAGTTCAACTTAAACAATAGGGAACTTAACGCTACAAATACGCAGGGGCTTAACAGACGCGGCGCGTAACACTTTCTTAATGTAAATAGTTGATAATTTGTTTTCTGTATATTTATCTTCATTAAGTTCTGGGATGTCCAATTCTCTAACTGTATTAGTGATTGTTGGGCTATGGTTATTAATTGTTGACTTTGGTTTTTCGGTTTGGAGACCCATATTACAACATCATCAGCAAAAAGTAGGGTTTTTGTTTGGAGCTTTTCTATATGCTTAGGTAGATCATTAATGTAGATATTGAAGAGAATGGTACTAAGTACAGAACCCTGTGGTAAACTTCGATGTGTTTGTTGGTATTTAGAGAGGTGATTATTATAATTTGTAGCGATGAACTGTTGGATGAGAAAATTGCTGATCCAGAGTAGCATATTCCCTTGAATGCCTAAAGTCTGCATTTTTTCTAATAATTTATATCTCCAAATAGAGTCATATGCTCCTTGGAAATCGACAAACATTGCCAGAGTGTCTTCTTTTCTGTTGAAACTGTCTTTAATAGCTTGACTTAGGTGTACAATTTGTTGATTTGTTGATTGCAATTCTCTAAATCCAACTTGATTGGGTGAAAGTAAATTATTGGTTTCTAAATACCAATTTAATCGATTTGAGATCATTTTCTCCATAGTTTTAACAATTACACTAGTTAGTGCTATTGGGCGATAATTTGAAAAAGTATTTGCTGATTTTTTTTGTTTTCAAAATAGGTATTATAATAGCTTTTTTCCAATCATCAGGAACTTTTGTGTTCCAAGAAAGATTATAAAGGGAGAGTAATTGAGTTTTGGCTTTATTGCCAAGGTGTTTGAGAAATTCTGCATGTATGTTATCTGCTCCTGGAGATTTGTTGGATTTTAAACTATTAATGGCTATGTTTAACTCTTTTATGTTGAAATTCTTATTAAAAATATTATCTTTTGTACTGCTTGTTGATTTTATGTAATTTTTTAGGTTCTCTTTTATTGTTTTTTGTTCCTTTTTGTTCTCTGAGGACAAAGTATAGGTGTTAGCATTGTGTTTGTTGAATTTGTTGGCTATTTCACTTTCATTTGTAATTTGTTTGTTGTTGTGGATAAATGGTGTTTTTGTCGTTCTTTTTTATTTTGTATATTGTGTACAAATCTATATGCTTTCTGGCCATCTTTCCTATAAATCCATTTTTTGGAGAAAGTTATTAAAATTTTCTCTTTTCAACCGACCTGGACAGTAACCTAGTGTCCAATCCCTCACCTTCTCGTGGTGCAGCTGTTAGTAATCATGCTTATGCATGATGAACGAAAGGGAAGGGCTACTCACCAACAAGCACTGGTCAGCTTGGTGAGTTTTTCTTTTTTGACCGAATTGGTATTACTTCTCCTTCCCATACCAATTCCCTCTTTCAACTTTTCTATCCAGTCTCCCTTGACTGACCTCTTGTTTCTTTCGACCCTGATGGTATTAGAGTATTTGAGGCCTAGGGGTTCATTTCTCCTTCCTTCCTATACCTACTTTCTCTCTATGGGTGACGTAACCACCACATGTGGTCCCTACTACTAAACGGTTACAACTAGTTTATTGTACTCCAATACAAACATGAAGCTTTTTTAATTATTAAAGAGTTGCAAATTTTGGCTTAGCTCTGATTTTTATGCAGACTAGTTCTGTAAATGCATCAAGAATGTCACATAGAAGCAACGAAACTAGTCTGCCTAAAAATCGAGAAATATGAGGTGAATCAAAATTTACAACTTATTCAAAATTTTAAGAAAATAATGAACTTGAAATTCTCAGAGAAGAAAAAAAAAAAGATTTAGAAGTTCATCGGTCAACAGAGGGAGCAGAAATCGACCTACAGGATCACCAACCGCCATTTCGATAGAAAGAATTGACAATGATGCCTAAGGCATTAAAACTCAGTCTTCAAAAAAGCTACAAATGTGAGGTGCTAAGTACATATGAAATATTATGCCTACATGTAGCCTCTTACTAAACATAAGCACTATCCAATGGACAATTGTAAGATATGCTTTCTCAATATATGCACTGTGAAAAGTTTGGATTTAAATTAAGGAATCTGGAGCACAATCTTCCAAACATAAATTGTACTGTATATAAAAGCCCTCCTTCCCCAAAAATTGAATATTAGCAATGCCAATACCACCATGTATATAACCTAGACTTGCTACTCAAGAGGCATGAGCCCCAGATATTTAAAAAATCTGGAATTTATCAAATTAGTTGTAGAGACTACAATAAAGTAGACATGGGGGGGGGAAGAAAGAAAAACGGAATTTGGACACTCGCACAAAGGAATGCTTCAGAAATATTAAAAATGGTGAAATTGAAAAATCAGCTATTGCAGCACATAGTTTGTTGGAGAGTTATAAAATTGAAAAAGAGGCCAAACTTTCAAAACATTTGGAAAAACTTTTAGAATTGACAGTTTGGAAGAAGATATATATTCAGAACAACAAATTTAAATCCATGAATTTCGAAATTCCTGATGAATGAGACCTGATCTCTAAGTTCATCAAATCAATAATAGAGGCAACATTATAGATGGAGAGATTCCAACAAAAATCCGTAGTCATAATATTAGTTGAAAATGAAAGAGATGTTCTCTTGAAAACTGCAGTTCCCATGTTTAAGAAAACATAAACCATGAGGTAAAATGTAAAAATTACTCATTCACTCAAGGCATGAGTGTGTAGTGGAGTCTAAAGTAAAATAGTTAAAACACAATTTCTTACCTTATGCCTAAGAGAAGGTAGCAATGTTTGTAATTTTTCAACAAGATTGATCTGAGCTGCAGCCAGATCGGTTTCATCTTCTGCAAACACGTCCATAATAGTGTCCACAGCTTCAGCTACAACCCACAGTTCAGATTCACGAGCACACACATCCAGCAGAAAGTTTCCAATATTCTGCAAAACACAAATTATCTATCATAGTAATATATATACCTTTCAGCTAAGAGTAGATGTAAATAAAGCAAAGGAATTAACACTGTAAGATTTTATATTTGAAAAGAAAAATATATGCTCAGAGTGGGGTTTGAACCCAGGACCTTTCACTTTGTCTACAAATCCTCTACCATTTGAGCTACCTGAGCACTCTAATCTAAATGCAATTTTTTCTCTTATATACACAGTTAATTCATGAGAATTCTGTTAATTTTGTTAATTCTCGGGAATTAACAGTGTATATAAGAGAAAAATTTGCATTTAGATTGGAGTGCTCAGGTAGCTCGGTACAGCATTAGCATAGAAAACTAAAGTTCCTGTGTTCAAACCCTGTCTGAATGTATATTTTTCTCTTCAAATATAATTTACCCTTCATTGAGATGTATTAAATGAATAATAAAAACATCAAAAGAGGCCATACTGGCTTTATAATGAAATGTGAAATTCCCAATAAAGGTCTTCTTAATGAAGAAGCAACCATTTGAATGATCGAGCAATGGATCATAGCATTTGGCATCGGGAATTAACAGTGTATATAAAACAAAAATTTGCATTTAGATTGGAGTATAGTACTCAGGTAGCTCAGTCGGTAAGAGCATTGGCATAGAGAGCAAAAGGTCCTGGGTCTGAGTTATATTTTTTCTCTTCAAATAAATTTATCCTTCATTGGGATGTATTAAACGAATAATAAAAACTATAAGATATTATTTAAGTAAAATTATATCACTTCAGCTATATTCTTTGCCTTCTTAGAATGGTTTTGGGATCTTATTCAGTTCCATCCTCAGTATTTACATGACCATTGTTATGTCGTCTTGAAGAGCCACTTCCCTGCTCTCTCTTTTGGTAGACTGAAGAACCTCAAAATGAAATCACTTCCCCTGGGAATTTCAAAGTTCATTAATGAACATAACACAGTCGTGAAAATACTGAGGATGGAATCAAATAAGGTGCCGAAACTGGTATAAGAAGAAGAAATGAGGTGAAGTGATATTTTATTTAAATAAAGCTTATGTGCTCTCAAAGCTTTTCATTGGTCCTAAACTCATTACAACTTTTCTTCTTCTTCTTCCTTCCAAGTATTAGGCCAATGCCTGTTACGATCCTATAGAAAATTTTCCCTCCAGCATTTCATAGGATGCCCCAGTGATCTTCGTCCTCTTGGTACATAATTATAAACAGCTCTGGGGATCCAATTTGAACTCATTCTTTCTAGATGGTGTTTCCCCTCAGGAGTCCTCATCTAGGGGATATGTGAATGGCGACCATAAGGTGCCCAAGCTGAGCAAAACATTTCTTCCACTTACTTGCGTTTTGCATTCTTTTAACTTTACTATCTAACCTCTCTTGGTTAACTCTTGTTAACCCGACGCTATTAGGGAATCCGAGGGCTAGGCAGTCTTTCCTTTCTTCCATTTCTTCTTTCCTTTATTTTCTTTTCTTCTCCAGAAGAGCCTGACCAGAGGCTATAAGATGGCAGCCCCATCACTGGTCTTGCCTTCCTTTGGCCAGCAACCAATCGAAGGGACATTATTATGCTTTCAAGTCTTATACGAGAATTTCCCGGAAGGATCAAACATTACGGGTCGAATGTTTGAACGCATTAGACAGTAAAAGGCGTTCTCTGCTGATAAAGTTTTATTCAAACACATTTTTCTTACTCAGAAATCTATTCACGCGGCAATAATTGTAAAGCTACCTGACAAGGTACCTTAAGATCGTAGCTCAAGATATAAACTTATGTGAAAATCCCGAAGGGAACCGATGGTAACCGATGTAGTTTGAAACTTATCCAAGATGTCGGCCCTTGAAGACTTCGATCATGTTTTCGGTATACGCGGAGAAGAGGAATGTGATAGAGTCTACCAAAGAATTCAACTGGAAGAACAGGAGAATCGGCGTAATATTGCGCGTCGCAGACGTGTTTGTATACGATATTATTTGCGGGATGCAAGCATAAATGCATTCCTCTATAGCAGACGAAAATAACGGAAGTGGTTTTATCGCTGAGAATTCTGGGTAATTCGCTGCCAATATTACGAAAACGTCAACATTCATGCATGACCGGTTAAGGCGGCCGTTAGTTCGATCTCAGCTCACCAGTGATTGGAAGTAATTTGAGTAAGAGGTAATGTATTTGCATATGACCCTACAACTTTTTACTCTTCTATATAGTGTTTTCTGGAGCATGCTGCAGCATACTTGGTTAAGGCAATAAGCTTGAAGCCAAAAAGTTGTGTGTTCAATTTGCAATGTGGTCAGGATTTTATAACGGCCTGAAACTTCTGGCATACCATATCCCTGGAGTCAACTCAGACTATAACAGAAATGAGTACCATACTCTGTTCTGAGGGTAAAGCAACCATCATACAGGGCTGAAATCTTGTGCCAATTGTATAGGAAGGTGAGAGGTATAATCTTCTACTCCAAGGGTCTTCTAAGGTCTGAAGTGGGATCACTTTACTTTTCTATAGTGTTTTCTATCCACCATAATATTTATTTATTTAGCCGGTTTCAAGATTTTTCAAGATTTTTCACATCTTCCCATGCCCAATTAATCTACTGTCATTTTCCTCCACATCTCTCTGTCATTCCAGACTCCATCACTCAATCCTTTCTCTCTCATGCTGCTCAAACACCATCAATCCATGCTATTTTTGGTTGTCTTCTTCTTCTACCAAGTAGCACCTATTCTATTATTCCTTTTTGGAATCTCTCTTCTGTCATTCTTTTTACATGATCACACCATTTTGTTTTCTTTTATGAAATACATAATTGAAGTTTGAACATTTATCTTTTGTTTAATTACACTGTTTTTTTATTTTATCCCTCCTGGAAATCCCAGTTGAACGCCTCCAAAAATCCATTTCTGCAGAATTTAAATGCAAATACATTAGTCTCTGAGTTTTCTGTGAGAACGTGCAAAATTCGAATTAGCGAGTCACTGACTGGTCATGCATGCATTAAAGTCGTTTTTTTCGTAATATTGGCAAGAAATTACCCAGAATTCTCAACGATAAAACTACTTCCGTTATTAAAAATCATCGGAGAACATATTGTTTAAATAACTCACCTCATAGGATTCATGCTTCCATGATATCGCGATTTCAAACATAATCATGTTCATCGTCAGCCATAACTCCGACTGTTGAAATTCTTCGGCCGTCAACTATTCTATTGTCGCCATCTTCAGTGCTGCTATCTATGGTTGAATTTATGAACTTCGAAATCAATGTAATTTCGTTAGGGATATCAAAATTCATTGATCTATTTTTGTTTTTCTGAATGTA
Organism: Diploptera punctata; assembly: GCA_030220185.1. Classification (NCBI taxonomy): domain Eukaryota; kingdom Metazoa; phylum Arthropoda; class Insecta; order Blattodea; family Blaberidae; genus Diploptera; species Diploptera punctata. The sequence goes on along the minus strand of JASPKZ010003065.1, from coordinate 194,203 downwards.
TATTTTTTCCCAAACTGTCAATTCCAAAGGTTTCTCTACTTGTTTTAAAAGTTTAGCTTCTCTTCCAATTTTATGATGTTCTAATAAACTATGTGCAGCAATTGCAGATTTTTCAATTTCACAATTTTTAATATTTCTGAAATGTTCTTTTGTCCGAATTTCCAAATTCCTTTTAGTTTTTCCTATATAAACTTTATTACAATCTTCACAATTTATTTGATAAATTCCAGATTTCTTACTGTCTGGAACTTTGACTTTTTTTATTGGTACTTAGAAGATTACCCAGACTAAATTTATTTATTGGTGCCAAAAAAATGTTGTATTTGTCAAAAATTTTTTGAAAATTTCCTATGCATTTCAGGATGGTAAGTAATTTTCTTGTATTTTTTCTTTTCTTTGCAATTTTGTAAAGTAGTATATTCATTAAGTCTTTTATTGTGTTTGAATTTCTTCAACTTATTTATAATTAATTCTTTATCAAAACCATTTAATCTAGCAGTGTTTAAGATATGTTTAAACTCTTTATTGAAATTTTCTTCGTTTAATGGTACATTTGTCAATCTGTAAATTAAGCTATTGAATATTGCATGCTTATGAGCAATGTGATTGAAGCTTGATGATTTAATGTAATTATCTGTATGAGTTCCTTTTCTAAATATATCAAATTCAATTTTCAGTGTTTGATCATTCCTAATTATACATAAATCCAAAAAAGGAATTTTGTTTTCTTTTTCTAATTCGACGGTAAACTTTACTGATTCATCCTGAAGGTTTAATAATTTAAGAGCATCTTCAATATCCTTAGAATTTATTATTGCAAAAATATCATCCACATATCTGTACCAAGTCTTAAACATCCATGGGTATGCTTTAGTGATTTGACACTCCAAGTAACTTCCGTTGTCAGCCCTGAGAAAAATCAGTCTGTAATTGCTGAAGAAGGGGCTCAGTAGCCTTGAAACATATGGTCAACAAAAACAACATAAGAGGTAAGAATACGGAGTACACAAAGACGAAATATCATAATTATTGAATAAACCTCTTAATTTTAAAATACAATAGGAAGTAACATTAAGAGGTTAGTTTAATAATTAAGACTTTTGTCTGTACATTCTTATCTCTTAAGGTTGTTTTTGTGGAACATATGTTTCAAGGCTTCTGAGCACCATCATCAGCAATTACAGACTGAATTTTCTCAAGTTGTCGGGCCTGATTCTTGATTCCTGCTCTCTCTGCCTTTGGTCCAATGAATTTACTAATGAGGTTCCTTTCTGTGGGAATTAAAAATTCATAATTCTTTCATTGTTCTTCTGTATGTAGATTTTTTCTTATATAGTGAGTTCATTTTTATTTTTGTTTTGTAACTGTTCCTAACTGTTTAAAACAGTTAAAAAACAAAAAAGAACTAACTATATGGAAAAAATCTACATACAGAAGAACAAGGAAAGAATTATGAATTTTTTAATTCCCGGAGAAAGGAATCTCATTATTAAATTCATTGGACCAGAGGCAGAGAGAGCAGGAATCAAGAATCAGGGCCGACAACTTGAGAAAATTCAGTCTGTAATCACTGATGATGGGGCTCAGAAGCCTTGAAACATATGTTCGACAAAAACAACCATAAGAGGTAAGAATGTACAGACAAAATGTCTTAACTATTAAACTTCTTAATGTTACTACTTATTGCATTTTTAAAATTAACCCTTGTGTAAATCATCTTCTCTCTTCTTCTCCATCATAGTTTAACCTCTAACCTTATAGGTACTTTTATATGTCCCAAGCTGCATGGGCCTTACAGTGGCATGACCTGTCGGGAGAGGGATTTAAAACTTTGGATCACAAACATTCTTTTTTGACCACACAAGGACAAGGAATGCTCCTGAATGGTGATCAGCGCAATCCAGAGCCTCCTCTTCCCAGTCTGAGCGTTAATTTTTTTTTTCTTTCCAAAATAAAATTTTGTCCAGGACTGGAAAATGTTAAATTAAATATAACATCAAAATATTAAGCTTTACTGCTTTAAAGTAGTGTCTAAAAAAACACTTCTGAATAGAAGTCATTGCTGGTAGCACAGTTATCGGCCTTCGGACAACAGAGAATTGTATATGATGAAAGAATTATTGACATTCGTATCATGGCTCAAATGGTGTAATAGTTATCATGCTGTGCATATAGCCAAAGATCAGGGGTTCGAGTCCCGGTTTGAGCATTAATTTTTTCTTTCTAAATAAAATATAATAATATATATAGTTTTCTAATTCTACCTGCAATTTTTCTATTTTTTCAGTAATTTATATTTTCTGTTTAAAATTAGTAATATCGTAAGCAAATATAATATAAAATAAACATCATCATAATCATCCTCTTATCGGATTATAGATTCCAAATATGCCTCCAACAATCTCTGCTTTCCCATGCTTTCCTTCTTTTTAATTCTTACCAATCATATCCTCTTTCTTGTAAACTTTTCTTCACCTGGTTAATAATCTTTCTTGTGGTCTACCTCATGGTCATTTTCCTTGAATCTTGAGATTCTTTTCCATTCTTTTTAAATGTCCCAAACCATTTTATTCTGTTTTTTTTTCTATGTCTGTTAATTTTTCTACATTTAATGTCTCCCTGATTTTGTCGTTCCTTATTCTATCTCTCCTTGTTTTATGTAGCATTCCACGTAAGAATTACATTTCTGTAGCTTGGATTCTGCTCAATTCCTTCTTTGTATATGTCCAAGTCTGAGCTGCATGTGTTAGAACTGGTTTGAAATAACTTTTATACATTGCCATTTTACTCTTGATGGGTATATCTTCATTCACAAAATATAAACTAAATCTAGATTAAATTTAACTACATAAAATAAAAACAAAATTAACTAAATACAAAATAAAATTCACTAAGTTTATAATTATTTACTCTATATGAGGTAAGATATGACTCATTTAATTAATTTCTATTAATAAAATGTAACTTCTTACCTTGAATAATAACTGACTCTTTTCTTCCTCAGACTTTGAGAGAATCATGCCCAACAATCCAACGCTACGAATAAGATTAGCTCTCACATTTTCATCGGGACATTTTTGTTGTGTGTCATAAATCAGCTGAAAAAAAAATCATAGAACTGAGGAATTGGAAGAATAAAGGTTAATATCAACCAACATTTGAATTTTACTTTATGTGGAATTAGCTGATTGCCTGGTGTTGCTCGGGTTTTAGCACTATTTACTTGGCACCAATGAGCTTAGTGACCCCAAAAACTGTGCATTTGTCACTATTATCCGGCTAATTTGGATTTATCAGTATTGGGAGTGTCACAATTTAAGTCAGTGATCCCAAAAACTATGAATTCAACACTAATATCAGTCCTTTATGATTATTTCTACATGTCACCTCCTCTCATCCCATTAGGGGTGCTAGGGGTAAAACTTTGGCTAAAATATCATTAGTAGAGGAACAGCTTAATAATTTGTTCACAATGTGCACAACTGGGCTTGGTTTAGGAATGTTTAAGATCAGCTGACAGGTGGGAGACAGGATAGGGGAGTATGGTGGGTGGGGATGCTAACAGATGCAACTCTACTCTGAGAATATGATTGATGCTTTCAGTGTGAGGATGGGAAGAAAGAGAAGTGTATGTGTGCTATGAACAAATTATTTGCCTAAGCTTAAATTGTTAAAGCACTGGTGTACAGAACCAGAGATTATAGGTTCAAATCCTGATTTAGGCATATATTTTTCTCTTCAAATTTAATTTTTCTCTCAATGAGAAGTGATAAATTTAATATTAAACATCCAATCTTAGTTTAATATAATAAATTTGGGAATTTTAACATTATGAGGTATTATTAATAAGAATTCTAGCTTTACTGGCTATAAATGTATTGTGTTGGATTTCCATTTAAAAGTCTTCTTGTTTAAGAGGCTACCAGATGGTGTTAGTGGAACGAAGTTCACTGCTACCTGGCACTCAGGAATCATATTAGTATATGTGTAAATCGAGATGCCTAATAGCTTAAATCATTAAAGCACTGGTGCAGTGAACCAGAGATATTGGGTTCAAATCCCGATTTAGGCATATATTTTTCTCTTGAAATTTAAAAAAAAACTAAATTACTTGGCTCTACCTATACTATAATTGGCTGCAGTGGACTAGTGGTTATGCTAATTGCCTCTGGTCCCAAGGGTCATGGGTTCAAATCCAGCCATTGTCAATGGATTTTTTAGGATGGAAAAATCAAGGAGCAAGTCCTCTGGAAGTGACTTTAAGCTGTGGGTCCCGAGTCTGAAGATTTTCAGGCTCATGAAAGATCCTTAAGCCCGAACAAGGAGGCCTCTAAGCAAAATTTACCAATCTCAAACATCCTAGTAATACCTTAGTTGCCTGCTAGACGTCTTATTGAGTTGGTGTGTTGACTGCATGCCACTCATGACATCTTTGTGCAAATAAGGTAACTGAACTAAACTTGGTCTATTAACTTCTGACAAAGGCTCAACAAATTGGCTACGCCTTTAATCACACACCTATACTATGACCAATGTCTAGGGATTGTTATCGGTGGTTTAATAACTTTAACTTATTGAGGATACCGTGGATCTTACACTTTAATAATTGCCCATGGTCCTCAGTGGTCCCAAAAACTGTGGATTCGACACTAATCTCAAGTCACTTTTTTAAATTTTATTTTTACCCCTTCTCATCACCCCAAACCTCTTAGGGGTACTAGGTCTCAAACTTGGGACTTAAATGTCATTGGTACTATGACCAATGAGCTTAGCGACTCCAAACACTATGGATTAAGTGCAATAACTGTCATTTTAGATACATTATTTTTTACCCCTTCTAACTCCTAAGTGTAATAGGTATCAAACACTGGCTTAAGGCTCGAATCTATGAACGCATTAGACCGTAAAAGTCGTTCTCTGCCTGTACTCTGCTAAGAAAGTTGCATCAAAATACGTTTTTGTGTACTCAAAAATCTGCTCATTCGATAATTGTTGAAATTCCTAAGCTACATGGCGAGGTGACTTAGCAGAGAAACGAATCGTGAGTAACCCGATAGGAACCGATGGTAACCGATGTAGTTTGAAACCTTGCCGCATTATCCAAGATGTTGGACCTTGAAGACTTCGATCATGTTTTCGGTATACGCAGAGAAGAGGAATTTGATAGAGTCTACCAAAGAATTCAACTGGAAGAACAGGAGAATTGGCATAATATTGCGCGATGCAGATAAGATATATAGTATTATTTGCAGGACGTAAGTGTAAATGCATTCCTCTAGCACACAAAAATAATGGAAGTGGTTTTATCGCTGAGAATTCTGGGTAATTTCTTCCAATATTACGAAAACGACGACTTTCATGCATGACCAGTTAGTGGGTAGCTAATTCGATCTTTGCACTTGCTCACGGCCCTAAATGTCATTTTCACTTTTACAAATTGTTTTAGTGGCCTCAAAAACTATGGATTCAACATTAATCTTGATCACTGTTGTTAATTTATTTTCATCCCTTCTAATTCCCTTATCTTCTTAAGGGATGTTGGGGTCAAAAATGAACCTAAATGTCATCCGTACTGTGACAAAATTTATATAGGAAAAACAAAAATAAATTTGAAAACAAGGGTGAAACAACATCTTAGAAATGTCAAAAATGGAGAAGTGGAAGAGTCAGCAGTAGCTGCTCATGCCTGGTCCGAAAAAACATCTAATTGAATCAAAGGCCAGTCTAATTAAACAAATAGATAAACAAAAGGAACTCATGGTTTGGGAAAAAATCCACATTCAGAAAGCAAAGAAAAACTTATGAAATTTGTAATTCCTGCGAATCCTGACCTAATCCAGAGGTATATCGGTCCACCAACAGAGGGAAGAAGAAGCGGTTCTTCCAATTGACATAACATCAGTCGTCAAGTTGGTACTGAAGATGGGACCGCTATGGTCTTGAAATCGCTATCTACTTAGAACATTAATATGAGGTGAGGTATGAAACATTTGATTTTATCTTAAATTAAACCTCATAGTGATTTATTCCTATAAAAGTTCTGCTCCCTCTGTTAGCTGACTGATGAACTTCCAAATCAAATTTTTTCCTCCAGGAATTTCAAAGTTCATTACAGTATTTTCTTTATATTTTTGTGGACGTAAATTTTCTCCCAAATTGTGAGTTCCTTAGATTTATCTGTTTCAGTAATTTGGCTTTCAATTCTGTGTTTTTTTTCTGACCATGCATGTGCAGCTATTGCAGATTTTTCTACTTCTCCATTTTTAACATTTCTAAGGTGTTCTTTCAATCTTATATCAAGTTCCTTTTTTGTTTTTCGTATGTATATTTTTTCAAAGTCTTTACAATTATTTTGATAAATTCCTGATTTGCTGCCTTCATCAATCTTTTCATTTTTGATGGTTTTAATTAATCAATTCTGGCTATAATCATTTTTTGGTGCTAATTTTCTGAAAATTCTTGAAACTTAATGTATCCAAAAGGATTAGTATGTAAATTTGTTAACCTTTTTACTAATTTCTTTATCTGTCTGATGGGTACCTACCATTCATCAATTTTCATTTTTTGAATCTATTTATTCTCTTATGAACCATCTTTTCTTCGAAACCATTCTCTTTTGCTATTTTTAATATGTTTTTTTTTTCCGTATTAAAATTTTCTCTGCTCATGGGGGGACATTCACAAGTCTATATGTTAAACTATTAAATACTGCCTGTTTATGTGTGATGTGGTTGATACCTGTCACTTTAATACAATCAATGAGTATTTCTTTCCTATAAATTCCAAATTCTATTTTTTTCTTTTTTCTTCATTTCTGATCAATTTTAGGTCCAATAATGGAAATTGCTGGTTATTTTCAACTTCAATAGTAAATTTAATTGGTTTATTATGCATATTATGAATATTCAATGTCCACCGTTGTGGTCTCGAGGTAGCGTGCTGCCTTGTCACGCAGCAGACCCGGGTTCGATCCCCAGTCGGGACAGTTTTTCTGGGTGAGGTTTTTATTGGGGTTTTTCCTCACCTGTAAGACAAATGTCAGGAAAACTTTAAGGCCCAAACGGTCCCCGAAATCATATGGCCATCATCATCATCCTTCACCGGTGTGGAAAGCAACGGGAAGCTACCACACCTACAATTCCCTAGTAAAGCTGCAAAGCATAGCATGGGAATGCTATGATTGCAGTGAAAGACCTGCCCTCAGGCAGAATTACTATGGATGGATGGATGGATGGATGGATGGATGGATGATGGATGAATATTCAAAAGTTTTACAGCATCTTCCAAGTATTTGTGACTGACTATTACTATGATATTGTCCACACATCTACACTAGAGGGAGCAAAATTCAAATTACAAGATTACCAAAGTTGATTCAACAGTTAGAAAGAATGATGCTTAATGCATCAAAACCCTGAGTCTTTAAAAAAATCGATAAATATGAGATGAATCATGCATATGTAAGTCCTATTGTTTAAAATAAACCTCAGAGTGTCATTTTCTTTAAATATTAAATTTAATTAGGTTGAAAGTCCAAATAATTACCAAATCCCATTATTGGTGTGCATGGAAATTGTATTTTATAGTAGAATACAATGATGTTTTTTTTTTGTGTCAAGAAACTCCTACAAAAGAGCAACTAAGACTAGACTAAGGCCAAGAAGCCAAAAGTTACTTAAATTTCTTAAGAGGGATATGACATACCTTTGGGGAAAAAGCTCCATGTATGTATTTACATAAGTACACTTCAAAGCATATTTTACAAAGCAAAAATTGAAGGGTGTAATGATAGTGTTGTAATCAATAGCACTACTTAAAATATCTCACCTGAAGATCTGGCTCACACAAATGTTCAAGCATGTTGTACTCGGATTCTGCAAGTTTTTGAAGAGCTGCTCGCATTGCTGTTGTAGCAGCTTCTAAAAATGCAGTGTTTTCTAAATCTGCACAAAAACAAAATATCTTAAATACACATAAACAAAGAACGTCAATAATCAAAACAATAGTCTGCTTGACCTAACATTAGGTTCTTAAAGATGGAAGAAGTTTTATCAATTAACAGTATATTTTTGCAATGTTATATAATTATAATAGATGTTTAAGATATATACTCATAAATTTATGTAATATAACAAGATAAAATTATTTTAAGAAAAACACCTAATAAAGAATTAAATAATGTATATACAGTTGTAATTATTATTTAATTTTAGGAAGTGATATTTTGAGATTATTTTAATTAAATTATTTTCAGTCTGATCATCTTACCTCAATATTAATGTTGATTTGTTCTTGGACATGTTTCAAAAAATTCTGTTTTATCGTCAGCTTTTCCAGGCTGGTTAGATTTATGTTGCTCACCCTGGATGTCGATGTCAGCTCCATCCTATGGTTCGCCAAAGAACCTCCAAACAAGGTCATGCTCCGTCGGTATTTCAAAATTCATAACTTTGTTTTTGTTCTTCTGAATATAGATTTTTTTTTCCCAAATAGTCAGCTCTTTTGTATTTTCCAACCACAGGATGGAGGGACATCGACATCCAGGGTGTGCAACATAAACTAACCAGTCTGGAAAAGCTGACAATAAAACAGAATTGTTTTGAAACATGTCCAAGAACAAATCAACATTAATATTGAGGTAAGATTATCAGACTGAAAATAATTTAATGTATATACAGTGTTCTGACAAGGGAACTGTCAACCATTGCATGCGGAAACCTACCTTGAAATTTCTTCTAGAGAAGTGTTGTGATGTACAAAGGTCATGTCCAAAAAATTATCTGCCTTTTTTAACTGCAAGAGACAATAATCAAGCACCAAATCTCGCACTTAAACTATAGAGAAGTAATACAACTGCTGTAATGGCAGATTGGGAAATCCTCACTACCCACCATCCGTGCCATGTCCTGCCTCTCCACTCTGTGCTTAACTCATGCAGGAATGTACATCTGCTCCATACAGTGGGCTGCCAATGCTGGAATCTGGTTTTCATTTTTGTGCCTTGCAGTTTAAAACGGCACATAATTTATTGAACATGGCCTTGGTACATCATAATGCTTCTCTGAGAGAAATTTCAAGGTAGGTTTTGGCATGCAATGGTTGACAGTTCCTTTGTGAGAAGTAGTGTGCAAAAAAAAAATTTTAAAAAAGTAGTAGAATGGCTGAGATCAGGTGAAAGATTGTAAATCTTTTAAGGAGGTAAACTCTTCTACTAAAGTTCTATATTCAAGAATGATAACAGAATGCAATTCTGTAGCTAAAAGAAACCCTATAAACTTTGATTTTAAACTAAAACATTTTGAATTATGATCTACTATTTACCAACCTACCAAAAATTATCATGAACTATCTTTCATCTACTGTTAACAAACTATATATATATAGTATATATATATATATTATATATCTTCTTCTTCTTCCTTCCAAGTATTAGGCCAAGGCCTGTTACGATCCTATAGAAAATTTTCCCTCCAGCGTTTGAGGGAAATTCTCATGTAAGACTTGAAAGCATAATAATAGTCCCTTCGATTGGTTGCTGGCCAAAGGAAGGCAAGACCAGTGATGGGGTTGCCATCTTATAGCCTCTGGTCAGGCTTTTCTGGAGAAGAAAAGAAAATAAAGGAAAGAAGAAATGGAAGAAAGGAAAGAATCCCTAGCCCTCGGATGGCCTAATAGCATCGGTGTCGAAAAAACAAGAGTTAACCAAGAGAGGTTAGATAGTAAAGTTAAAAGAGTGCAAAACACGTAAGTGGAAGAAATGTTTTGCACAGCTTGGGTACCTTGTGGTCGCTATCCACATATCCCCTAGATGAGGACCCCTGAGGGGATATATATATATATATTCTAAGAGATAGTCTATTATTTACCACCAACTACTCAATATGACTGCCATCTATTGCAAAGGAAACCTTCCACCATATGTCTGATGGAATCACTCATTCTTTGGAGTGTCCCTGATTCTTGCTTGATTGTACAATATGTGTTCTTGTAGTGTATACAATTATTTATGGAGACTACTTTTAAATGTATTCAAAGACAAAAATCTAAAAAGATAATATCAGGAGCATGGACAGGCCATAGTACTGGCCCTCCATGATTAATCTATTGTTCTTAAAAGACTCCTATTGTGTGTCGCCTAACCTTAAGATGAAAATATTATTGACCAGTACTCCACAATGCATGTATCATATTTGCAGCCATTCATGTAATGGCACTTTTTCCAGTAAGACAGATAATTAGCTCCAAAGAAATCAATGATACCTAATCATCATACAATTTGTTGTGTAGAATGTAGGGACCTAACAATCAGTCCCTGTGAATGATATGTTGATACTAAATTAATGCTGGTGCCTGCTCTTTTTAAATATTGCCATTATGAAAACTTTCAATGCCATCTCTCATGAGCCCTGCTTCATCAGTAAATAAAACTTTTGTTGTGAAAGACTATAACTCAGAAGATATTAAATTTAGGAACCATGATTATAGAACATTTTTCACTTAAAGGAAATTGATCAGTCATTTACACTTCACCTCATATTTGCTTTCTCAACATGGACTAGTTTCAAGTTTATGGGTAATTTTGACTACTGATTTTTAATTATATTTAATTAATGTTGGGAAGTAAACATTATGAGGTATAATCATTAAAAATCATCGGAGAACATATTGTTTAAATAACTCACCTCATAGGATTCATGCTTCCATGATATCGCGATTTCAAACATAATCATGTTCATCGTCAGCCATAACTCCGACTGTTGAAATTCTTCGGCCGTCAACTATTCTATTGTCGCCATCTTCAGTGCTGCTATCTGAAGATGGCGACAATAGAATAGTTGACGGCCGAAGAATTTCAACAGTCGGAGTTATGGCTGACGATGAACATGATTATGTTTGAAATCGCGATATCATGGAAGCATGAATCCTATGAGGTGAGATTTAAACAATATGTTCTCCGATGATTTTTTTTTACTGATTTTTAAGTTTAGTACATGTATGTATATAACAATCTCATTATTAATTATAAACTCATTGAAGATGTGTTTCATTATTTTTCCCCTAGGGTGCATTCTTACAATATTGTGATCCTATTTGGCAATAAATAATATGATCAAGTTGCAGTGATGAACAAATGAAACATAATGTAACATTTCTCATTTGTTTTCAAACATATATATAAATATTTTAAAATAACTATGTTTAAATATGGTTTCTGAGTAAGCAGGTTACTTTTATTCATTAAATAGTCCTAACAAACGCCACTCTTGATTTCCAAATCCTCTATATAAATTGGAAATCACTCGTGGCATTACTCATGATAAATACCTCATAGCATTTTTTTTTAATAATAAAAACATCGAAAAAAGCCGTACTGGCATTTATAATATAATGTATAATTCCCAAACATGTCTTCTTAATAAAGGAGCCACCATTTGCAAAGATAGAAGCAAAGGCTTCATGGCATTTGGTGGGCGGGAATTACAATGTATATAGAGAAAGATTTGCGTTTAGATCGGTACATGCTCAGGTAGCTCAGGTGGTAGAGCACTTGGTCTAGAGAACCAAGGGTCCCAGGTTCTAGTCCTGGTCTGAGCGTATAATATTTCTCTTCAAATATGATTTATCCATCATTGAGATGTATGAAATTAATAATAAAAACATCTCATAGCATTCTCTAACATTATGTTTAAATTTTTTTTCTTCTATTGCCAAAAACTACATTTCTTATTAATATTGGAACCTTTGTTCAGAAAACCCTATATAATGTTAATAAATACTACTATTTTTAGAGACAATGTTAACTTGTGAAATTCTATAGTACACTTAGAGAAAGAGAAAAGTATTTCTAACATAAACCAGGATAACAATCATCATTTACTACTTCTGAAATTTGATTAATATTATAATAAACATTATATCAAATATGCCTATGTTTAAAGTTTCTGATATTTATTACAAAACACATCTAAAGTCTATAAAACCAGCTAATATATTTTAACACTAGCATTTAACAGGTTTTTTTCTTTAATTAACAACAAACAAAGAAAAACAGATTAAAATGGTTTGGACATTTTAAAAAAAAAAGAGTAAAAAAAGGGGAAAACTACCACAGAAAAGTTAAATCTCGAGGTATAGGGAAGTTAACTATGAGGAAGACTACTGGAAAGATGGATCAACCAAGGGAACAAAAGGTTGGGAGAATAAGAGATGAATGGAGATATAATAGGAATTAATCGAAAAGAAGACACTGATAAAAAAGATGAAGAGTTAACAGTTTAACGTGTCAATAAATTCAACATAACAGTTTAAATGTTATTAAACATATCTAGTAAATCAAGCAATGGTGGAACTTTTAATGGAACTTGATATGATTCATATTTTATAATTTTTTTGAAGTAGAGAATACACACAAAATTAATAATTTTAAAACTTTCATAAGATAATAAAGAGTATTAATGAAACTGTTTTTCTTTAACTGCATTACATTATAACTTTAACATGCTTAACAAATGTAGAGACTGCATTGATTCATCTTTTATTGCAACACATTTGTTTATTATTTGTTTATAGCAAGAATAAATATAATTTAAAATTGAACTTTTATAGGAACAAATCACACTATGAGGATTAATTTAAGATAAAATCAAATGTTTCATACTTCTCTGATTCCAATCGACATAACATCAGTCGGCAAGATGGTACTGACGATGGGTTTGCCAAGAACCCGAAATCGTAATCTACTTAGGAGATTAATATGAGGAGAGGTATGAAACATTTGATTTTATCATAATTTAAAATATTGATTCTAAGTGCACAAATGATGTCATGCTCTTATTTTGCTGGTTTGGTTAAAGATATTGAAACCCATATATACATGTTTTGAAGAGAAAAAGTAGTGCCTTACTATCTGAAGGTTAAAAATATTTAAATATTTTATTTTGTTCCAATTGTTATGTCAGTTATCATGGAATTCACTTGTAATATAAAGCTTTGCTTCTTCCATTCTGTACTATTTGTTTATAACAGTAATAAAGAGATGGGAGGGCAACAGAGTTAGGCAAAACTTACCTTTACTCTTGAAAATTAGATTACCAACATTAAGCCACATTTGGTAAATGTTAATTGGACCACCAAAATCTTGTACATCAAGACCAGAGAGAAGATTGTTCATACATAGTAATGCTCGGCATCTCAATGTATTTAATCTGAAAATAAATACGATTTAGTCAGAGGTAAAAAAACAAAATGTTAAGTCACATATTATACATACAGAAACATAAAATATAATATAACTCCTATTACTTGTTGATTAAACTAACTGTCGAGATGGATTCATGTTCTCCTTGATTATTACTGAATCAATCAAGAACATATACAGTAAACAAAGTGACTTTAACACACCAAGATTTTGATATTGACACACAGGAACTTTTATTGGGCAGATGTAACTGACAATATATTTATTTACCCACTTAAACAAGTCGATCCAATGTTTTTAAGTGGGTGAAAATCATATTGAAAGATTCCATTACATAGATAGACAGATACAGATCAAGCTAATATAAAGTGTGTAAAAATAGATAATGTTACTACATATCTAACAGAAAGAATTTAATGCAAAAGACTTGGGTAATATTACAAATTTTTGGAATAGAAATAAACAGACAATAAAATGTTGTATTAAAAATTCCTCCAAAAAACAATTTATTGAAAATATCCTTCTACAATTTAATATGGTTGAATGCAAGCAGAAGAGTACTCCCATGGAAAATAATTTCATTATACCAGAAAAAGAGGAAATAATTAGTGAAAAACCTTATAACATATCTAACCATCACAAGACCTGATATATCATATGCTACATCTTAACCGAGTAAATACATTAATTCATCAACAACCACTACTTGGAATTCCGCAAAAAGAATTTTAAGACATCTTAAAGGTACCAAAGATAAAGTACTAACATACACGAAGACTGGAAACAATGACATCACAGGATATTCAGATGCAGATTAGGGAGGTGACCAGACAGACAGGAAGAGTGTCAGTGGAATGATTATTTACCACAACAAAAATCTCATCTCCTGGGCATCGAAGAAACAGCAAACCGTCACATTGTCATCAGCTGAAGCCAAATATATATCTGCTGCAATGTGTGTGAGTGAACTTTTATTTGTAAAAGGACTTGCAAGTGACTTTAACTGTGTTAACAATGTAAATCTATATGTAGATAATCAAAGTGCAATTAAAATGATTTACAACAGTGAAAATACAAAGAGAAGCAAGCATATTGACATTAAATTCAATTTTGTAAAATATTAAAAATCATCGGAGAACATATTGTTTAAATAACTCGCCTCATAGGATTCATGCTTCCATGATATCGCGATTTCAAACATAATCATGTTCATCGTCAGCCATAACTCCGACTGTTGAAATTCTTCGGCCGTCAACTATTCTATTGTCGCCATCTTCAGTGCTGCTATCTATGGTTGAATTTATGAACTTCGAAATCAATGTAATTTCGTTAGGGATACAAACACAATAAAAGACTTAATGAATATACTACTTTACAAAATTGCAAAGAAAAGAAAAAATACAAGAAAATTACTTACCATCCTGAAATGAATAGGAAATTTCAAAAAATTTTTGACAAATACAACATTTTTTTGGCACCAATAAATAAATTTAGTCTGGGTAATCTTCTAAGTACCAATAAAAAAGTCAAAGTTCCAGACAGTAAGAAATCTGGAATTTATCAAATAAATTGTGAAGATTGCAATAATAAAGTTTATATAGGAAAAACAAAAAGGAATTTGGAAATTCGGACAAAAGAACATTTCAGAAATATTAAAAATTGTGAGAAATTGAAAAATCTGCAATTGCTGCACATAGTTTATTAGAACATCATAAAATTGGAGAGAGAAGCTAAACTTTTAAAACAAGTAGAGAAACCTTTGGAATTGACAGTTTGGGAAAAAATATACATTCAGAAAAACAAAAATAGATCAATGAATTTTGATATCCCTAACGAAATTACATTGATTTCGAAGTTCATAAATTCAACCATAGATAGCAGCACTGAAGATGGCGACAATAGAATAGTTGACGGCCGAAGAATTTCAACAGTCGGAGTTATGGCTGACGATGAACATGATTATGTTTGAAATCGCGATATCATGGAAGCATGAATCCTATGAGGTGAGTTATTTAAACAATATGTTCTCTGATGATTTTTAATGATTATACCTCATAATGTTTACTTCCCAACATTAATTAAATATATTTGTAAAATATATTGTGGAAAAGAAACTTGTGAATATATTCTATGTAAGAAACGATGAGAACATTGCCAATGTGATGACCAAAACCTTTGAACAATATCAAGTTCAAATATATATGAGTGATTTTTTGTTTAATTATATCAGTAATTGTGTAAATTTAGTAATCTGAAGTTAAGCAAAATGTTGTTTTATATTTTACAATTTGTATCATATGGACTATAAATTGAAGGGGGGTGTTGGACTGAGCTCTATGCTCTATGTTTTATACTCCATGATTATGTACCTTATATTATGTGCTGTCTTCTATGTATATATTGTCAACCTTTATGTTAAGTAAAGATGGCTAGTCACCAGTATTAGTTCAACTGCTGCCTAATAATTGGCAATGGAATTCAGGGAAGGAAAATCCCTACTGTACTGAAAAAAAAGGGGGCCCTATGTGAAATGTGTGTGCAAAATATATGGAACAATTAAAATATTCAGAAGCAATGTTAAATCTTAATCATTATATAGATCAAAAACCTGGTTATTTAATAATAACAACGAATGCTTCAAATATTAAATACACTGGCCTGAAATTGTAAGAAGCAAAGTAACTGATAGAGATGCAAATTAGGAAGTAACACTGTTAAATTAAGTTCACATACTAACTAACTAACTAACTAACACTATTAGGTTTAATATAGAGATAAAACATACATTAAAGATAGCAAAAGAGAATGGTTTTCAGGAAAAGATGATTCATAAGAAAATAAATAGATTAAACGAAATGGGATAAATGAAAGTACCCTTCATAACCTTCAGACAGATAAAGAAATGGGTAAAAAAAAATTACATACCATCCTTTAACATTTAATAAGTTTCAAAAAAAAATGTTTAGCATATATAACATTAAATTAGCACCAAAAAATTATTACAGCCTAAATAGATTAATTAAAACCACCAAAAATGAAAAAATTGATGAAGGCAACAAATCAGAGATTTATCAAATTGATTGTAAAGAACGTGAAAAAATATACATAGGAAAAACAAAAAGATTGAAACAAAGACCAAATTACTGGAACAGTTAGATAAATCTAAGGAACTCAAAACAGTTAAATAAATTTAAGAAACTCACAATTTGGGAGAAAATTTACATCCACAAGAATAAAGAGGAAATAATGAATTTTAAAATTCCTGGGAAAAAGGGAAAAAAATTGATTTGGAAGTTCATCAGTCAGCCAACAGAGGGAGCAGAAATCAATCTACAATTGAGTTGCTCAGTGGAAAAGAGGCACATGCCACAAATCTGCCGATTGTGAGTTTTTGTTATGGTTAAGTAGATCCTGCTATCTTGTGTCAATTCCAATAACTATCTGCACGGTTGTATGTGTCTATTCTTTAACAAGGAGCATAATAAAACTTGAAGATTCTGAATGATAGAAATAGCTAATGGAAAAAAGGCACATGCCACCTTCTTTCTCTTTTATTTCAAGTGGTTACAGTCAATGTTCCTGATAGGTTGGCAGAAATGAAACTAACCAATCAGAATATAGTTCCACTGCCCTCTGGATCTATAATATTAAATCCAGAACGCAGTAGTAGTTCTCAAATTACCTACAACATTTCCAATATGCCTTACATAGATTTTGAGGTTTAATGGGTTTTCTGAAGAAAAAAAGGCAAGTTAATAGTAAAAGAAGGACTCATCATGAAAATAAGTTGAAGGATAGTGAAAGAAATCGCCTGAGAAATAGTGGATAACAATAAGAAGATTGTGCCAGCAAAGGAGTTTATAAATAGAAGCACTCCGTGTTGGAAACTAATATATGATTTCACTCCACTAATGATTAGTGAAGATAAGAGAGGTTATGCAAAGAAGAGAAAAGATGAAACATAAGTCAAAGGAAGGTTTCATTCAGATACTATGTTCGTATAACTAATATTAGCGAACTTGAAGTCTGTAGAAGTGCATTTCTAGCAATCCACAGAATATCAATAAAATGCTATTCGGAAAAGTGAAAAAAGTGTTAGGGAAGTTTCTGATGACGAAGAAGAGTCGATCAACATCAGAAATTTGTGTTCATACACCCACTGAAGATAGAAGAGGCATTATGTGGGGCATATGCCACTACTTAATTTGCACAAATTACCTGTCCTATTACTTAAAAACACTTAATACTAGGAATATTTCCACTAATATTTAATAAGATATTCAATGCATCATCTAATTCAAGATCCTGGTTAAAAAATTAAAACATAATGCCCATATTCCACAAATAAACAACTTTCAGAAATTCCTTATTTCTGTAAAATTGTATTCTTGTGGCATGTGCCTCTATTCCACTGGGCAACTCAATTAATAGTGAGTGGAGAACATATTTTTAACGACTAACCTCATATAATTTCAAATTTCTTTGATACCGGCAGTTTCAGACAATATCTTGTCCCTCTTCAGTCATGGCTTCCACTGATGAAATTCTCTGGTTGCTGACTTCTCTAAGGACATCACCTCTTGTGCTGCCATCTTTGGTTGGGATTATAAACTTTGAAATTAATTTTTTATCCACCGGAATATTGAAGTTCATAGATCGATATTTATTCTTCTGAATGAATATCTTTTCCCAAATTGTCAATTCCAACAGTTTATTCAATTGTTTCAAAAGTTTTGCCTCTTTTTCAATTTTATGATGTTTCAATTTTATGATGTGCAGCAATTGCTGATTTTTCAATTTCACAATTCTTAATATTTCTAAAATGTTCTTTAGTGCGTGTTTCCAAATTCCTTTTTGCTTTTCCTATGTATACTTTGCTACAATCATTACAATTTATTTGATAAATTCCAGATTTCTTACTGTCTGGGATGTTGATTTTTGTTTTTATAGGTACTTAGAAGTTTTTCCAGACTAAATTTATTTATTGGTGCCAAAGTAATGTTGTGTTTGTCAAACATTTTTTCAAATTTCCTATGTCCTACTGGATGGTAAGTAATTTTCTTGAATTTCATCTTTTCTTTACTAACAGATGGCAGCACAAGAGGTGATGTCCTTAGAGAAATCAACAACCAGAGAATTTCATCAGTGGAAGCCATGACTGAAGAGGGACAAGGTATTGTCTGAAACTGCCGGTATCAAAGAAATTTGAAATTATATGAGGTGAGTCATTAAAAATATGTTCTCCACTCACTATTAATGATATAACCTCATAATGTTTACTTCCCAATATTAATTTAAATATATCAATCTACAAGTTCGCCAACCACAAATTCAACAGTTACGAAACATTGACAATGACACACAGAGTGTGGAAACTGCAGCCTGCAATAAAACTACAAATATGAGGTGAATCAAAATAGTATGTAAACTTACTTTTTCATAATATGCTTTCCATTTGGATGTTCTCTCAAAATCTGGCAAACATTTTCTGCAGGCATCTCTGTTTTGGCCCATATTCTTTTAACTAACTGTCCACTTACTATTGCTTCATGAACCTGGTAAAGAAGATTAATATATAAATCCAGCTTAATAAAATATTACATATAAAAATAACAGTAACACTATTAGATAATAAAAAAGTATAATGAATGAAAAATTGTTTACTCCATCTCATTGCAATTATTTATGTAATAAGTTGTGAAAGAGAGCATTTTAAATCTGAGACATTAAAAATGTTTGTAATCAAAATTACAGTGAGAAATAACCCTATGAGGTAATTTTCAATTTATAAATGAGTTGGATAAAATGTTTTTGCCATTTTCATTCAGTCAAACTCCAACTGAATTTTACATCTCACCTCAAAGTTTCATGTTTTCTTGAGTTGGAGTCTGACTGAAGATGAAGGTAAATGGCCTTTGAAACTGGTATCATGAAAACACGGAACATTATGAGGTGAGATGCAAAAACATTTTATCCAACTAATTTATAAATTAATAATGTTAATAATAATGCTTTATTTTAGCTGGCAGAGTTAAGGCCATAAGGCCTTCTCTTCCACTCAACCAGCGAATAGTAGAATTATACAAAAAATTACATACTTATTACAATTTTAAGATATTAAAGTACAGACTAAACAAAATACAATGATGATGTGATCTAATACTAGTTAAGACTAACAAAAACATAGAATATAAAAAAATTAAAGTGATATAAAATAAAATGAGTAGCTTCCTAGATGATTATTTATAGAATGCTGTATATAGTTGTTAGGAAGTTAATGTTTTCATTGTGTCGAACTTAGGATATCAGTTAATTTGTATTTAATATGATAGCGAATGTTCTCCAAATTCACAAAGATACACTTTTTGCATGCATTCCATACATTTATTTTTATTCACCCATGCAAAAATAGATATTTTAGTAAAGAAAAAATGGATTTTGTTGTGCCTTAAGATACTTTACATTTATTTTTTAATATGGTGTTCACGAGATTCCATTCTATATATCACCTACATGAATAGAAAGAAGAAAGAATGGAATGAATTGTAATGGGAATTGAGTTATTTGGACTTTGCAGTTATGTTGGATCCATTAATACACCGTATTCCAAAATGATGGATGGGGTTTCAAAGTTGTTTAATTTTCCTTACATGATATATATATATAAGAACAAAACTTACATGGGAATAAATAGAAACTCTGAGTTTTCACATACTTTATAAGTGTTTGATGTGAGCACCTTATGTTACAAGGCAGCACACATCTAAACCTTGATCAGTATATTTAAAGTAATGGATTCAACAGCAGCAACAATCCTTCTTCTCAAGTCTGGAAGGTTGACGGGAAGTGGTGGTACAGTACGTACACATGGTCCTTCACATAACCCCCACAGGAAGAAATTAGAAGGTGTGAGATCAGGAGACCGTGGAGGCCATCGGATTTAAACCATGTCATCCAGGCTGACACGTCCTATCCATCGTCAGGGAACATTATCATTCAACTACTGTCACTCATCATTAACAAAATGAGGTGGAGCACAGTCTTGTTGCCAAATGAAGTCTTGAGGAGAAGACTCATTTAGCTGAGGAAAAAGATAAATCTGCAGCATATCCAGACATGAGATACCGACACTGTTTTTTTTTTATTGAAAAAGAGCAGCCCATAGATTTATTGTTTGGATATAGCACAGAAAACATTGACCATCGGGGAATCTCTTTCATGTTGGATTATTGTTGGTTCTAACTATCTATACCATTGAAGGATACTCTTATCTGTCGAAGGATCCAATTCCAAATTGCCGTTGGAAAGCTCGCTGCACTACAAGAATGGAACCAGAACTCGCATATTATCACATAGAATGGCTTCTGTATAGGAGTTGCCATTTTCACAAATTTAATGCTGTGACATAATAATGATAAGAAACAAATTACTGCATACAGGATATGAAACTTTCACAGCTTTTCTTTCATTATAGCAAATAATCACGCAACCAGCTTTGTTTGTGAAGCTATACCAATTACTTAAAATCCTGTCCATCATTTTGGAACATGGTGTATTAATGTGCTCATATGGAAGTTTCCAAGGAGAAAAATGGTAACATCTCCAAATATTCCAATTCCTAACTCGAATAGTTGTGCTGTCAATATTTGTATAAATATTTATTTATTTAATAGCATTTTTTATATACTTCCACTTTAAGAAAAAGTGAAAAACAAGCTTTAGTGTACAAATAAATAATTTCAAAACTAAAATGACAAATTGTCACTATTGTAACATGACTAACTAAAAATAAATTTTAAAAAAAGGTTGGTTGGTTGGTATCTAATGTCGAGCACTTGATAATGAAATCATTCGCTCTCTTGCATTCTAATATTTAGCAGAAAGGCTGGTCTCTTCTACAAAAGCTGGACAAAGGAGATGGTTTCTTTCCATATCTTCATTTAAATTGCAAAAAAGGGCATTTAGGTGAATCTGTTATGCCAAGTCTGTGTAGGTGTTTATTCAGGCAGTCATGTCCCGTTAGCAGTCTGAATATTGCTACTGCAGATTTTCTTTGTAATGTAGTAATGTCATAAGCTTGTAGATTTTCCCATTCCTTACCAGATGTTGTGGTGGTGTATTTTTCTCTAAGTGTATTGATATATTTATTTGAGATAATTCTTTTGATAGAGTGAAAGGACACTAGAGTAGAAGTTGGGTTCGAAACAATTTTGCTACCCTTCTTGGCCAGAAAATCGGCTATTTCATTGCCTGTCACTCCACAATGGGCCGGAATCCATTGAAGTACAACTTTTTTATGTAGACGGGATAACTGTTTTATTATTTTGTGACATTCAATAATTTTGATGCTTTTGGGTGTTGGGTCTCGTGTTATAGCAAGAATGGCTTTGGAGTCACATAGAATTAGAATTTTTGTAAATTTTTGGATGTGATATAAAAGATTTTGTAAACTTAAGAAAATTGCAAGAATTTCGCCATCAAAGTTTGTTGAATTTGTGTTTAGTTTACAATAAAAGGAAAAAAGTGGGCATACTGCACCAGCACCAGTGCCACCGTCATTTGGTAGGCTGGAGCCATCTGTAAAAATATGTATCCATTCAGGAGCAGGGTATCTTAGATTTATTATTTCCAGTGACATTTTGTTTTAAAATATATGGGGGAGTTTCAGATTTCTTGATGTCTTATGTTAAATTAAGGTTATATTCAATTTCCAAAATTTAAAAAAAAAAGTTAATCTCTATGTTAATTCCTTCATTGCTAGTGTTGATATATTTATCAAATATTCTGAATCTATTCGCATGTCATTTGACTTAGTAAATGGGTCGACTCCAATCAAATGCCAACGTGGTGTTGCACAATTGTGAACTATATTATCTCTTTCTTCCTCTCGAAATTTCTGTTGTGAAGGAACATCTTAGTAATGTCAAAAATGGTGAAGTGGAAAAATCAGTAGTAGCCACTCATGCTTGGTCAGAAAAACATCTAATTGAAAGAAAAACTAGTTTAATAAATATAAAATCTAAAAGAGCTCATGATTGAGGAAAAAATTCACATTAAAAAAAACAAGAAAGAAAAATTAAAGAATTTTGAAATTCCTAGGAAAGTTGATTTGATTCAGAGGTTCATTGGCCCACCAACAGATGGAGTAAGCAGCAGTGCTCCTGAACGACAGAACATCAGTCGTAGAATTTTGATGATGAAACCACGTAGGTTTTGAAACTGATCTGAATAGAAGGCAGGATATGAGGTGAGGTAAAAAGAATTTTATTTTAAAATTTAAATTGAAAATCACAGTGATATTTCATATAACAGTACAAGACAAAATCTAGTATTTACTTACTTCAGAAGGCACTGAAAGAGGGAACTTTTCAACAACAGATACATTATGTTCTTCATCACCGACACCTGTATCGCTCAAAATGTCATCACTGCTTGATGATTCCTGGTCCATGGTATCATCATCTCCATCTAAATAATTGTAAAAAATATTTGAGAATATAATATAAAACTTCATAAGTCATAACAATAATAAAAAAAAAGTTTCAATGTCATCACTATGTTGTCACCATAAGCAATGTGATAAAATTAGATGTAATAATTTTCATTTATTTAATTATTTATTTATTTATTTACTATCTAATACCTGGATTTCACTATTATGCCTAAATAAATTAAATATGTTTTATGTTTAGTTGAACAAGTAAAAAGAAAAATAATTATAAATTTATATCATAATTATTTTGAGATACCCTGTGATCTTCCTGGAATTAATGAGCTGAAAGACAAAAATGATTATTGTGAGTTATCCACAAAAGATACACATATGCTGTCGCTAGCTTTTTGTAATTTTTTTTTAGATATTCAATTCTGTGTACATTAATTTGGTGTATTTGTTAAGGTTTATGCAGCATAAGCCATTTAAGCGCCCAAAAAGCAAATTTTTTTAGAGCACTCAAGCACTTTTTTTTAGCTCTGACCCTATAGTACTTACGGTAATATATTATATATGTTATTGTCCCAGAAAAATTCTTTAAATGATTGAAAAAAAACTATTAAAATCGGTCAATTAGTTTTTGAGTCCGTAAAGTACAGACAGACATATGGGGAAAAAAGAAGGAGGAAAGAATTATGAACTTTGAAATTCCTGCAGAAAGGAACCTCATTAATAAATTCATTGGACCAGAGGCAGAGAGAACAGGAATCAAGAATCAGGGCCGACAACATGAGAAAATTCAATCTGTAATCGTTGACGATGGGGCTAAGAAGCCCTGAAACATATGTTTGACAAAAACAACTATAAGAGGTAAGAATGAACAGACAAAATGTTTTAATTATTAAACAAACCTCTTTAAGAAGAGAGGATGGTATTTTTTAAAACTTTTTTCTTATTTGGTGTAAACTATTTATTTTTTGTATGTTAAGAGCTCATGGCTATAGCAACTTAACCAAAAATAAAAATTTTTAAGAAAAAAAATTGGGGGGCCCAAATTTTCCAAAAAATGTACCCAGTGCAGGGGTTTACTAAAACCGATATATCTAAGCCAATTTTGAAGATAACTTCACAGAATTTGGTACATTTTATTAGTAATAGCATGCTCTACATAATTTTGATATTTGTCCCTAAAGTTGTAAAATGAACAATTAAAATTAACAACACTTTTTTGTTTTCTTTTCTGAAAACAAACACACATTTTTTCAATAAAATGAAATATCTAATTTCTGTTACAGAGAAAAGTTTTCTTGTTGTCTCAAGACTGTGTGTTCAAAATTTCATGCATGTATCTATAATAGTTCAGAAGATATATCAATTTTTGTGTAGCAATGTAGCAAAAAAAATGGAGTTATGGGAAACAACAATCAAAAGGGGGCATGTGATTTAAAATCCAAAGCGCAGGCACTTCTAAAATGGCTCCTCAACGTCTGATAAGGGTACAAATATGCATAAAATATCATGCAATGTATTCCACACATATCACAGAGTATTTTAGAGCAAAACATTTTTTTTTTAATTGCTCAGTTTTTACCAAAAAATAGCATCCTCTCCCCTTAATGTTACTTCCTATTGTATTTTAAAATACAGTAAACCAAGTTTCACTTTTTCAAAATAATGTGATACTTCATGTAATAAGTGAAGCAAACTCTGTTTGATTCATTCATAATACCATTTTAATTTAGTGTTGCCATATTTATTACTATATTCATACTTTATAATAAATAAGGTGAAAATGGTACATAAATTAAGTTATGTAGGTAGGAAATAACACTATGAGGTTTATTTTAATTTTAATGTTAATATTATTCGTTTTTAAACATCTTAATGATGGACAAATTACATTTGAAAAGAAAAATATACACCTAGACTGGGGTTTGTGTATGAGAAAAATATGCATTAGATTGGAGGCCTAGGTAGCTCAGATGGAAGAGCATTGACATAGAGAATCAAAGGTCCTGGGTTCAAACCCCAGTCTAGGTGCATATTTTTCCTTTCAAATATTATTTTAATTTTGTTTAGTTGTTTCTTGAGTTAAGAAGTATGAGGTGAGTCAAGAAACAACTAAACAAAATTAAAATGGTACATAAATATTTCTGTTTTGTTTAACATTTTTTGACATGTTGTCTACATCATCAATTGTTCAGACTGTTGATTTTTATGTTGCTAACATAAACATAAAAATCAAGTGTCTGGACAATCTGTTGATGACTTGGACAGCATATCAAAACACATCAAATGAAACACAAATATTTATGAGCTAAGATGTACCAGACTCACCTTATTTATTAATAAGAATATCATAATGTTACTTCCTTTTGATGAAATTTTTTGTGTGTCTCTGTATGGTTTAGATTCAAAATTGGATTCAGTAGGTGGCGCTGCGATCGAATTATATGAATTTTTTTTTATGTCAGATGTGTAGTCATTTGCATTATCGGCATATTCTGCACAACAACAATGCGACGTCATGCACGCTTCTTGAGCCACAACTGATGGCAGTGAGGAGTTTTCTTGTGAACTTATTTAATAATATCTAATTACGTCTTAATTAGTGAATTTTATGGTAAAAAAGTAACATATATTTGTCAAGCCATAATGTGAGAATTGAATGTTCAGGCAGGACATCTGCCAGATCTGCTAGTTTATTAATATATTGTTACTTCACTGGAATTAACTATTTACTAAAAACTTTAAGATTCTATTATTCAGAATAATGGACTTTGTCTGCTATGGCTGTTAACCCCGTCAAATCAAATTAAGTAATATGAGAAATTACTCATCTACAACTTATTAAAGAATGGACGGATATGGGATGAAAACATCAAAAAAGTAATTGATAAACGTGAAGCATACAAAAAATTCTTGTCAACAAAAAATGATGAAGATAAAGTAGAGTATCATAGGAAGAGAGCCATAGCTAAAATTGAAGTTTGCAAAAAACATAGACAAAGCTGGGAACAATTGTATAATTTTTGGAAAATGATATCACAAGGCCTGAACCAAAAATATATAACATTTAAAAAAATTTAAATAATGATTCAAAAGAAAATGTACATTTAAATTGTATATCTAAAGAATCTTGGCTTAACTACTTTCATCATTTATGGACACAAAAGAGATGATTTATTACAAATACCAATCTCTAATAACACTGCTTTGGAACAAATTTCTATAGATGAATTAAATGATGATGTTAAATCATTAAAAAGTAACAAAGCTCCCGGAGAAGACCACATTAATCAAGAATTATTTAAATTTTCAACTAAAAAATTTTTAGACAGATTTCTTATTCTCCTTAATATGATATGCAAAGGACAAGAACCACCACAAAGCTGGAATAAATCCATTGTAATACCAATCTTCAAAAAGGGAAGTCGCCAAATCCAAGATAACTCGTGGAATTAGCTTGTTGAACTCTGGATATAAAATTTATGCTAATATAGTTAAGAATAAATTGAAAAAAATTATGAAAATATAATTGGAGAAGAGCAGAATGGATTCAGAAAGGGTAGATCTTGTACAGATGGATTCTTCACTCTAAAACTACTATTAGAAAAGCACAAGGAATTCAATATAGAAACTCACATCGCCTTTGTTGACTTCATAAAGGCTTTTGACAAAGTAGACAGAAATATATTACTACAAATTTTAGCTGATGATAATGTTCCATAACGTTCTTCAACATCTATAAAGATAATGAAATCTCTGTTAAACAAGATGGCAAATTATCTTCTTGGGAACAGATCAACACTGGAGTAAGACAGGGATGTGGACTTTCACCGGTGCTTTTCATTATATATATGAATAAATTAATAAACGAATGGAGGAAAACACAAGGATATATACCCATCAATAGGAACATCAAACTCGATGCTATTCTTTTTGCAGATGATTTAGCTCTTCTGGCACTTTCCGAAAATGATTTGCAATGATCAATTTATAATTTACAAAAAATAGGTGCCAAATTTAATATGGAAATATCAATTAACAAAACTAAAATTATGGCATTTCATGGGAAGGACCCTATACAAAGTAAAATCTGTCTCCAGAGTAAAATTTTAGAGAGATCTAATCAATTTAAATATCTTGGATATTATCTCTCTATCTGGGATGAAAAGGATATCCCTGAAAAAATTACTAGTTATAATAAAAGTTTGGGAATTTTTAATCAAATTATGAAACCATCCCTTGTACAAAAAAAAAACACCAGATTATGTTTATATAACACTTTGGCTAGACCAGTGTTGACCTATGGTAGTGAAGCATGGACACTAAAAAGACAACATGAAAGCAGAATAACGGCTTGTGAAATGAGATTCATGCGCAGAACAGCGGGTTACACCAGATGGGATCGGAAAAGGAACACTGATATCTTAAAAGAATTGAAGACTATGCCAATATTGGAACGTATTAAACAGTACCAACTAAATTGGAAACACCATCTAGAAAGAACGAGTTCAAATCAGATCCCCAAGAGGACGAAGATCACTGGGCCGTCCTATGAAACGCTGGAGGGAAAATTTTCTATAGGATCGTAACAGGCCTTGGCCTAATACTTGGAAGGAAGAAGAAGAAGAAGGATATCATATGGACCAATATGATGATATAGATTGGAATGGGAAGCCACATATGTTTTATCAAAAGTATGTAGTGGTCCTGGAAGGCCCAAGAGGAGATGGGAATGATTTTTTTATTTAGAAGCCACTTGTTAGCCTAGAAGAGAAGACATAACAAGAAGTTGATATTGTACATGAAGGAACTAAATCATTCATTAACCCTTTCATACTCAATACATATTAGAGTAAACATGATACAAAATTCAGTTTTATCTTATAATTTAGTTTTAAACATGAATTTTCTGTTAAATCAATTTAAAAAATATTTCTGTGGTTATCAATGTAAAATTAATTAATTATATTGATGAACAGATAACTCTTAAGACCCGAAGATATACTGAATTGAACTATTATACGAAAAATCACTGTGAGGTTTAATTTAAGATTTAGATTAAAATTACAACTCCGCCATGGCCAGTCCCGGATGAGAAAGGAGGAGGGGGAGTAGCAACCTCGTTAAAAAACCAGGGTTCAGTTGGCTCCCGACTGATAGTATTCTGTAAGGACCCCTAGCCAGGGTTACGGTGAAGACCTCAACGGTAGAGTTGGCGCAGGAGTCCTTCAACATGGCAGATCTGGCGGAAGAGGCAACCCTATCTCTAAGGGAAATAGAGAAATGCTACCTTGTGGTGAAGGGGGATCTTCAAAGGAGGAAAACCCAGACAGAAATTTTCCTGGTCCTCCAGTTTGGGGGTTTATGCTGTGGGCCAGCTCCCTACACGTTAGAAAAAAACACAAAATGCTAAAAAACCAAATCAGTCAAAGCCAGACAGAAAAAGTCATAGGCTTTGGAGGTTTGGCACAGGAAGACGGCAGCAGCTGTAAAAATCCGAAGATAGATAGATAGAAATTAAAATTACTTACACCTCACGTCATAACCAGCTTGGTCTGAAAAACATGTAATTGATATAAAAGCCAGTCTAATTAAATAAATAGAAAAACAAAAAGAACTCAGTTTGGGAAAAAATCCACATTCAAAAAAACAAGAAAGTGAAACTTATGCACTTTGAAATTCCCAAGGATTCTGATTTAAAATAAAACAGTATGGTTAATGTGAAGTTGTTGATATTTTACTTACCATCACATGAACAAATGTTGGTCAATAGTTCAATAGCAGTCTGTTGTGATTCAAGTAAGTATTGCATATCGTTGATAAATTTAAGGAGAGAACTGTGCTCCTGAGGAGATTGTGGGTCTCCATTAAGAGGCATACAACTAGTGAAATCATTCAATGCCTGCCGATGGTCAATACTTAAAGTGTTTGTTAAATTATATACAAGCTGTGTAATAACAGGAGGTGGCAAAGATGATACTTTTCCATAATTCAGATCAAGTACCAGTCCTGGAATAAGGAGAAAGATATAAAAATATACATAATTACAACTAAAATCAGCATTAAAAATAAAATATATGTATTTTGATTTTTAATCATCATAAAAAGATCAGTAGGGGTACATTTTTTTCCAATATTTATATATTTTTTACATTTGTCATAAATAGATCAGTGGGGGTACTTTTCCCAGTACTTTTGGAGTTTAGAAATATAAAGTCCTACCTAATCCAGATTTAAACATATGATCTTTTAAGTCCTTTATCATCAAGGTGATTACTCAGATTGGCTCAGAAAGGGTTCATTAAAGAATATTTTAGTCAAAAATACTATAAAATTAAAATGAACTATGATAATTTGAATAATTTTGTGAGAATGGATGATTAGTACCCATTAAATTAAATGTATGAAACAAAACAAAAAAGAAAAGAATGAGCCAAGAAGAAAATTTCAGTATTTATGTTCATAAAAGAGAGTGGACAGAAACGAGTCTGATAGGACAATGCAAACTGATCATCGTTCTGATTAGATATTAAAATGTAATGAAGAAGGGAATTTTTCAAAGGAAAAAATGCAAATTTAAAGTATTTAAATTCTTTATTTCATGAGTTTAAACATATCTATTTCTTCATTTCTGAAGAGAGAAATAAATGCTCAGACTTGGGCTTGAATCCAGGATCTTTGGCTTTCTAGGCCAATACTCTACTGACTGAGCTATCTATTTCTGCTTCATGGCTAATTTACAACATTAGAACAAATTTTAGAAATTATTGCAGTAATATACTTTTTATTTTTTATTTTAAATTTTAAATTAAAACTTTCCAGGATTGGACATAGTTTATTTCAGAAAGAAAAATGAACACTTGAACCAGGACTCGAACCCCAGATCTCAGACTCTGCGCATCAGTATAATAACCATTACACCATCTGAGCTCTGATATGGACGTGAACAATTCTTTCCACTTACACAATTAATTTCATCCGAAGGCCGATAACCTTTCATCCAATAGTTTAAGTGGAAAGAATTATTAACGTTTGCATCAGATATATTAACTTAAGCTTTCACGGCCGGAGTTACTATGATCTTGTAGATCAACTTCATCCTCATCAATCAGCTGGCATATACAGGATCCCATGCAGTTGCAGCCAAGTGTATATAGGCACCACTAAATGCAGCATCGCAACCAGACTTAAAGAACACAAAAGATACAGCCGTCTTAAACAAGTGGAAAAGTTGGCAGTAGCAGAACACTCTCTAATTGAAGGCCATACAGTACAATACAACAACGCAGATATATTATCTAACTGCACACACTATTTTAACCGTCTGCAACGAGAAGCCATTGAAATATTCAAACATCAAAATAGTTACAATAGAAAAGAAGAATCATTAAAAGTCAACAAAGCATGGACACCAGTCTTAACAAAAGCCAGATGTAAACCCCCTACGAGAACAATCTACTAGAACATCAGACAGCAACCTCATTGGTGCAATGGAAGACCCTAATGCTAACCAACCAGAAGGCAGATACAATTTACGAAGTAACGGACCGCACAGAGAGCAGGTAGTCGACAAAATTGCCAGTCTCAAGACACAACTCTTGAGGATGCCAGATGCAGTCTCTGGCGAAACGTTGGGGAACTACAAGCCTCAAGACCACGGCCAACAGCCCGGAAATCTTCTACAAGATCATCATAGTTTGTATCAGAGCTTGGATGGTGTAACGGTTATCATAGTAATCAAATGGTAAAGAGAAAAATTTATGCATGAACCGGGAATCGAACCCCGAACCTTCAGCTTTCCGTGCTGATGCTCTAACCATTGAGCTAATCCAGGTTTCCTTCCCATCCAAGCATAAATCCTTCCCTTACCTTACTGTCTTGGTCCCACATTCAACTGCTATGAATCATCATTCACAAATACACAATGAATGGCTTCTACCTGAAGAAGACATGAAGGGACTCCACATAGCTATAGCATTATTTATTAAATTAATATTAAGAAGTTAAAGCTGTTACTATGATTGAAATAAGTATATTAAAGTACACTACTAAATTATTGTAATCAAATGGTAAAGAGAAAAATTTATGCCTGAACCGGGAATCGAACCCCAAACCTTCAGCTTTCCGTGCTGATGCTCTAACCATTGAGCTAATCCAGGCTTCCTTCCCATCCAAACATAAATCCTTCCCTTACCTTACTGTCTTGGTCCCACATTCAACTGCTATGAATCATCATTCACAAATACACAATGAATGGCTTCTACCTGAAGAAGACATGAAGGGACTCCACATAGCTATAGCATTATTTATTAAATTAATATTAAGCAGCTAAACCATTTGATTACAATAATTTAGTAGTGTACTTTAATATACTTATTTCAATCATAGTAACAGCTTTAGCTTCTTAATATTAATTTAATAAATAATGCTATAGCTATGTGGAGTCCCTTCATGTCTTCTTCAGGTAGAAGCCATTCAGTGTGTATTTGTGAATGATGATTCATAGCAGTTGAATGTGGGACCAAGACAGTAAGGTAAGGGAAGGATTTATGCTTGGATGGGAAGGAAGCCTGGATTAGCTCAATGTTTAGAGCATCAGCACGGAAAGCTGAAGGTTCAGGGTTCGATTCCCGGTTCAGGCATAAATTTTTCTCTTTACCATTTGATTACAATAATTTAGTAGTGTACTTTAATATACTTATTTCAATCATAGTAACAGCTTTAGCTTCTTAATATTAATTTAATAAAGGTTATCATAGTGATGCGCAGAGTCAGAGATCCAGGGTTCAAGACCTAGTTCGAGTGTTTAATTTTTCTTTCTAAAATATAACTATGTCCAATTCTGGAAAGTATAACATCAAAATATGAAGCTTTATCATTTAAAAGTAATGATTAAATTCCCAATAAAAATACTTTGAATAGAAGTCATCAGACGTGTTGTTGGTAGCAATGGCTATTGGCTTTCGGATGAAAGAGAATTGTATAAGTGGAAAGAATTGTTAATGTTCGTATCGGAACTCGGATGATGTAATGGTTATACTGACGCAAGGAGTCAGAGATCCAGGGTTCGAATATTAATTTTTCTTTCTAAAATAAAAATACTTTTTATTATCAAAATATTATTTATGGCCATATATCTTTAATTTGCCGCAATGGACTAGTGGTTATGCTCCTTGCCTCTGGTCCCGAGGGTCGCCGGTTCAAACCCGGCCGGGGTCGATGGATTTTTTTAGGATGGAAAAATCTAAGGAGCAAGTCCTCCAGGAGGGACTTTAAGCCGTGGGTCCCGAGTCTGAAGATTTTTAGGCTCGTAAAAGATCCTTAAGTCTGAATGAAAGGCCTCTAAGCAAAATTTACCGAATTTTCCTGTCCTAGTACTACCTTGGTTTCCTAGATGTCAGTATGAGGCAGAACGCTGACCACGGACCACTCAAATGACATCTATACAAAAACAAGTAACTAAATTAGTATGGTTCAAATTCTTCCCTGTAAGGGGAGAGCGCCTAAATCTCTGTTAAGGGAAAACATGGGCTTACAAGATACAAGAAGAAGATCTTTAATCAATAATTGATTGGGAGTAACATCATGAGGTAATACTATCAAGATATAAAATGAGAAATTTACAACTCCCCTCACATTATTTCTCACCTGGACATGCTTCAAAGACAATTGTCTCCACTTTCAACTAGAATTCTGACTACTGGACTGACAGTCCAATGTCTACTTTCAGAAAAATAATGGCAAATTAATGAATTTTGATATTTCTGGGAAGAAGGATTTGATCATGAAGTTTGTCTGCCTACCACTAGAGGAAAAGAAAAACAACACATCAAATAGCCAATACAACAGAATTTAGTTGGAAATGGAGACAACTTTTTTTAAACATGTTCAGGTGAGAAGTTATATTATGAAGTGTGTGTTTATTTCTGATTCAATATCTTGATTATATATCTTCATTGATAAAGATGGCTGATATATTCACTTGCTCTCAGAGAAACCTTGCCTTAAATATTCCGCACAAAAATGGATTAATCTTGAACAGATAGCTAAATTAAATATAACCACAATATGGTTAATATCTTAAAGTTTCCAGAAGTAGTAGTCAGATATGATGTGGATAAATTACCCTCAGGGGTCCTCATCTAGGGGATATGTGGATGGCGACCACAAGGTGCCCAAGCTGTGCAAAACATTTCTTCCACTTACTTGTGTTTTGCACTCTTTTAACTTTACTATCTAATCTCTCTTGGTTAACTCTTGTTTTTTTGACGCTGATGCTATTAGGGCATCCGAGGGCTAGGGAGTCTTTCCTTTCTTCCATTTCTTCTTTCCTTTATTTTCTTTTCTTCTCCAGAAAAGCCTGACCAGAGGCTATAAGATGGCAGCTCCATCACTGGCCTTGCCTTCCTTTGGCCAGCAACCAATCGAAGAGACTATTATTATGCTTTCAAGTCTTATACGAGAATTTCCCTCAAATGCTGGAGGGAAAATTTTCTATAGGATCGTAACAGGCCTTGGCCTAATACTTGGAAGGAAGAAGAAGAAGAATGACTTAAATTATTGCTTTTTTTTTTTAATTTGCCTCATCAAATAGCTTAAAGTCCTGTAAAGGTTGGTAGATTTTTAATTTTTTAAATTGCTGGTGGACTAGTGATTACCATTCTTTCCAGTTCCAAGGTTTGTAGGTTCACACCTAGCCAGGGTTGATGGATTTTTCAGGGAATAAAAATCCTGAGTATGGTTTTATTTGATGGGAATTAAAGCTGAGGTCCTGTGTCACAAATTTACAGCATGTAAAAAGAACATGAAGTCTGAAAAAAGATGCATCTGTGCAAAATGTTATCAACCCTTTCACACCCAGATATGAACAGTGATTCTAATGATAGACCTCATATTTTAGGCAAAAACCCATTTTTTCCTGAAGAGATAACTTAAAATAAATTTGTATTTACACGTTTCATATATTTATATGATAAAAATGGTGGACCTATAGAGCCTATAAATGCCTAAATTAAAACCTTTTTTTTCTGCCTATATTCCTAAAATGCTTATACTCTCACTAAATCAAATAGAAAGTCTTTACTTCATTCCAAGAATGTTTATATATTCGAGAATATTTACATAATTTTAAGAACAGTATGTTCTTAAAATACTTTACAAAACAAAATCTGACTTTTCAAATGAGAAGTAGTAAAACCAATTAACATGCTCTGGAAGTCATTTCAGCACGCCGTAGCATAGTGGTTAAGGCACTGAGCTACAAGCCGGAGGGTCGAGGGTTCAAGTCCCGTTGGGGTCAGGATTTTTAAACTGACCCAAAACCCCCTGGCAGCACTATGGCCCTGGGGTCGACTCAGCCTCTAACGGAAATGAGTACCAGATGCTTGTTCTGGAGGTAAAGGCGGCCGTCAGGCAGGGCTGACAACCTGGCTGACAATAAGTCCTGATTGTCTAGAAAAAGTGGGAGCCTTAACCTCCTACTACCCCAAGGGCCTCCGGGCCTGTTGTGAGATCACTTTACTTTAGATGCACAGGATGCTATGTTAAACTCCCATAATCTGTGTGTCACCTAAAATGCTTATACTCTCACTAAATCAAATAGAAAGTCTTTACTTCATTCCGAGAATGTTTATATATTCGAGAATATTTACATAATTTTAAGAACAGTATGTTCTTAAAATACTTTACAAAACAAAATCTGACTTTTCAAATGAGAAGTAGTAAAACCAATTAACATGCCCTGGAAGTCATTTCAGAAAACCAGATGCACGGGATGCTATGTTAAACTCCCATAATCTGTGTGTCACTAATCAGGGTTCTGTCCATTGACTGGCTGGAAACAAAATGCTTAATTTCATTCTGTAAGAACATTTGAGTATGTGTGCATCATGCCAAAAGTTCCAGATTTCAAGTCGTCTTTAATTAAACAATGGATGTGAGTTTCCCCATTTTACATCAGATGGAAAAAATATATTTTGTGACATTTACAACAAACAGGTGAGTTCATTTTCTTTCACATTTCCCTCTAAAGTACATACTTAGCTCTGAAGGCTTACTATTTTTCTGAGTTTACAATCTTAACCCATCAGTGTGGAATGACGTGCAGTGCCCACATAAAATAAACACTACTTCTCTGCGGAGTGCTGATCAAGCATGTTCGACATGCACCACGTTTGTTTTATTATGATTCTTAATGAAAATATACCAAGAAAACAGGCTTTATGAACTGCCATCTCATAGAGGAGATATTAAAATTTCCTTTAACATAGAATATATATTTAAATGCTCCCACGTTGAGGGGTTAAATACAATAAACCAAGAATAAAAGTCAATATTTAATAATTATTTTATAATATACTATATTTACTATAACATAATTTCATAAATTTGAAACTTTATCAGTTAATCAAAATAATAAAAATTAATCAATCTTTTGAATTGATAAATGCATACAAAAATTAGTAAACCTGAATCTGGCTACAATATATTTTTAGAACTTATTTTAGGCACCTAAAATTAGATTTTTTGAACATAAAAATCCAAGGTCCACCTTGGCTGTTAAAGAGCATTGTTAAATAAAATAATAGGAAATAAAAAATAATTACAATCCAGAGAATATAAAGGCTATTTTAATAAATATAAGGAATTAACATTTTAAGTGGTTAAAATTGCAATAATTAAAAAAAATCATACCATAAAATCAATTAAACAAATGTGTTACCAATTAAACTCACCTGAAGCTAAAGTTCTTAGAAGTAAAACAGAAGGTTCATTGCCTTCAAGTAGAAGCAATTTTTTAATATCTTCATTTGAATTTTGAAGTTTACTGACAGCTACTGGATTATCTTCAGTTACAGTATGAAGACATTGAGCTAAAATAATAAAAAGTTATTCTTATATAAAGCAGATTTTAAATTGGTTCAATTAACTTATGATATATATTTTGGAAATGGAAGGTTTACCATACAATGTTTTTATTATTCATTTCATATATCCCCTCTGCTATTCAATTTTGTACTAGAGCATGTCATCAAATCTTTAGAGGATGAAGAAGAGCTACAACTCAATGGTATTAATAAGCTGTTAGTTTATGCTGATGATGTAGTATTATTAGGCGATAGTGAGGAGATTCTAAGGGTTAACATGCACACTCTATTGGGACTGGAGAAAAAAGTACCAATAAAACTAGATATATGGTCACACATAGAAATACATTATATAACGGAAATGGACAAATAATGACATAGAGGAGAAATTTTGAAGAAGTGCCTCAATTTAAATAGCCAGGAACAATATTTACAAATAGGAATGAGATGCACAAAGAAATTAAAGATAAGTTCAATTCTGGTAATGCATACTATCATGCATTACAGGGACTGTTGTCATCCCAACTTCTCTCAAAAAAATGTTTAACTGAAAATATGTAGGACATTAAAAAAATTAATGCACGTAATTTTAGTTCTCAATTCCTTTCACTGGAAATGAACAAACTTTACAGAACATATCTCCAATCCTTCCTTTCTAATGTTACAAGGTTTAATTGTTTTCTGACAGATGGCTGTGATGTACTTCAGTTTGAAAATAATGGCTGCTCGTGAAACGTATACAAAGCAGAGATTGAAAATCGGGAGATGTGATAATCTTGCTTACCTCATTCTGCCAATGACATTCTGCTAATCTAACGACTGACAGTAGTACTACCCACTGCTTAATCCCCTTAGACATTTTGTAAGTGCCTATGAATGTTTGAAATGGTATCTGCTATGCAGAAAGACATTCAAACATCAGCTCTGCTTTATATATATTTCACAAGCAGCCCCTATTTTAAAACTAAAGTACATCACAGCCATCTGTTAGAAAACAATTAAACTTCATCACGTTATAAAGGAAGGACTGAAGATATGTTTTGTAAATTTCGTTAATTTCCAATGAAAGGCAATTGAGAAGTAAAATTATGTTCTTACTTATTGAACGACTTAGTATATAAAACTGTTATTCTTCCAGTTATATTATATGGATGTGAAATGCTGGATTCTTACTTTAAGGGAGGAGAAAAGATTACAAATATTTGAGAATGAAGTTCTTAGGAACATTTTTGGACCAAACAAAAATGAATGGAGAAGACTACATAACAGTGAGTTTCACGATCTTTATAGGAAACCAGATATAACAAGAACAATTAAGTTTCAAAGACTTTGATGGGGAATGAAAGAGGGGAATGGAAATTCCTTGTAGGAAAACCAGAGGGAAAGTAGTAGGTAGGCCAAAGAATGAGGTGGAAGGATAACATTAACCATGATTTGAAGGAAGCAGATTATACACGGGGATGATTGGAAAACATTAGCTCCGGATAGGGATATATGGAGAGCTTATGTCCACATGGCCATGAACTTATGGCGGGTTCAATAGTTCCAGTGAGTTAGTCAATTTTTTAGTTATTACAATAAATATATATATACTACTATAGTTTAATTTTATACACGGTGATCAGTTATATGGAAAGCAAATGTAAAGCATTCTTAAAAGATTGTCTGCTTTTGTGCAGTCACCCTTCTTCCCACACCATTATTTATTATTAACTGACATTTACAAAGCATATTTTACCTTAAGGTATATTATGTTATAGTTTAATATAAAGTTGTGATACATTATATAATTTGATTATAAACCAAAGTTTTTCATGAATCTTATTCATGAAGACATTAAAAAGTTCGTAGTTCTTTTCAGTTGAAAGTACTTCCATAATGGATTGTTCATTTAGATAGGTGATGTTACTAAGGAGAGAGGTGATTTTGTATCTTTCACTCCAGAGCAAAGCGCATTTCAAGATAATATGTTCAACACCCTATCTGCTATTACCACAATTACAACTTGCGTATGCTCTGACAAATATGTTTAATATTGCAAATAATGAACAGATTCCTTCTAACAACACATTCGATTATTGTGTGTTCCATAATTGTGTTTATAAATAATGATTTTACCGAGTTGTTTCTGAAAAAAATGAATTAATAACCTATAATGTTGGTTATAATATACTGTTTGATGTGTTTAATTTATTCTCCACGGGTGCATTCTTTCAATATTGCAATCCTATTTGGCAATAAATAATATGATCAAGTTGCAGTGATGAACAAATGAAACATAACCAAACATTTGTCATTTGTTTACATTAAATATATAAATATTTTAAAATAACTATATTTAAACAATGATTTGTGAGTAAACAGTTTAATTTTATTCATTGAATAGTCCTAACAAATGCCACTCTTGATTTTCAAATTCTCTATATAAATTTGAAAATACTCGTGGCATTAGTTATGAATATTATTATTAGAGTAGAATTCAATTATTTGAATGATATATCATAAATTACGAAGAACATAAACAATAAGCAATAAACTAACTCTTTGTATTACCTTAGATGCATGGACATAAACTCTCTATACACCCTTATCCTGAAGCAATATTTTCCAATTACCACCCTCGAAATCATGTTTCCCACCTTTTTCTTTGTCAACCTACTGAGGCACTTTCCCACTGGTACTCTTACTTTCCCAACATGACACATGTCATATCCATTGCAATCTATGAGACTTAAATGTTCCTATTAATCTGGTTTCCTATAAAGATCACATAGCTTACTGTTATATAGTTTTCTCCATTCACCTGTCTGTCTGTCTGTCTTTGGTCCAAACATTTTCCTAAGCACTTTAGTATAGCAAATTTTGGCCCATGTTTCAAACACACACACACACACATATATATAAATATATATATATCATATATTGAAAACACTATATAAATGAGATACCTTCGGAGGACTGCAGGATACACACTATTAGATCACAAAAAAAATGAACAGATCTTAGAAGAATTACACATGGAACCTTTAGAAAACAAAATTTCTGATTACAAATCAAGATGGATGCAACATGTTCATCGAATGGAAAATCACAAGATACCCAAGCCCAATATTGAGCTATCAACCTGCAGGAAGAAGAAGACCAGGATGTCCACTCAAAAGACTTTTGGATGGTGTTTCTCTCGAGGCCAAAACAGGTCAACAAATGGCCTAAATTCGTGAATATACTATTATGATGACGATGATGAAAACACTACAAATCATTTATTATTGTTATTGAATCTCCAAATATTTTGAAACCCTATTTCGCCATAAAGGCATGTTAGGGTTGTAGCTTACTATAACAATATTATACTATACATTGTAAAACACAAATATTATTTCATGGTTTTGAATAAGTGTTATGAATTACATAAATTGTCTATAAGTAGTGTCTTAAAAAAATACTACTTATTGATTCGTGTATTTAGCCCAAAAGACATAAAATACATTAATCAAAATACCTGCTGTGAAAGTTTACAATTTTACATACTACATATTGTTATGAATGTGTGTTATGAATTTCATAAAATGTTTATAATAATTTTGGTTCTTAAAAATCACTTTACACATTGAGGCAGAATCCTCATCATCATTAGTGTTAGGCATTATAAATCAGACATATTACGTTCTTGAAACTTGTATAAATTTCCTAATCATAATTAACTGAAACAATATTGTGACAGGACATACTGATTCTAGTAGTGAAACATCCAGATGTATTTGAGGGAAGAAGGCGTGATGAGCAGGCACCTATACTAACTATCTCAATGGCACTATCGAACCCATAGGTTCATGGCCGCGCGGACATAAGCTCTCCATACATCCCTATCCTGAG
This sequence comes from Diploptera punctata, assembly GCA_030220185.1. Classification (NCBI taxonomy): domain Eukaryota; kingdom Metazoa; phylum Arthropoda; class Insecta; order Blattodea; family Blaberidae; genus Diploptera; species Diploptera punctata. The sequence goes on along the minus strand of JASPKZ010003065.1, from coordinate 154,821 downwards.
CTAATATTTTCCAATCATCCCCTGTATAATCTATTTCCCTCAAATCATAGTTAATGTTATTCTCCCACCTCATTCTTGGTCTACCAACTGGGAGTTTTCCCTCTGGTTTTCCTACAAGAAGCTTCCATGCACGTCTTTCATTCCCCATTTGCCTCCGGAAAATTTTACCTCAGTTCAACCCATGTCCGCATTTTTTGACGGTTGTATTTTTATGGTGAAAGATCGTCACTCTTTCGACCAAGGTACTTTTTTCGTCTGGCTTATCACCTTCGACCAGTCTGGCACGGGTAACCCTATCGGCAGCAATGCTATACTTCTAATGAAGTTTCTGGACATTCATGAGGCGGGAAGGCCACAGCTAGACTTCTGATTGGGTCTGAGACATGGATATTCGAGAGGTGGGGAGGCAGTTGGAGGTCATGAGTCTTCTGGCATATCTAAGACAGACTTTTTGAGAGGTGGGGGGCAGGTGGTGCCCACAGCATGCCTTCTGGTAATATCAAGGTGGAGCTTCTAGAGAATTCAGGCCCACATCTCTGGAATATTTTGTTGCACCTTCAATGGTTATATAAACAGAACTGGGGACTACAGTGGCAGTTGTAGTTGGATTACAATAGTGAGTTGGAGACTGTATGCAGAAGAGTCAACAACGAAGAGTTGTAGTTGCAGTGACACTGGCTATTTAGGAGGTGACTATTGAAGTACTAGTGAGAACTGAAGTATTTCAATGAACAATAGAGACACTAGTGAACTGTAAAGTGTCAAGAACTTATACAAGAAGAATTGTCAAGAACCATTAGCTTAAATTAAATAAGGGAAGATCATATTTTCAAGTGAAACTATGTAGTCATTTAAGACATTCTAGCTGACATAAAGTCATTTATTCTCTTAACAAGTTCATCATCATCATCTTCAAGGATAAGACCTGTTGGTCTGTTCCAACTCAACTCAGAATTGCTCATGCCATCTCATTAAAGGTCAATCTATATTTCTTGTCCCCTTTGGATTGTAATATAAAACAGTTCTTGTCATCCTGATTTTTGTCATTCGTATGACCTGGTCTCTTCAATTTATTCTATATGTTTCTATTAATGTTATGATTGGTTCTACATTCAATTCCTCTCTGATATCTTTTGTGATTTAATAATGTATTTCCAGTTACAAACGTGAGAAATTTTATTTCTGAAATTTCAAACTAGTTAGAATATTAAAATAACTTAAAAGACAATTACATACCAACTACTATAGCTGTATCCATTCCAAACACATCAACTTCCAAACACTTAGCAAGGATGGGAAGCAAGTTGCCATCATTAAAATACTTCAAAGCTATACTATTACTTTCACTGAAAAAAAAAGTAAAATTATTATTAAAATTTCCATTTAAATTAAGATACTGTTTAATTTCATCTCTCTAAGATCTAGGAGATTCTGTGTCGAAACATAATGAACAATTGAACATTTATGGTGAAATCACTATGAGTTTTAATTTAAGACAAAAAAATATATTACGAAGATAAAACCACCTAGGTTTTGACAATGGTATAATTAAGATTTTCGGGCTCGTAAAAAATCCTTAAGCCTGAATGAAAAGGCCTCTAAGCAAAATTTACCGAATTTTCCTGTCCTGGTACTACCTTGGTTTCCTAGATGTCAGTATGAAGCGGAACGCTGAGCACGGACCACTCAAAATGACATCTATACGAAAACAAGTGTAACTAAATTAGTATGATTCAAATTCTTCCCTGTAGGGGGAGAGTGCCTAAATCTCTGTAAAGGAAAAACACGGGCTTACAATATAATACAATAATTAAGAGACTGGATATGAGTTGAGGTATAAAGATTTTAATTTAAATCTTAAAAATACTAAACAATATTAAGGTATGAAAATATACACAGAATTTGTAATGGAAATGAAGATCATAATGAAATATTTCTGACATTAAAATTCATCGGAGAACATATTGTTTAAAACAACTCACCTCATAGGATTCATGCTTCCATGATTCGCGATTTCAAACATAGTCATGTTCATCATCAGCCATAACTGACAGTCGGAGTTATGGCTGATGATGAACATGACTATGTTTGAAATCGCGAATCATGGAAGCATGAATCCTATGAGGTGAGTTGTTTTAAACAATATGTTCTCCGATGAATTTTAATGATTATACCTCATAATGTTTACTTCCCAACAGTAATTAAATATTTCTGACATTCCTGACTTTTTGTGTCTCAAGTTATTTGTAGTTATCAAATTTAAATACTTACATCTGAACAAATTTGTGTAATGAAAGGAGAAGTTTTATACCAAAGAATTTTGAGACATGTAATATGGCCCAGAAGTTAGGATATGAACACTTTGCAGTTAAAAACGATTCTATAATGTGACTTAAGTTTCTTGGATATTACACCATGGTGTTGATATTTCCAAGTTCTTACTGACTCCTCTTTCTGGAGTGAACATTCACATCATTACCACTAATCATGATGCTCAGACACACATTAAACATTATAAAAATATTAAACTACTGAACATATACTGCTTATTTATTTATTAAAATTAAGTATTATTAATTCTTAACATTACAAAAACAACCACCAAATAAAGAAGCAAACATGTTGTTGATAATATTAATAAAATAGATATTCTGCCATTAGTATGATAACCTTTAAAAGTACATAGTCATCATTATATAAGTATTTTAGACTAATTTTCCAACCTTACATAAAACATACACTTCTTTTCTTTTGTAGATAAATAGATAATTGGTTGTTTAATGTCTTTGATAGTGTCCGATTCATAATAGCCAATTTTGTCGGTCCAACCAATTTCCTGGTTGTAGATGTTTCTCCTTCATGTATAAATACATTCCCTGACTCCAGAAGTTTTAGGTCTTCCTCTGCCTTGTCTTCCCCCAGGTTTCCATTCCAAAACACATTTTGGTAGCTGAATCTCTTCCATTCGCTGGACATGACCATACCATCTTAATTGCTGAGTTTTAATATAATCTAAATAGAATCTTCATTTTCTCCCTTATAACTGAGTTTCTAATTTTTTCTCTTCTTGAAATTCTTGCTGCCCTTCATATAAAATCCATTTCAGTAGCCGAAAGATACTTATTTGTTTTTGTTGTTAATGGCCAAAGTTTTGCTCCATAAGTAATGATGCTTTTAACAATTGTATGATATATATTAATTTTATTTTTATTACTTATATTTTTATCCCACAATATACCATTGAGGCAAGCAATTGCAAATTTTCCATTATTTTCTCTTGTCCTCAAGAGGCTGATTGGACATCATTCCAGATTGAAGAGAATATTTCTTTGGTACAGCCAGAAAATGAGCCTCAGGACAACTGGGATGCTAGTTCGGCACACTAACTTAAACCAATGAAGTGCTCATGCACATACTTAATTAATTAATTAATTCCATGATGCGACAGGCTTAGAAGGCCCTTAGCCTACCAGCCGGCTGCTGGCCTCACATCCACATGTGCCAATCATATAGGTAGATGATCATCTAGCCAGTGTAGGGGTGACATGTGGTCAGCATGTTGAGTCCCTCAGCCGTTATTAGCTGATTTTCTCAACCTGGAATCGCTACTTATTGTAGCTACCCAAATGCCTCACAATGCTGGGTGGGCACCGGTCCCATACTGGCTGAAATACCATGAGAAAATTTCTTCCCCAATGGAGACTCGAACCAGTGCAAGTTCCATAGCTCTGTGCCAAGGCTCCCTGCCTTAACCACTCGGCTACATCGCAGAAAAAAAATTGTGTGTGTGTATATATATCAATATGCAGCATTAAAAACACACACACACACACACTAGTCTTTCTTTCCCTCAAATATGTGTATATATATATAGTGGCTCAATGGTGCAAGTGGTCACACATTCACCCTCTACTTCTGGTACTGAGTTTGTTTGTATCTTCGTCACTATGTGGAGTTAATGGTGGGCAAATCAGAGCCAGTGCACATTTTTCTTGCCTGAAACAGCAAGCAATCTTTGAATATCACAGATCTTCAATAAAAGAGACTTCATCTTATACTTCAACCTGGCAATATGCCGGTCACAAGTAGAGGGTTTATTATATATATATATACACACAAAGAGATAGGTCTATGACATTCTTGGGGGTAGAGGCTAATTGGGATTTCCGGATCTCTGATGTGGTCAAATACCCTGATAGAACTGATATTTAACCTTTGGGGTTAATTCTGGTGAAGTCCAGAGGGTCTAAATTAGCCAAATCCACTTTCCTCACCTCCAAGTTAGGGTCCCCTAGGACCATCTTAAGATCTTTTAAAATTTTAAGATGCAAAAGAGAGAATGGGGTGTGGAAAGAAATGGAAAGCTACCGCATCTATACATCCCTAGTAAAGCTGCAAACATGATATGATGAGTCTTTCCATGGTAAAAGACTCCAGAAGTAAATTAGTCAATGGAGAGAAGGTTAAAAGCAGAAAAAAAGACATCAGAAGATAGACAATATTAAAATAAATGGTTTGAATGTAGATACAAAAATGAAGACTGAGTTAAAGAGAGAGTGAAGAATGCTGAGTTTGCAGTGAAAGACCTACTCTTGAGCAGGAAGTGGTCCCAGCATCAGCACTTGTCAGTGAATGGGTTATATTGCATTCACCTGCTACATTCAATCCTCTTCTTTATCCTTTTGCCCTTCCTTCTTTATCATTCTTGTTTTAAAGGTTAATAAACAATATCAATATTGTAATCTTAATAGTGGACCCTGTTCACTGGAAACAACAAGCGCTGTTACTGGGCCAGTTTGCCTCCAAGAATGTCATAGACAAGCTCTATACATATAAATTAAATGCAAAAGTATCCCATTAATAAATAGGTCATAAAATCCATGGGGGGGGACATAAGGCACATGGATTCATATTTCCTAGCCAATGTTGAGATAAGAGAGTGGGTTGTGAATCCTATGCTCTGACCCACAGGAAATTTCCCTGTTTCATTTCACACCACACTGAGAAATAGCCTGGACACAAAAAGTGAAGAAAAATCTCTACCCTCTCCTCTCCTCAGATCCAACTCAATAATAAGATGTTATGCCATCTGGAACATGTGTGTTTGTATGTGAAATTTTATTTTATAGATAGCAGCACTATTTGAAAAAGACCCGTCTCCCCGATGGCTTCAATGCCATTGCTTTTAAACAGGATTTACAAACACAGACTTCAAATCCTTAAATGAAGTATGAGTTAATGATTGCAGGAGAAAAAAAAACATAATCCTCTTATAATTTGTAAAGTTTCGTAAAGATTTATTCAATGGCACATGCATAAACATACCATAGATTCCATAGCAAATGAACTGCTTGAGTGAAAGTATCTGTCATTTCGTCCAATGAATCATCATTCTTCTTTTGTGATGGTCGCCAATCTGATGCATACTGAGAAAAAAATAAACAAAAATAAACTTCACATTTATATCAATGTTAAAAATTTCTTGATTACTACAGAAACAATCAAACAAAATTATTAACAACACTGAAACAAAATTACTTCAAATAATAATAATAAAAAAAGCTTGACCCCATAAAGAATAGTAAATAATTCAAGGATAAAGACAGAACATCAATGGGCAGCCCAACATCTGCTATCAATCACAAATATTCCTACAATATATATATATATATATATATATATATATATATACATGCTTCAAAAAACCATAATAATTCAGAATCAAATCAATAAGATATGTTGATGACATAGTAATATATGTCAATGAAAGACATTAACAGAATTAAACAAATGCACAAAAAATTACAATTCATGGAACAAATAGAGATATATAATTCAATTAATTATCAAGATTACCTATTACAAATACAACCGGGCCAAATACAACAGGGCCGGACTACAGATATCATAAAAATAAAGACAAAAGATGGACATTTAATAATATACCCATATTAATATAGTTAATAATTCTTGTTAAGAAAAACTTGTAGTTTAGAAATTTGTAATCAATTGTTAAACATTTCATAATAACCAAACATCGTTATCAAGGTTCAAAGTAGGGATGGTGATTCCTTTTCAAAACCAAGTTGCATCATCCTGACCTTGGATGTGTAATTGTTACTAGAGATGACATCATAATAGCTAGGACTGGTATGATAGTATTATCTTATGATTCGATATGTATAAATAAGAGTGTCTGGATTGGACAAGAGAGGAGCGGGACTGATTGCGGTCCCCTCAGGAGGGCCCAGCGGGCCGGTGGCGTCTACATGGGTAACGTATTTTCATCTGTCATTTCTTTGGTCATTTTAAGACTTAGAATCAATATGGGACCAAATGGTCCTAGTAAATTAAAATAACTAACAAAGTTGAACATTTTAAAATATTTGATCTCTCTCTCTTTTAGCATTTTAATATCTGAATATTTTTGACGTTGGACAATGTGGCGATTTCAGCTGACTTTAATAACAGTGTTTTAGTTGTTTGATTTTATTTTCTTTATGTTTGGTATTTATTTTAATAAATAATGTTATTTTTCGTTTACTGTGGTTTAATATGTTTAATTGTAGAACTCCTCCTCCAAAACCAAGGCCAACCGCTCGGGCCTAAGTCAACTTAAACAATAGGGAACTTAACGCTACCAATACGCAGGGGCTTAACAGACGCTCTCGCGTAACATTACCCAATTATTAATAATCTAAACAATAGTTTGGACAAAAGCACATGCAAAAAATCCACAAGTAACACATTTGTATCCACCCCTGGATTGCTTGACTAGCACAAGTGTTAGTGCACCAGCATAAAAAGCTCGAGTTCTTGGGTTAAAATTCCAGTTTAGGCAGAAATGTTTATTTTTAGTTGTATTAAGGGGGTTATGGGTGACATATTGACCATTTGAGATCAAAATTGACATTTTTTTGTTTTTGTACTAAATAATAGCCTGTACTCTAATGTATATGTTGGCAAAGTTTCAGAGGCCTATGGCGCTTCTAAGTGCCCTAAATTATGTCAGAGTTAAAAGACTGCACCAGTTAAATGCCACATGCATGCAAATCTTTAAACTTGTTTTTCCACACTTCTATTTTCACTGCATTTTTGGACATTCAAAATTGAATGGAATTCAGAAATTTTGTCCTAGAAGGTTCAAATTTTTACTTAATGTCCTAAAAACAATGGGTAACAAAGTAGTGCATGGATTTCATGATTGAAGTAGTATTTTAAGAAATATAAAATAAAATATATGCAATTATTATTTTTTTTTGTAATTCCACGCATGAGGTACATTATTTTTTTCTCCCTTTGTATTCACATTATAAGAATTTTAATGCATGATGTCTTTCTAAATATTTTAGGGGTCTTTTAAAAAATCAGACATTTTACTAAAAAATTGTGGAACCCATTTAATTACCGGTATAATATATGCAAATTTTTAAAAATATAATATTTAATAACTCGTAAAATAAATGTCTCACAAGAATGAAACTTAACACATCATTATGTATCATGCAATGAATGTTTGTACAAAACATCAAGTCTCTAGCTCAAAAAATGTAGAAAATAGAAATTTCAGCCATCACCCCCCTTAATACAACAGCCATACACAAAATAACAAGACACTCTCTTCTATAAAAAATGAGCACATTTATCAACCTTATAAATAGAATGATAGAGTAATCTTTATACATAGAAAACTATAAGGAACTGGACTACATAATTGTTTGGCAATATTTAATATAACTGACTGGATATACTTTTAAAAGTATTGTATTATAATATATATATATATATATATATGTGTGTGTGTGTGTGTATATATATATATCCATCCATCCAATGGCTGATTGGCTCAAATTCGAGCCAAAGCTAAATATACTGGAGGAAAAAATGTCAAAAAATGGGCATACCATCCAAAATACACATGTATATTCACTAAATTTTGCAGATGACCAGGTATTAATAGCACAAGACCACAATGACATAGAATATATGGCTAAAAAACTAAAAGAAGAATATGAAAAATGGGGACTTTATATAAACATTGAGAAAACTAAATACCTGTGTATAGGAGAAGAAATGGAAAATATAAATTTCAACAATGGAGAAGAACTAAAATCTAGTATTGAATGCACTTATTTAGGAACAAAATTAGACCATTCAGGCGATGACACAGTGGAAACTAAAAATAGAATCGCACAAACAAAACAAGCAATAAATGCTTTAAACTCTGTTTGGTGGAGCAAAAATATTACAAAAAATAGAAAATTACAAATATATCAAACATAACAAATGGTGCTGAAGTCTGGCAAATTCCTACCAGGGAAATGAAAAGAATTTTAAGTACAGAAATGGATGTTTTAAGAAGATCAGCTGGAAAATCTAGAATGGACAGAATACAAAATAAAGAAATAAGGGAAATTATGGGTGTACAAGAGGAGCTGGACATCACAGATATTATAGAAAAGAAAAAGATTACAGTGGTATGGCCATGTCAAAAGAATGCCAGAACAAAGATTGCCTATAGTCCATGAGGGATAAAGTGTCTAGAATATTTTAGAAAGAGAAAGAGAGTAGTCATCATCTTCTTTCTCACTCATACACATATCTCTTCACGGTGACAGCGGTAGGGCAGACACTCCCTGTAGTGAACATAGATCAGTGGTGGCATTCTCTTCTTCTAAACATTCTTCCTGCCAAGTTCTATGTCTTCATTTTCATTTTCATCATCGTCGGTATCGTATAAATTTATTTCAAACCGATCACTAATTTCATCCATTAAACCGTCTGCCTGCCAATATGACTCTTCAATATTTTCAGTGTGTTCACACGCTCTGCAGTCACTTTTAACAGAGCACTCTGAACCAGTCGCCACTGACAAAAATTACCTGACACAAAAGTGACTGGACGGAAGTGGGGGGGTGGAGTTTTTCTAGCATTCCTAAGTAATTTTACAAGGGTAGCTCATTGTGTTTTGCGAAGGGTGGAAGAACAGTTCTCTAGACAAGGATAGCAGAAATCATGCCAACTTAGTCCTTTTACACTATAAAATTGTTATGGAATGGATCCCAATGGAAAGGAGGAAGAGAGGAAGACTGAAGAAAACTTGGATAGAAGGGGTACAAGCAGCTATGAATATCAGAGGAATGGAGGAAGATCAATGGATGGACAGAGAGGAATAGCGTTTGGTTTCCGGAAGACGGCGGCAGCTGCCATGATACCGAATGATGATGATATATATATATATATATATATTTCTTAAAAATTAGTGAAAGTGAAGTGTACTAATGTTTAAATTTATTGATTACTTATGAGTAGGTCTAGAACTGGAACATATGAAATTTTGTCGTGAGTCAGTCATACTATACTATTGCGAGCTAAGTTGGAGTTGTAATGTAAGCAAAGCAGACGTATGACTACATTTTCATTGGTGGAATAACGATTTTACATTTGAGTAAGAAAATGTAGTTCCCTCTCCAACACTCAAAATAGAGAAAATAAAAGTAATATATCCATATAAGTTATATAGGACAATCTTAAAATATATTTAATAGATTAAATAAGCATTGTGTTATTCTTACATATGCGTAATACAAAATAAGTTTGATTTTCAATTATTTCGAAATGGCCACTTCTGTATAATTTCTTAAAACATTGGAAAGGAAAGAATTTGAAAAACGGAGAGAAATTATTTTGAATGTTTTCAAACAGTATAGTGAAACACATCCTACATTAGCCATTGAGGATGTAGTGAAAATAACAGCATAATTTGCAGGTGAGTCAGCATGGAGCATACATTCTGCTCATAATGAAATTGCACCGGCAAATTAAGAATATCTTTCGACATCGCGGAAAAAGCTTAAACGTCTGATTAGTTAGGCCCATTTATAAGATACTATCTTACCTTGTATCCAGTATCATTTTCCGTAAAATGCGATGCTGCCTAAGTACAATGTTTCTACCGATGACAGTTCCGTACACAACTCAGTCAAATGGCGGGTAAAAGTTGCACCACGGTTCGCCCAATAGACGGTGTCGGCGAAATAATACCTTATGTAAGTTTGTTTACAGTACAACCGGAGCTTAGCTCGGAATTAGTATAGCAAGAAGAGAGAGCAGGGAAAAAGCCAAGCTAAAGATACCAAATAAACATTTCTAATAGATTCAATTTTGATTGGCCTTCCTTGTTCTCCCTTCTCGCTATAGTACAGTGCATCAAAACGTCCTAGATGTATCAGATGTACGGTATCAATTCTATAAAGGCAGGAAGAGGATAGTAGGGTGTCAGTTTAGCGAGCGGGAAAACAAGGCCAGACTTTGAGCTTACAGTCCGTAAGATATGAAAAGTGGAGCATGATACTAGAAATTAATATAACACTTTACTTCACAATAGTTAATCATATTGTATATCGCTCACAGCATGCAATAGTGGCACAAGTTAAAATTTACGTAATTTGAGTTACGTCATCAATCGTACACCGAAAAATATATTCCTCATAATAAACAAGACCAGCACAAAGATAATTAAACAGTGATCCAATGTTTTTAAATTATCTGAGTTGAAACAATATGTATATGTACAGGGCAAGTCAAAATGTTGTGCAGGTTTTCAGAAATTTATTATGTGAAATATAATGAACATATAATATTGTGAGACATATTGTATGAAAGGTAAACTCTCAAAGTTTTTTTTTAAATATTCACAGATGTTCTATGTGAGCGCCTTTTGTTACACGAGATGTCAAGCCGATATTCAATCTCCTGCCAAACTTTCTGTAGCAGTCCGCGGTCGATATCAGCAATGGCTGCTGTGATGCGGGCACGCAGTTCATGCAGTGTTGTTGGAAGTGGTGGTACGTAAACATGATCCTTTACAAGACCCCACATGAAGAAATCACACGGGGTTAGATCTGGTGAACGAGGTGGCCAATGAATGAGTTGTTGATCACCCTGAGATGCACGGCCTATCCAGCGTTGTGGTAAAGCCGTATTCAAATGGTCTCGAACACTGCCATGGTAATGTGGAGGGGCACCATCCAACTGCAGAATGAAATCTGGACTATTCGCTTCAAGCTGCGGAAGGAGCCATTGTTGTAGCATATCAAGGAAAACATGTCCGTTCACAGTACGTTCATGAAAGAAAAAGGGCCCATAAACCTTTGCATGGGAAATGGCACAAAAGACATTCACTTTCGGAGAATCGCGTTGATGTTCCGAGTTGCATGGGGGTTACCAGTTCCCCAAATCCTTACATTGTGTCTATTCACTTTTCCTGAAAGGTGGAAAGTCGCTTCATCACTGTAAACTACCCTCTCATGGAACTCATTCTCTTCCATTAATGCGAGAAAATCAACACAGAAGGACGCTCGCAAAGCATAATCGGCGGGTTTTAAGGCTTGAACCAGTTTGCAAGTGGTAGGGTTTCATCTGTAAACGTTTCCGGAGAATCCGCCATACATTTTTTTGTGGTAGTTGAAGTTCTGTCGCTCCCCGGTAGGTGGATTTCTGTGGACTCCGCACGAAGCATGTGCGAACGCGTTCGACTGTCTCTTCACTCGTCGACGGACGGCCAGTCGATTTTCGTTTACAGATACAGCCTGAATCCCTAAATTGTGTGTACCACTTACGAATGGATCTCCCATCCGGCGGGTCTTTATCGTATCTGGTACGGAAATGTCGTTGAACACTAGTCACGGAGTTGTTTACATGGTAATCAAGCACACAGAAAGACTTCTGATCCCCAGTCAACGCCATTTTCCTTTACTGCTCTGCTGTTGACATCTTGCGGGTGAACGCGGAACTTTAGAAGTGGACAACTAAACTTTGACGGTCTTACTAATAAAAATCTCTAATACAGGCTTTCATCAGTTGTTTAGTTATACAATATATAAGCCTTATGTAGATCACGTATAATTTCCTTACTAATAAACGTTGTGCCGGAGCTATATAACAAAACAGCAGTTATACACAATACGTCACATATTCGTCATCATAATGACGTCAGAACAATATTACTCGCAGTTTGTAACAGAAATAAAACAACATCAACTAGTGATTATTGTGTAAGAAATGAATATGGATAAGAATTAAAAGAGATTCCCTAATTGAGGAGGTACGGGAAAAATAAGTGTGTTTTAATTTATATACATTTTCCTTTACGCAATGTCAAATAAAACGTAGAATTGGTTTCACAGATAATGTGCTGCCATCTAACGTCAAGAATTTCGACCAATTCTTGGAAACTAATAAAAGCTTTGCCCATTACTTATGAATTATATGCAGTATTTTAAGATGCGTTAGTAAACGTTCAAAATAGTAGGAAATGTTACCGACAACAAAATATCATTTCAAGCAAAAAAAAAAAAAATCACTATAGTTCGACCGGGAATCGAACCTACGACCCTCACGCATGGCAGTCAGAAGCTCTAACCACAAGACTACCAAGTTAACATGTAGATTCTTGCAATAATAGTACCTCTATACTAAAATACATTTTTATATCGGTGTGTGTGTTATGTATTATAGATGCAAGGAAGTTTTCTAAAATAATATTATGAAGCATTTAAACTACATTCAGGTTAAATCTTGTCTACAGCAATTATTGTAGAACATATCCTTTTGTGATTCAATGTTCAATTTTAAAATATTTTTAGGCCTAATCGAGAATGAGTGTAACGAAAGGCATTTTAAGATGCCTTTATTTTCCTACCCAGAGCTTTATTAATATTATTTATGCCCTGTGCATCCATCAAACAGTCATTAAAGTGTTGCATTTTGGGTTAAATTTAAGGAAACTTTCATCAAAATCATAAGAAAACAGTCAGTTGATCTTGATGTCCGACATTTTGTCTAGTTATAGAATCCTTAAACAAGGGTGGAGGCATGTATAACGATTCCCATGTAAAGTTGTACACCTCTTCTACACTGAACAGCTAATACAGTGTTTATTAGTAAGAATTTTCAACTGAGATGTGTATAAACCTTGTATAAAAGTTATATATGGATTATTAGTAAGAGGGTGAGAGTTTACCTTTCATACAATATGTCTCACGATATTATATGTTCATTACATTTCACATAATAAATTTCTGAAAACCTGCACAACATTTTGACTTGCCCTGTATTTTTCCACGTTCACGACTGAACTACTTCTATCATAGAAAGAAGAATCTGCTGGATTTGAGACGTAGACTTGATGTCACAGACCGTAGTTCCGAAACAAGCCGATCTTATTCCGTCCTTCGTATACTAAAACGACGTAATAAAATCCAAAATACCTTTAGCGTCTGATCGTTTCTAGTTAATTTGTTAACGACGCTCTTTTAGCAATTCATGTCATTTTCTAATTTGAGCGATAAATGACCGACACATTTTGCTCAAAAGCTTATTTCATGCTTGATGTATTCTTTTAAACCAAAAGGGATTAGAATGTTGGGAAGACCATTGAAGAGATGAAAGGACGAATTCGACCTATAATGAGATCGGAGCAGGCCATTGGGCTTAATCCTTGTTGTTGTTGATGATGTATTCTTTTAAGCGCCGTAAATTTGCGACAAGGGACCCGACACAATTTGGTCAAAGGATTATCAGGCTTGATGTATTATTTTACGTGCCGTAAATTTGCGACACGGGACCCGCGGCTTTACTTCCACTCCGATGGAAGCCATCCTCAGGGTTCTTAAGCACTTAAACATACATCAATTCCGGCCGGTGTTGGACAAAAAACTTCAGTACCAAAGGAAAACGCGTTGCAGATGGAGTTCAGGACTTGACGTGTGACCTCATGGAGTGAATAGATTATGATGTATGCGACTGAACACTCGATAATATACTACTAACAGTGTCGCCTCGCTAGTTTTATTTATTTGCTGTTTTACTTCTTTAAACTATTTCCATGCATAATGGTAAAATTATACAATGCGCGCTATTGGTATAACAGAGATAAAAAATAACGCACAATAATTTGGCCCATATATATTGGAGCATTTATTTATACAAGGTGTCCCGAAAAAAGGTTCCAAAATTGACAGAGGAAGTAGTATGCAACAAAGGAAGACAAAAATGTCCCATAAAGAGTGGTCGTAAACGTAATATCTTCGGCGTTATGACCTCAGTTTGTACGATGAACATAAATCGTGTGCTCAGAATCTGAATTTCACAGTGAAAGTTCTGTTTAGAGATGAGGCGGGTTTCTACGAAGGACGGTATCATACATTTTCAAAATATGCTCGTATGGGCTGATGCAAACCTCTATTCAGTTGAAGAGAGAAGACACCAGCAAAAATTTAGTATAAACGTTTGGGCAGGCTTTCACGGGGACAGATTGCTAGGTCCCTATGTGCTCAACTTCCTTCGGAATCAATTACTTCTGTTGTTCAAGAATGTGCCCATACATGAACGATAGGTGACAAGTAACACGAGATTTTCAAGGGCTATAGATTGGTCGAGGAGGGCCAATACCTTGGCCTGCCCATTCTCCTGACCTAAACCCTCTAGATTTCTAGCTATGGGGACATTTAAAGACCTTGTTGTATGCAGTCCATATCAATAATGTGGAGACTATGAGAACGGGTGTACAATGCCTGTGACGCAATCCGGCAACAATCAGAGGTGTTCCAAAGAATGCGTGATTCCATGAGACGTAGGGTGTAAAGGTACGTACACACCTGCGCGCCGCAAACACGAACGGCGCGCGCGCCGCACCATGTTCGTCAGATTTGGACGGGGTTTTAAGGTGCGCGCGAACGGCGCGCGCGTCTCTCACCACGATCCACTCATTGTCGGTTTTTTCCACGAACACTTTGATGGTTCGCTTTTTAGATTTGGACGGGTACCTGAGAGGTTCGTTGCTTTCGGTGCGCACCTATTATTTGAGTATGGAGTGGTCAGAGGAAAACGTGTTAAAACTTGTTGACATTTATAGAAGCAAGCAATTAATGTGGGATCCACAACATAAGGATAATTTAAAAAAATCATTGAAAGGAGATGCCTGTTTTTTTTTTTTCAATGATATGTTTTTTTTTTTTCGTGTGTACTGTAATTGTATAAATAAATTAGAATTATTTAGAAAACATTATTTATTTAAGACGTTCATTTCATAATATTATGTATGAAGTATCACAAAACAATACAATATATAAACACATTTATTGCTAATTATTTATTTATCTCTTCGAAGACTCCAAAGAGCAAGACTGCTCATGTTAAGGGGCAATATACAAAAAATAATGGCCATATAACAATTAACAATAAAAACAAGAAAACAAATTCAGGCATAAGTTTAAGTAATACAAACTACTATAGATGCACAATATATATACACATATAAATACAATATTTAAACAGGATAATATTAATAATAATAAAATTAACAAAATTAACTAAGAAAGCAATGAGAAAAAATATTTTTAATACAATTAGAAAAATGTTTAACATTCGTGAAATGTTGAAATTCAATAGGTAAGTAGTTATTTTAATGGTTGATTAATGCATAACGAATCCCTTTTATACTATACCTTTTTTTTTTTCAGAAACTAGTATCTTTGTGCAATAAAGTACAACCTCTAGTATAATAATCATGTACATTTTTATTAAAAATTAAGGCCATGTTATGGTGAGATAGATTCTTAATAATTTTAAACATATATATACAAATCATGTCCACCGCTGTAGTCTCGAGGTAGCGTGCTGCCTTGTCACGCAGCGGGGCCCGGGTTCAATCCCCGGTCGGGGCAGTTTTTCTGGGTGAGGTTTTTATCGGGGTTTTTCCTCGCCTGTAAGACAAATGTCAGGAAAACTTTAAGGCCCAAACGGTCCCCGAAATCATATGGCCATCATCATCATCCTTATCATTATCATATCATCATCATCATCTCATCATCCTTCACCAGTGTGGAAAGCAACGGGAAGCCTACCACACCTACACAATTCCCTAGTAAAGCTGCAAGCATAGCATGAAAATGCTATGATTTCAGTGAAGGACCTGCCTTCGGGCAGAATTACTATGGATGGATATACAAATCATATATTTTTTTTAAATTCCTTTAATGCTATAATATTTGAAAAAGTATAAATAAAGTTATAAGATGTAATAAGTAATAAGCGTGACCAGACGTCCCGATTTTGGCGGGACAGTCCTGATTTTTAACAATTTGTCCCGCGGCATTTAAAAAAAGTCCCTATTTTTGGGAAAGAATGCAGGACAAGCGGGAGAACGGAAAGGGAATAGACATCGTTGGTTACACCTGCTCTGAAAAATGTCTACTGAAAGTTTGTGGGTTTCCTATGGATCGCAGGAGGTTCGTTGAAATTAATAATTTCGACGAACATAACACGCGCCGTTCGTGTTCGCGGCGCGCATATGTGTACGTACCTTAAGGCTGCATTGCAGTCACAGCGAGCACATGTTGTAAAGAATAGATCAGAGACATAGTGATCATTGACAGTAGCGGTAGTAGATCATAACTCCAAAGATATTAAGTTTATGACCTATGTTTATAGGAACCTTTTTCTTCCTTTGTTGTATAATACATCCTCTGTAAATATTGGAAAGTTTTTTTGGGACAGCCTGAATAAATTTTGAGGGTTTGTATGCATCATCATGGTTATTAGTTCAGGTTTTAAAATATCAGGTGATTTTTTTTAATCAAGATGTTCCACAAGGGTGCAAATGTATCATTCACTTTATTTTTTTATTGGGAATTCTATTCACTTTATTTAATTCATATAAGTTATCTAATAATGAAGTGGAAAGATTAAATACTGTCTGGTCTTAAAATAAAATTAGATACACATTTAAATACTCTACTACGTATGCTGTTGAACAAATAGTTATTCAAAAATCAAAACATAATGTATTTGTGATATTAGTTTCAAATTTGACAAAGACATTAAAGAAGAAATTCAATACATTTCAAATAATTCGTGGAAATGGAACAATTGGAAAAACTTAAGGTAGAAAAACTAAAAAAGGAATTAAAGTTACGGCTGTGCCTACTATTAAATAAAACTCTACCGACAAACATTCACAAGTCGTCGCCCGCGAATTTTAAAGGCGGCCCAACGAAACATCACAATAGAACAAAATTTCATGAAACAAATTTTACTTACAGCATTACTACTCTTCATTTGATTTTTTCTTGGTATGTAATAGCAAAGTTCTGAACATTTAGGACCAAAAATTTTTTTTTTCAATCCACGTTTTATGATTATATATATAACGGCCATTCTTGGGAGGGAGGAGAAATAAAAACACTCAATGAACCAAGGTTGTATCTTCACTTCGTGAAATTCTATATTAAAGTATCATTTTTGTGAAGTAAAGATAAAAAATTAAATGTAAAAAAAGAAGAAAAATTAAAGGAACAAACAACATCTAAAAATTATCATTGGATACTACTTTTTTTTCAAAATCTAGAAATTCTGGGCCGTAGCCGAGTGGTTAAGGCAGGAAGCCTTGGCGCAGAGCTACGGGGACTTGCGCTGGTTCGAGTCTCCACGGAAAAATACATTTTTCTCATGGTATTTCGGCCAGTATGGGACCAGTGCCCACTCAGCATTGTGAGGCATTTGGGTAGCTACAATAAGTAGCGGTTCCAGGTTGAGAAAACCAGCTATAACGGCTGGGGGACTCGACATGCTGACCACATGTCATCCCTACACTGGCTAGATGATCATCTACCTCTGTGATTGACACATGTGGATGTGAGGCCAGCAGCTGGCTGGTAGGCTAAGGACCTTCTAGGCCTGTCGCGCCATGGATTTTTTTATTTTTGGAAATTCTGGGCTTAATAATATCAAATCGTCTTGAACAAAATCATAACATTTAAGTCGAACATATAAGAGCACTCAATTAAATTCGTAACTTCTGGCGAGAAAATAATAGAATTAAGTAGTTGTAAACTACTAGATCATATTAATCTTCTGCAGAATAATACGAGTTCTTACCATATATAACAATCTTCTGAACATTATACTTAAAGTGTTATATTCGATCTATAAAGCAAAGCGTCCTACGAGAAAATGGATATATATGGTGCCGCGGGATGAGATTAGGACGGTAACGGTCCAGAGTATAATCGTATAGGGTTCAGCTAATCCCATTATTTCTAATCTGCAGTCTACACCTTTTTATTCTTGCTGATTTTGCGCCTTAACGCTTGGCTGAAAAGCCGAACACGCGGTTCCTAACGAGTCCCTTGGTGTTTCAGAGGCTCAAACTAACCGAGGGAAACTGCGTGAACTGACAGTCAAGAAACAACACACCTCTATGTAAGTGAGACAGAAACAAACATCCTATTGTAAAAAAAAGTGGTAACAAATGAATCCAATATCAGACCTACTTCCTAGCCCCACGTCGGTCATTGTGCCCGGAGCATATAAACGCAGCAAAACTAACTCTGTATAAAATCGTTCAATTAAATTTCATTACCATTATTATTATTATTATTATTATTTCATTATAATTAAATTATCTATCTATAGGCCTATACTCCTTACTTCGGTGAGCTACATGATTTTTATAAGAAACCACATATAATAAGAATAGTTAAGACTCTTAACTGCGATGGGCAGGACGTGGCACGAGTCCATCCATAGTAATTCTGCCCGACGGCTGGTCTTTCACTGCAATCATAGCATTTCCATGCTATGCTATGCTTTGCAACATTTCTAGGGAATTGTACATGTGTTAGCTTCCCGGTAAAGGATGATAATAAGGATGATGATGGCCGGATGATTTTCGGGGACCGTTAGGCCTTAAGCTTCCTAACATTTGTCTTACAGGTGAGGAAAAACAACGAAAAAACCTCTCCCAGGAGCCTGTCCCTACCGGGAATCGAACCCGAGTCCGCTGCGTAACAAAGCAGCACGCTACCTCGAGACCACAGCGGTGGACAATGGGGAATGATACAGGGGCATGGAAGCTTCTTGTAGGAAAAACAGAGGCAGTTGGTAGACCAAGAATGAGGTGGGAGAATAACAAATCATGATTTGAGGGAAGTACATTATACAGGGGAATACTGGCAAACATTAGATCAGGATAGGGATGTATCAAGAGCTCATATCCGCGTGGCCATGAACCTAAGGGTTCGATATAACCATATGGGGATTAGGGTGCTCTCTAGTGCAAATGGTTTTACCAAGCTAATTTAATTACGCTTATTTACCCATAGATGTCAATAAGTGGAATGGGGTCAGCATATCGCCTTAGTGAGACACCTAGTGGGTAACTAAGGTGTTACTTGGATGGATAACGGTCGGTAAAATTTTGCACAAATGCCTCTTTATTCAGGCTTTATTCAGACTCGGGATCCACGGCTTATCCCGGCCGAGTTTGAAACCGCGTCCCTCGGAACTAGAAGCAAGGTACATAACCACCAGCCCACCGCGGCCAATTAATTAAATTATTATATTATACAGAATAATTTAACAGAGGAATTCACAGTGAATCGAGGCCTTAAGCAGGGATGCAGTTTGTTCACTAATTCTTTTTAACATTTATTTAGACCAGGCTCTTAACTTGTGGTATAAAAAATGTTTTGAAATGGGTATTCCTATAGGAGGAAAAGTACTGCATACATTGTTGTTCGCAGATGATCAAATAATTTTTGCAAGGATGAAGATGATATGAAATATATGATAAATAAACTAATGGAAGAATATAAAAAATGGGGACTGAATATAAATTTACAGAAAACTGAATATATGTGTTTGGGAAAGGATGTGAATGGCCTCATACTTGAAACAGGGAAAATAAAAAAATGTGAATTCTTTTAATATCTTGGATCAATAATTACAAGTTTAGGTACCTGTGAGAGAGATGTACAGACTAAAATTGCAATGGCAGAAAATGCAACTAAGACATTACATGGAATAATTTGGAATAAAAATATTACAAAGGAAACTAAAATGAAAATTTATAAGAGCATAATACAGAATATTTTGTCATATGGAAGTGAAACTTGGTCTTTGACGGAATTACAAAATAATAACATTAGAACAGTTGAATTTGATTATTTTAGAAGAAGCTTCCAAAAAACAAGACAGGATAAAATAAGAAATGAATTCCTTTGGAGAGAAATGAATGTCACCACATCTGTTGTTAAAGAGGATTGAAAATCAAACGCTTAAATGGTATGGCCATGTACAAAGAATGGAAAATGAAAAATGGCCAAAAAATATATACCAATGGTCACCCCCTGGAAGAAATAAACGTGGCGGACTACGATTGAAATGGAAAACCTACGTCAGAACTATAATGGATGATAGGAATTTGGAAGAGGGAGATTGGAATGATAGAGATAAATGGAAACTGAAGACGGCAAACCTATAAGTGGGGGAAAGCCGAAGAAGAAGAAGAAGAAATTCTTATAATATTATTGCTATTTTTATTATTATGTTTGTTTTGTTATTACTGTTATTATTTCATGTGTATACTTGTTTCAACCATGAAGTGATATCTACTTTTATTTGTAGGTTGTGCGATATTTTGTTCTATAAAGTTCAGCGTTATTATTATCCAGTGATTCTATTTAAGAATTCGCTTCAGAACCATGTCTATATGAAAAATGGAGACCCTCAAATTCGGTAAGAGATGTTACAAAAGTCCACCGCTGAGCTGTGGTCTCCAGGTAGCGTGCTGCCTTGTCACGCAGCGGGCCCGGATTCGATCACCGGTCGGGGCAGTTTTTCTGGGCGAGGTTTTTATCGGGGTTTTTCCTCACCTGTAAGACAAATGTCAGGAAAACTTTAAGGCCCAAACGGTCCCCGAAATCATATGGCCATCATGATGATCCTTCACCGGTGTGGAAAGCAACGGGAAGCTTCCACATCTACAATTCCCTAGTAAAGCTGCAAGCATAGCATGAAAATGTTATGATTGCAGTGAAGGACCTGCCTTCGGGCAGAATTACTATGGATGGATGTTACAAAAAATATATTGGTCTAACGTGTCTTAAACATCAAATAAACATTTCTCTCACTTGAATTACGCAGTCTTGTGATCTTATAGCAGAACTATAGGCGAGTGATAATGTTGTGAACACGATGGTCATGTTTTATTTCACTTAAAATTATATAAACACAACGGCGATAAATATAAGTTATTATTATCCTTCCTTAAGTCAAGGAAGGAAAACAATTGGAATGTTAAATTCGGTGCTGTGGAGTAGAAACATTTTGAACTACGAGTAAAAAAAAATATTTATAATTAATTCATTGGTGGAGAGTATACTATCGTCTTGTCTTGTATGCATGTTTCCCTTAACAGAGATTTAGGCGGTCTCCCCCTGCAGGGAAGAATTTGAACCATACTAATTTAGTTACACTTGTTTTCGTATAGATGTCATTTGAGTGGTCCGTGGTCAGCGTTCCGCCTCATACTGACATCTAGGAAACCAAGGTAGTACTAGGACGGGAAAATTCGGTAAATTTTGCTTAGAGGCCTTTTCATTCAGGCTTAAGGATCTTTTACGAGCCTGAAAATCTTCAGACTCGGAACCCACGGCTTAAAGTCCCTCCCGGAGGACTTGCACCTTGGATTTTTCCATCCTAAAAATCCATCGACCCCGGCTGGGTTTGAACCCGCGACCCTCAGGACCAGAGGCAAGCAGCATAAACACTAGTCCACCGCGTACATTGCGGAAACATACAGACAGAATAAGCACATAAACTATTGGTGACAGAGATGGACTTCTGGAGGAGGGCAAAAGTAAAGTATTCCCATTACAGGCCTCAGGAGGCCTTTGGGGCAGTGGGAGGTTAAGGCTCCCACTATTTCTAGACAATCGGCACTTGATGTCAGCCGGATTGTCAGCCCTGCGTGACGGCCGCCTTTACCCCAGAACAAGCGTCTGGTACTCATTTCCGTTAGAGGCTGAGTCGACCCCAGGGCCATAGTGCCGCCAGAAGGTTTGGGTCAGTTTAAAAATCCTGACCCCACCGGGACTTGAACCCTCGACCTTCCGGCTTGTAGCGCAGTGCCTTAACCATTACGCTACGGCGTGCCCCTCTGGAGGAGGGCTTGTAGAAATTTAAAGAAGAGGCAAAATTACGATTACTAAATTCAGAGAAATAAATAAATGTTTAAAAATATGTTCTACGAGGCCCATCCAGAAAGTAAGTTTCCCAATTTTATTTCCTTTAGAGGAAACGTATTTAGCCGGGGCAATTGCGCAACAGACCTATGACGTATCAATCATATGTCAGCCGGACAGTGGTCCCGTGGCATCAATAGTGCGGCAGCAGTGGCCTGAAATGGCGGCTCTTATTCGTTACCCCCCGCGTGCGAAATTCGGTCTGTGATAAGGTTCCTGAATGCGCAAAACATCGCGCCAATCGAAATTCATCGTCAGGTCTACGGACCAGACATCACGAGCAAACAGATGGTGCGTCGGTGGTATAGGTTTTTTTCCCCAAGGTCGTCAAAGTACCCTGGATGAAGAGCGCATTGGGCGACCGTCCCTTGTTGAGCTGGTGTGGCAGCGCATCGTGGATAACCGTCGGTTCACGATTACGGAGCTCAGTAACCATTTTCCGCAGATATCGCGATCCTTGCTGTATGAAATTGTGGCTAAGCACCTGCTGTTCAAAAAATTGTGTGCCAGATGGGTGCCGAGAAACCTGACACTCGAGCACAAAACGAAACTCTTAGCAGCAGCACTGACATTTATGCGTTATCGTGATGACGGCGACGAGTCACTCGACAGGATCGTCACGGGCGATGAAACGTGGATTCCGCACTTTACTTCGGAAACCAAGCAGCAGTCAATGCATTGGCGCCACATTGGATCTCCGGTCAAGACGAAATTCAAACAGACTGTCGGTGCAGAAAGTTATGTGCACGGTGTTCTGGGACAGAAAGGCATTCTGCTCATTGACTTCCTGCCCAGAGGTGAAACAGTGGACGCTGACCGTTACTGTGAAACACTGCGGAAATTTCGACGTGTCATTCAAAACAAGAGGCGTAGAATGCTTACTGCAGGTGTTGTGCTGCTCCATGACAATGCTCGTCCACATACGGCTCGGCGCACAGCAACTGCTCTGGGGGAGTTCGGCTGGGAGCTGTTTGATCATCCGCCATACAGCTCTAATCTTGCTCCCAGCGATTTCCATCTTTTCTTGCATCTAAAGACATTTCTGTCCTCCTGTCAGCGTTTTGACAACGATGAAACGTTCAAGACGACTGTCACACACTGGTTTCATTCACAAGCGGCAGACTTCTACGAACCGGGGATACAAAAGTAGGTCCCACGATATGACGAGTGTCTAATTCTGGTGGTACCTACGTTGAAAAATAGCTGAAACATTGCTGTACCTGGTGCAAATAATTTTTTTCTGGTAACTGTGTTTTCTTTATTTTAAAAAAATTGGAAACTTACTTTCTGGATGAGCCTCGTACAAGTTATTGAAAAAAGAAGACAAATTATTTCACTACGTAAAGAGAATGTCAGGTGACAGGATACCTAAGATGATATTACATTTTGAATAGGAGAGCAATAGAAGAAACTGGAGACCAAAAGAACAGTGGGTTCAAGGAGTGCAGAGGAGTATGGTGTCGAGAGGATTAACAGAGAGTGATGCGGAAAATAGGGACGTACGGAGGAATAAAATGTACAAAGGGGTGTAGGAAAACTACTGTATTGTAGAGAAATTTCCAATAATACATTTATTATTATTATTATTATTATTATTATTATTATTATTATTATTATTATTAATCTTCACAGAAGTAGTGGCAATAGACTTTAAGATCGATACTATCATGCCCGAGTGGCCATCATGTTTGTCTGTAGATACGAGGTTCCGAGGTTCAAGTCCGGACAAAGTCGGCGGATTTTTTCTGCATGTAAAATTCTAATAATGGTTTCCTTTGGTAAGAAGAAACAAATGTACGGCACGTAAAAAAACCTGAAATACAATAATGTGACGAAAATTAATAATTCCATGCCGAACTTTGAATTGTGATGTTAATGAATAGCAAGATTGAAAAGCATCGTTAAATAAAATACCATTGTACTATATTTCGATACAGAGAACTTCAATAGGCCTATTAGACCTACATACATAGCTGCAATTGTAATGTTGAACATATCATAAACTTAATGACCGATGAAGTAATAGTGTCAAATTACAAGTGGAGTATAATGTGTTATGCACTAACTGATTGACTGGCACTATCGAGAACCCGTAGGTTCGTGGCCGCGCGGTAACAATTTCTCCACTCATCCCTATCCTGAGCTAATGTTTCTGGTTCTAATGCTTCTGGTTTTCCTACAAGAAGCTTCCATGTACCTCTTTCATTCTCCATTCGTATTACATGTCCTGCTCATCGTAGTCTAGGAGACTTAACAGTTCTTATTAGAACCGGTTTCCCATAAACATCATGTAGTTCACTGTTATGCAGTCTTCCCCATTCGCCTGTCTGTTAATCTCTCTTTTGTGTTATGTACGACATTAATGAAATGTTAATATGAACTAACTTACTGGCACTAAGGAACCTGGAGATTCATGGCTGTGCGGACGTAAGCTCTCCGTACATCACTATCCTGAACTAATATTTCTCAATCATACCTTGTGTAATGCACATCAAATCATGGTTATTTTCCCACCTCGTTCTTGGTCTACCTGTTGAGGGATTTCCCTCTGGTTCTCCTACAAGAAATTGCGATGTTCCCCTTCTATTCCATTTTCATACCACATATTCTACACAACACAGTCTATGAGCCTTGACTATTCTTATTATATCTGGTTTCCCTTGTATCATACATTCCTGTATATCATTGTTAATGTTATTCTCCGATCTCATTCTTGGCTACCTACTGTGTGCTTTCCCTCTTTTTACCTATAAGTAGTTTTCATGTTCATCTTCTATTCCCCATTCGTGCCAAGTGTCCTATTCGTCTCAATCTATGAAGCTTAACTGTTCTTATTATATCTGATTTCACATAAACATAAACATCATGCAGCTCAAATACTCATTACTAGGGCAAGGCAATTAATGATTTTGCATTTTTTTTCTTATGATGGTTGAAACATTGCTTGCATATATGAAAATACTGTAGGACATTAAAAAAGTCTAAACTGAAAGCAATTCGTTGAGGGCGCAAATTTTTTTTTTGGCATTTTCCTTAACTTTTTTTTCTGGGTATAGGCTCACCTTTTTGGCAACGTTTTTTTGTCATTTTGAGCATTTTCTTACACCTTTTTCCTGAAAAGGCTGCTGACATTATTTGTATTTGATTTGAGATTTTTATTATAATTCAGTAACTTTTTCCTTGTTCAATAACAAGTCTCATTGGGTAATTAAGTAGCAAGCGTTTGCTAACTATAACGCCTCCCTATTTTTCACAGGTTACGGATGATTAATAAACTTGCCCACTTCTAGGAATTTTATTAAATTTCTTAGAGCTTATGCTAGTTTCTACCCCTATTTTGATTGTTAACTGCTATTCAAAATTGTTGTAAAAGTGCATTGTGTAATTGAAATGGATTTTCTTCCATAAAAGGTATCCTAATATGTATTTTTAATACTTTTCTTTTAATATTTTGATGTTAAGTTAAATTTTATGTAAGTTAGTAATCAAGTGAGCACTCAATCTAATAAATAGTATTTTATTGGTAATTCTTAACTTCTTCGTCATTTTTTTTATTTTATTGGTCATTTTTTGTATTTTTTAGGTCATAAATACATTTTTTACCAATTTATAGGTCATTAAATGCCTTGCCCTACTCATTACCTTTTCTCTCTCTCTCTCTCTCTCTCCACTATTTAAATAATAGAACATGTTTCGCATTCTTATAACTCGAAGAAAATCGTTTTATATAAATTCTATACGTCAATATACAGATACCAATAATTATATGTGGAAAAATATCAAATTATAAAACGTAATTGCATATGTCGCCCGGATCTCGTGGTAAATGACCTTTGCCCTTGGCGACATGCTGGAAATTAACTGGACTAGGCCTATTTATTAATGTTTTTGAAATGTATGATTATGTCATCTTCGGAGAAAATTGATGTTCTCTGTCTATCTATTTCTTCCTTCTCTCCGTTGCAGATGTCCACTGCTGTGGTCTCGGAGTAACGTCGTTGCTCCGTCGCAGCGAGCCCAGTCCGATCACCGTTAGGGACAGTTTCCGGGTGAGTTTTTCCGAAGTTTTTCCTCGCCTTTGAGACTAAATGTCGGGAAACTTTATAAAGCCCATATAGACGCCGAACACTACCTGCCCATAATAATCTTCCTACCATATCGCCTTCTTCAATATCAATGTATAAGTGAATGGTATGTCTTGACTTAAATGTTCGTGTTATCTAGGAGATGGTCCT
Source organism: Diploptera punctata (assembly GCA_030220185.1). NCBI lineage: Eukaryota > Metazoa > Arthropoda > Insecta > Blattodea > Blaberidae > Diploptera > Diploptera punctata. Next base: position 128,498 of record JASPKZ010003065.1, on the reverse strand, counting down.
GGGAATGAGCTGATCATTCATCCAAAAGCCCTCCAAGTTCTTTTGTGGTCAAAAAGTATACCCTACATGTGATCCAAACTTAAAAATTCTCCCCGATAAGACGAGTGCTTGGAAGGACCGTGAGACGTGGGGAAGGTTTAAAGAAGCTACACATGGAGATGTCCGACTAAGAAAACGAAAGGAAAACATAATCTAATTGTGTCGAGTTAGGCCTATATCGACATCGCAATAGTAGAAACTAAACATTCCAGTCTCTCGATATAATTGATAAAAAGCTAACTAAACGTATAATAAAATAAACACAGTAAAGCATGGATAATACGGAGAGGAGATAAAAGCCGAATGACAGCAAATGAGATGCGATTTATGCGCCGTACAGCAGGCTATACAAAGTGGGACCATAAAAGAAATGAGGAAATTGTGGAAGAGTTGGATGTAGAACCCATTCTTCACTACATACAAAACTACCAGAACAACTGAAAAGCCCATCTTCAACGAATGCCGTCTCATAGAATTCCAAAATCCATGCTTCGTTACTGCCCCCAAGGCAAAAGATCGCTGGGACGTCCAAAAAACTCCTCTTTGAGACCGTAACAGGCCACATGGCCTAATGCTTGCATTGATGATGATGATAAGGTATGTCAACAACGGGTACGACAGCTAGTATTGCATAAAATCGTAATGGGCGAAACTCTTGAGTCACAGCTAAAGCGTTAACATTGCAGCATCGAGTTCAGCCTATATTACAACAGTTATCATAGTCCGATTGAATTATTTTCAATCTATTTGTCAGATTAACTTCAGTTTACATTACCTCGTAATAAATCAGCCGTAGAAAAACACCACGGGACTAAATGGTTAGCGCCTATCCGCTCCACAGAACACCACTGTGATTGATATCCCCTCCCTCTACCCTCAACATTCCACCCTCTGTTATACATCCAGAAATTAGAAAAGTGATCATCAATATTGGCTTTTCCCAGTCATATTTATTAAAATGTCATAGGCCAATAGTGACTGCAAGAATTTAGTTCCATTTTATCAGATAAAATGATAAAACATGAATGTAAGTACCTCGTATATCAGTTATCAACTAAATCAAATGTCTGTTTACAAAACTTAGTCAAGTAGTTAAAACTATGAAGGCATTTCAGAATCATGTCCCATCTTCAGCATTTCATTTGGTAGAAAGTTACTTAAAACTATGAAGGCCTTTCAGAATAATGTTCCATAGTCAGCATTTAATTTGGTAGAAGATGGAACATGAATCTGTCAGGCCTTCATAGTTTTAACTACTTGAAGTTTTTTAAACAGAAATATAATCTAGTTGAGGGCGACTGATATATCAGGAACTTATTTTAAAATTTTAACATTTTATTAAATAAACTCAACGGTGATTTACAAATAATTTTAGACATTGTATCAGAATCCTTATTTACATTAACAGAAAAAATTTATATTTAAAATTATTCGAAAAAAAAGTAATTTCGTTAACTTGTAGAGTAAGTTGGGCTAACATTTGGTTAGTTAATACAGTATGTTATTTAACGGCGTCCTCTAATATCTCATGTCATTAGCGTCACAATTTAAATTTTGGCGAGAAAGGTCGGCATTTTTTTTTTCTCAGAAGCTTATTTCACCGTTGAAGTTTTTTTTACGTGCCGTAAATCTAAGACACAAGGCCGAAGGCTTTACTTCCCTTCCCAAGGAAGCCATACTCAGGATTCTTGCGCTCTTAAAAAAATCAATCGAGCTGGGCCGCGAATCTCGGAAGGCGAGCGTGGTAACTTATTGTTAGTCCACCAGGACTGACTAAATGATATACAGTATAAGACTATTACGCATAACTAACTAACTCACATGAACGAGATACCATCAGCTGGATTATCATAAGTAATGCCACGAGTGATTTCCAAATTATCGATAAATGCACGACTCACGAAGTGAGGAGTGAATTTATCTAGAGAATTTGGAAATCAAGAGTGGCATTTGTTAGGACTATTTAACGAATAAAATTAAGCTATTTACTCACAAATCATTATTTAAATATAGTTACTTTAAAATATTTATTTATTTAATGTAAACGGCGATGTTTGAAAACAAATGAGAAACTTTATGTTTCGTTTCTCCATCCACTGCAACAAGATCATATAATGTTTGTTATATATTGCCATCTGGCGTGGGAAACTTTAAATATCATCGCAATATTATAAGAATGCATCCTAGTGGAGAAAAAATTAAACACATCAAACTGTATAATGTAACCAAAATTATAGGCTAATTTATTTTTTAGTAAACAACTCGGTAAAATCATTATTTAAAAACACAATTATTGAACACAGAATTATCAAAAAGAACTCGGTAATTTCATTATTTAAAAACACATTTGTCAAATTTGTATTTCGTCTATATCTTCATTTGAAGCACAGCCAAATCTTGTTTCTGCCATTTTGAACATTCAAATATGGCGGCTTTACTGTTCCCTCAGTCACTGCAAAATAATGGTCAGACCTGTTCAGAATATTAAAAAGGAGGAGCCTTCTTTAATATGGTAATCATAACACTGATAAATATTTCGTGAAACACGACTCTGATTGGTTGTAAAACAGAAATCATTGAAACGTGATTGGTCATTGATTCCCATTTGGGGCATGAGTTAAATAGTCCAGGAAAGTATTTCCGAGGAATGGCAAGAACGATGGGAAGCGGCAGAACATGGACGCATAACATACGAATTTTTGCCTAACATCAAGGAAAGGCTAAAGAAAACTTGGATCCAACCGAGTCACCATATCACGCAACTCCTGAGCGGCCACGGCTCTTTCAAAGCCAAACTCCATGAAAGAGGCCTCACACGAACACCTCGTTGCGATTGCTTCGGAACAAAGCTGTACAACCTGTCCTGTACGAATGCATCAAATATGAGGCCAGACGAAGGGACTTACATGAGGCTGCACTAAACGGTGATATGAACTGGCCGCCTCCTCTACGGTTTTGGACAGAAAAACAGCCATATCAAGCAGTGAGAAAGTGCATCGAATGGGTACTTACTCAACGCCAAGAGGAGGACATCCGCAGACAAAGAAGGGATTAGATGTAATCTAGCAATAAGTTTGTTGTAAGTTAGTAAATTAAGTATTAGTTTTAACGCTTAGGTTAAACAACACCATGTAAATATTACTAGATTAGGTAGTAGATTTAAGACTTAAGACTTAGGTTAAGGATTAATATGTAAACATAACTGTATATAAGTAGTATTAAGAACAAACACCCGAAACTTGTATCCAGAAAATGAACAAAATAAAAACAGCAGAGAGTAATTAGGGACAAGAGCAGACCTGGGGATATGGGCATTAAGCTCGAGGAAACCTAGGGATGGTGGTGGGGCTCTTAATGAAAAAAAATGGCACTATCGAACCCGTAAATTCATGGCAGCGCGGACATAACCTCTCTATACATCCCTATCCTGAGCTAATGTTTTCCGATCATTCCCTGTATGATCTACTTCCCTCAAATCATTGATAATGTTATTCTCCCAACCTCATTCTTGGTCTACCAACTGGGCATTTTCCCTTTGGTTTACCAATAAGAAGCTTCCATGCATGTCTTTCATTCCCCATTCGTGCCACATGTCCTGCCCATCCCAGTCTACGAGACTTAACTGTTCTTATTATATCTGGCTTCCTACAAAGACCATGTAATGTAGTTCACTGTAACATAGTCTTCTCCATTCACCTGTCTGTTCATCTCTCTTTGGTCCAAAAACTTTCCTAAGAACTTTATTCTCAAATACTCGTAATCTCCTTTCCTCCCTTAAAGTAAGAGTCCATGTTTCGCACCCATATAATATAATGGTAGAATAATAGTTTTATATATTTTCAGCTTAACGTTTTTTGAAAGGAGTTGGGACATCAAGAGTCCCTGTAATGCATAATAGCATACATTTCCAGAATTGACCCAATGTTTAATTTCTTTATGCATCTCATTCCTATTTGTGATTATTGTTCCTAGGTATTTGAATTCAGCCACTTCTTCAAAATTTCCCTCATTTCTCATTACCTGTCCATTTCCATTATATAATGTAATTCTATGTGTGAGACTATTACACAGTCAATAAAATAACAAATCACCATATTAACAAGTTAAAAGACTCAATATTAAGGCTTGATAATGATAGCATCGCTATTGAAACGCGTTGAATCTTTTAACTTGTTAATTTAGTGATTTGGAATTTTATTAACTATGAGTAATACTTTCAATTTTATCATAAGTAATGCAGCGCGAGTGATTTCCAAATTATCGATAAATTCACGACTCAAGAAGTGAGGAGTGAATTTATCTAGAGAATTTATAAATCAAGAGTGGCATTTGTTAGGACTATTTAACGAATAAAATTAAGCTGTTTACTCACAAATAATTATTTAAATATACTTATTTTAAAATATGTATATATTTAATGTAAATGGCGATGTTTGAAAACAAATAAGAAACGATTGTTATGCTTCATTTGTTCATCACTGCAACCAGATCATATTATATAATGCCAAAGGATCGCAATGTTGTAAGAATGCACCCTAGTGGAAAAATTTTATAACCAACATTATAGGCCATTAATTAATTTCTGATGTCCTATGATGTAATATGACAATTATATTTTTCTGGAACGTAAATTCCTGGAAAATAATACGTTTAAGAAATTGTAAACAGTGGTTTCTGTTTTTTGTGGTATAATCAAATGCTACAAATGTTTTTATATTATAACCCGCAAGCACTATCTGGTAACAGTGCACTATATATACAGTCTGGTAGCTACATGCGGTTGCTGAAAAATAATGATATGACCTATTCACAATATTAAAAAGGAGGAGCTTCATTTTAAAGTGATAAAATCAAATTGATAAAATCGAGGTGAAATACGGCTGTGATTGGTTGTAAATAAAAAATCATTGAAACGTGATTGGTCATTGACTCCCATTTGGGGCATAAGTTAAATAGTCACCAAGAAGATACTATTTATTAAATACAGTATTAGACTAATTTATTGAAAAGTAGTAAAAAAGCCTTATGAGTAAGATGAATAAAAACTAAAAACGTTGGCTTATTCTTTAATCCTATTTGTAATGTGAAGTAACGCAAATGCAAAATTTAATTAGACCAACTATTAAATTTATTTATATATATATATATATATGTCCACCGCTATGGTCTCGAGATAGCGTGCTGTCTTGTCACGCAGCGGGCCCGAGTTCGATCCCCGGTCGGGACAATTTTTCTGGGTGAGGTTTTTATCGAGGTTTTTCCTCACCTGTAAGACAAATGTCAGGAAAACTTTAAGGCCCAAACGGTCCCCGAAATCATATGGCCCTCATCATCATCATCATCATCATCCTTCACCGGCGTGGAAAGCAACGGGAAGCTACCACACCTACAATTCCCTACTAAAGCTGCAAAACATAGCATGAAAATGCTATGATTGCAGTGAAAGACCTGCCCTCGGGCAGAATTACTATGGATGGATGGATATATATATATATATATATATATATTGCGGCACGAGCGATGATGTTCCGTAATAAAATACGATATTCAAATTCGGGAAGTGACGAATTAAAAATCCTGGTGTCGACTTTTTTAAAGTAGTTTTATGTAGTTTATGTATAGTCAATTTTGTTTAGGGTTTGTTTTATTTAAGCAGATAAAATTATATAGAATTCGCTTCGATACAGTAGCTAGGAGCATTACAGAGAAACATTGGTTCTGGCTTGGCATTAAATAAGAGCGTACCTTTAAAATTTAGTTAAACTCTATCATTCTAGTACCTATGGTTCTTTGGGATCGCTTGTAAATTTATTTTCAGCGAAAGGTAATTACAAACTATCATAGTCACCCCTGCCACTTTACTTCTAAAAACGTGCTCATCTGTTTTCGGCACATCGCATTAATGTTTGAAACCTAGGTCATGAGATGGGGTGATATGCAGCAGAATTCTCCTCCCTCCGGCTCAACTGATGAAAGTTATGGAGGTAACTGGGTAAGAGCCACGCAGCTTTCAATCTCCAATGACAATACGAGCACAATTCCATGATGGCTTTAATCCTACGTCACTAATAACACATTGCAGTTATCTGTGATTACAAAGGCTATCGTGCATCTATTATGAAGAAGGTTTAGTTCCAATTCAAAATTCAACGTGGGTAGGCCTAAATAGTATCAGTTCAAGATCAATATTAGTCCCAAGTTCATGCTTTGAAATTTACAAACAAGCCTACCCAATACAATTACACAAGGTAGATTCATGAATTCAATCTCTGGTGCCCACTATACGTTTGTTTTTTCTTCTTTTTCTTCAAAGTTTTTCTTAGTGATTAGATAGAATGATGGATTGAATTTACATTCGTCGGAATGTTTCTGTGTTTTATAGTGAGTTCTGTGTTGTCTACAGAGTGTATTTTCTGACTAGTGCTGAAAGAAGCATAGTGGCATGGGTGGCATCTATTCATACTTGTTTGTAACAGTACTTCTTGTTTGATGATTTGTTCGGGTTCTACCATTTCTATCTATCTATAATAGCGTAGCTCTCCTTTGTTACGAGTAACTAGATCAAATTAATTTAGTTAATCCTATTTCCCCATATGTCATGAATGGTATGCGATCAATATACCGACCCAATGAGACATCTGGGCAGACAACTAAGATAGGCCCTATATCTAGGATGTTGATGTTAGTAAACTTTGCTTAGAGGCCTTTTTATTCAGGCTTAAGGATCTTTTACGAGTCTGAAATTCTTAAGACTCGGGACCCATGGCTTAAAGTCCCTCCCGGAGGACAAGCTCCTTGGATTTTTCCATCCTAAAAAATATTCATCGACCCCGGCCGGGTTCGAACTCGCAACCCTCGGGACCAAAGGCAAACAAACATTTACTTCCAAGTGTAAAAAATGCATGTTACGGATCTTTATCTTTTTCTTGGTAGAGGAGTTTGTGTGTTTAATGACCCGCGAGCGATGTAACCGTTGAGAAATGCGGGAATGGCTACTACTGGAGTTAAATGGCGTTACTAAGTCAAGGAATCTCAAGTAATTTGGAATTTCATTATTTTTATTTGCTTCTATTATTTCGTGTGATGTTTTTCAAAATATAGAAACTGTGTACATAGTACATTGCAGCCTATATCCATAGCCTTTATAGAGTTACAATTGGTTGTCGAGGCAAGAATAGTCCATGTGTCATCGTATTAAATATTTTGATTCTGGAGCGTGTGTTGGGAAATATGTCTTGTACCTAGGAGACAAAGAATCAATGTAGGAAAGCAGGCTCTAACTTCTTTCGCAACTCGGTGATGGCCATTTGCTAGAGAGGTATTAATTGTGAATAAGACTGTTGTATTCATGTGGCAGTTTTTTTACTTACAAAAACCCCCGTCCGAACTAGCTAAAGATAACTTGCAGAGACTATTACCGATATATAGATTTCATCTAGGCTGTCAAGAGTACAATATGAAAAGAGCACTAACAAAAAACCAAATCAATAACAATAAGTACATTCCCCATAAGCTGTAAAAAATTAACCCAGGCAATATCAAAATATCTGGGTGTTGAGATAATTAGCTAGGGAGCTCTGCAGAATGAAGTTGTATTCTAAGCTAATCAAACAGCAAGAACAGCGAGATGCAGAATGGTACTATATGGAAAAGCACATAGGGGAACGTGGGGCAGAATGGGGTATCTAATGTTTGATCCAATGTATTTTACATTATAAATAAGTAAAATTTTGTTCTCTGATATGGATATGTTCATTGGTATTTAATAAACAGAAAAACATAATCACATTACAAATTAATAAAAAATTCGGGGATATACATCCAATAAAACTAGAGCAATACATTTGCCCCGTTGTGCCCCATGGATGGGGCACAATGGGGTACTAATTTTTTATTTGTATTTTGCATTACTAATTAATAATATTTATCAGTAAACTTATAAACTATAGCACAATGATTAATTTTTCACAAAATACACAAACATGAGTGGCATCATCATCATCACTATCGACTCCAGCACAAGAGTTGTGAGCCTACTGAAGACAAGAAGGAAACCTAATCCAGCCTTCTTCTGAAGAGTCATGACAGTAGAGACAATCATCTTCCCCAACGTCATTTTTGGCAGAGCCAGAATGATTTTTCGAACTAGGCAGGTTTAACCTGACTGCCTTAACTTTGGATGGTCCTGGTTTCGAGTCACTTTCTGGTAAAGCAAATCGTCTTTTTACAGGCCTCTTTTCTAATTTATCCTTTTCAGAATGTTGCAGTGCACTTCTCTATGTTGATGATGTCAAAATTGCACTTTCGCCTCGACTTTTTTTAACTCGCTTGTTCTTTTGAGACCCATTTGGAATGGGTGTGATATTTTCTGGGCTGGCACTTTGAAAATTACTGTGGTTTGGCGACTCTAGATTTTCAGGCAAGGAAAATGTTTCTGACGTCAGATGTTCCTGAGGTTTGGAAGTGTTGCCTTGCTATTATTATCAGAAGCAATCTGAATGTCTGTTGTTGAAGAAGGCAAGAAATCTGCATCATCAAAAACATTCACATTAACTGGCCATATCCCGTTTTGTTTTTTTCGAAAATCATTGACGGTTGTAGCCATTGTTGCGGCACGTACGTAAGCACTACCCGTTCCGCCAGTTGGAAGGCAAGTCCTCGAAATTCATTTACACTGAGGCCGAAGAGTTGGGCTTCCATTTTTTTAGGTATTCAAGTTCGGTTTCCTGCTCTTCACTAAAAACGCAGGAGAAATTTTCCATCGATTTCCTTACTGTGTAATCCACATTTTCTCTCTTTTTCTCCACGTGTCGTTCCAGAGTTGTTTGAGGCACTTGGAATTGACTAGATGCCCTTTTGTACACCATTGATCCATTAACGGCTTCTAGCATAGACACAAGGGACAATTCTTCTTCTTCTCTCTGTGTCTTATTTTTATAATTCCTCACCATTTTGAAACTACACAGAGGAAAAGAGTCAGTCAGTAATATGAAGACCGCATGGGGCAAGACGGGGTAGTACCCTGTCTTGCCCCACCCCATTGTGCCCCACGAGCTCAATTATAATTTATGACGTTATGACCGGATTATTTTGAAACAAAACCTAATGCAGTAAACATGTTTAGAAAGAAAATGGAATGATCTTTAACACAGTAATTGTTAGATATTATTCAAATGAAGCTTAGATGTATTTGCATGCACTGAAGAGAAGGTGTAATATTGCAAAAATCTCTTCAAAACTGACCACACAAGCAAAAAAGTAACAAAGACTTCACCGAAGGCGAAAAACTGATCTGTACAAGCAGCTGAGACGTTACAGAGATACTTTTGAGAAATTCCGATATATCGAGCCACATACTGAGAAAAAATACACTTACCCCATTCTGCCCCACTACCCCGTTCTGCCCCCTGTTCCCCTACCTATATAAGGATACCAAGACAAGGGTCTATAAAGCACTCATAAGCCCAACATCTACTTATGCTTCTGAGACAAGAGAGGATACTTCTTGAACGAAAACATCTACCTTAAAAAGTGGATAAAACATTTTGTTTTTATTTCAGTTTTTTTATGATATACTGTGTTCATATTTTGATTTCCTTAGGCAAATCCTTCAACGAGCCTCGGCGAACGGCCATTTCCTGCCCCCGGTAACAGGCGCATGCCGAGTGCGCTGCATATTTGGTAGCGCCTTCTTTGCATCCCTGTATACTTGATCTCGTTCGTGAAATAAAGTAATGTTTAAAAACGTTTATACACAACTTTTAGGTTCTAACATATATATTTTACGCAGATTCGGGTTTACTGATTTTAGTACGTTTATCAATTAAAATGTATTATTAATTACTATTTTAATTAACTGATAAGTGATAACACTGAACGTCTCAATACAAAACTTCATATACAGAATGATTCACCAGTAAGTTCTGGTGTGCTATAATTTTTTTTTTTCTTTTGCCTTAGTTTAATTTACAAATGCCTAATGTTTGTCTCTAAATAATCAAAACATCAAATTACAAGAACATTACCGCCCATAATTTGATGCACAGTAAATCACCATACTTTTTCTAGAGTTTCTGTTGTAAAACTACACCGCTTGTCTGCTAACGCTAGCTTAGAATGGGCGCTCAACGTCAACAGAGGTTACAAAACTATAACTGAAATGCGAATTTGGCATATGGAGATTTTACAATCAACGTTAGTTTTGCACGGACAGTTGACAATCTTCGTTTCTTCTATAGCACTTTATTAAGCATGTCGCGAATTATAATGGGACCTAGAACTAAGCTGATTTTTTCTTTCACCTCTTCTCACAAATTCAATTGTTTGTAAATAGATTTCCCCGAAGGCTCGAGTCCAGAAATAATGGGGATCAAAAAGTATAATGAGGCCTTATTTAGGCAATTTATTGAGAAATGGTTACATCCTCTAAAATGTTTTTACAGAATGAAATTAACAGTTTTTGTTTCCAGCCGGTTAATGGACAGCACCCCGCCTAGTGACACAGACTATGGGGGTGTTTTCAGAGACTGCGGGAGTTTAACATAGCGTCCCGTGCATCTGGTTATCTGAAACGACTTTCAGGGCGTGTTAATTGTTTTACAGCTTCTCGCTGAAAAGTCACATTTCGTTTGAAAAGTGTTTCAAGAACATACTGTTCAAGACAGTGAAAACGAATATGTAAATGTTTTAGTTTCTCGGAATAAATAAAGACTTTTTATTTGATTTAGTGATAAAATACAGGAATTTAGACAAAAATAGGTTTCTAGCTTCAATTTAGGCGTTTTAGGCACTATGAGATCATTTGTATTATATATATAATAAAAATTATCTCATAGTGCCTAAAACGCCTAAATAATATATATATATATATATATATTCGATAAAGCGTCACTGCTATAAAGTAAAATAAATATTCTCTTTAATTTGCTTACTTGATATAGTCAGCTACTAGATGGCAGTGAAGACAGTGTTCTCGCGACATCTAGTAATAATGGAGAGTATAATACATATATAAGAAAAATAAGTGTTTGAATTGGATTCGCCTGGTAGTGTAATGGATATCACGCTGAGGTACAGACTCAGAGATCCGGGTTCGAATCCCGTCCAGGCATTTATTTTTCTTATCATACCATATATATATGAAACGTGTAAATACAACATTTTAAGTTATCTAAAAGTTATCTAAAAAACAGATTTTTGCCTAAAATCTGAGATGTAACTATAACCCATCTGGTCACAGAACGACAGAATGGCCAAACAGACGGGTGAAGAAATAGAGAGAGAGAGAGGAGAGAGAGAAGGAGGGAGGGAGAGAGAGAGAGAGAGAGAGAGAGAGAAGGAGAGAGAGAAGGAGGGAGAGAGAGAGAGCGAGAGATTCGATAGAACATAACTCTAGAAGTTAATGATGATGCTAAATAAAAAAGTAAGGGTAAAGTAAAGGTAAAGTGATCCCACTACAGGCCATTGGAGACCCTCGGGATAGTAGAAAGTTAAGGCTCCCACTTTTTTTAGACAAACGGCACTTGATGTCAGCCGGGTTGTAAGCCCTGCGTCATGGCTGCCTTTACCCCAGAACAAACGTACCTTATTCATTTCCGTTAGAGGCTGAGTTGATCTCAGGGCCATAATGCCATCAGAATGTTTAAAAATCCTGACCCACCGGGACTCGAACCCTCGACCTTCCGATTTGTAGCGAACTGCCTTGACTACTACGCTACGGCGTGCCGCCAACAAGTAAGGGTACAGTTCTTAATACGTTCAAATAATAGGTATTGTAAAGCTAACTAAAAATTCATTATTTTAAATTTAAAAAAAAACTTCTCAACCCATGTCCAACTCATATCCGGGTCGAGGGATGAGATGCGATGAAGCCCCTTACATTGAAGGTCTGTGAATTACAAGGATGACGGTAGACCGCCATGCCAGACGCACCATCACAGGAGCAGATGAATGAAATGAAAAGAAATGGATGAGATGAGTGTGGAAAATACCGGAATAAAATTTGTGACAAGAGAAAACGGGATAAACCCAGGAAAAAGAAAAAAATAATTCTCCAGGAACCATTTTGTCACCACGAAACTCACATGGAGCGACCGAGACTGCAGGACTCTCGAGACGGGCGTCTAACCGCTTGCACCACGGAGCCCCCTGATTTTATGTTAAAACATGTTTAATATTATGATAATTTTCATTTAATTCTGTCAACTGCCCATAATTATTGAATTAATCTGCATTTATTCTTTTTTTTTAAAGATTACGAGTATTTGGGAATAAAATCCTTTATTTATTTATTGGAACAAAGAGAGGCGAACAGTAGGACGAACGGAGAAGACTGCATAACAGTGGGCTACGCGATCTTTACGGGAAACCAGATATGATAATAACAGCTGATTCTCGTAGATTGCGATGGGCAGGGCATATGGCACGAATGGGGAATGAAAGAGGGATATATAAACTATTTGTAGGAACACCACAGAGAAAGCGGACAGTAGGTAGCCCAACAACGAGGTGGTAGAATAACATTAACCATGATTTGAGGGAAGAACATCATACAGGGAATGATTGGAAAACATTAGTTCAGGATATGAAGAACTTATGTCCGCGCGGCCATGAACCTACGGATTCGATAGTGTCAGAGAGTCAATTACAAGCAATATCTCAATGCCTGATTACACATTCATAACAGATTTAGGCAATGGTTGTTATTCTAGTGCCTGATTACTAGAGTCCGGATGTTAGGCACTTAAAAAATTCAAAATAGGCAGGCAAAAAGGTACTAAAAATCAAAATAGACTCTTACAAAAATGGACTACAACATACAATTTTACAGCCTTACGTAAAGATTATAAACATGTGCTATCAATAGCATATTAAGATATCAGAGATGATTTTGGAACTTGGTTTGCTTTTAACAATGAGTATACTTGCGTTTTGCAGTGTGTAGGCCTACGTGCTGCGAAACATGGCACTTCGCACAATTCACGGAAATTTTACACACTTTGCGAAACAATGTCACTTGAGAATATTTCCACATCAAATTCTTTCACGAAATTGGTCAGTTTGTCTTTTACTGTTGTCCATTCTTTAGGCATCGTGAAACAGCTGTTCTAAAGGTAAAAAAAAAAACACATACACTTGTTGCACAACTTTGTCTTTGAAGCACCTGTCTGTGAACGAGGACTACAGAATGAATTCATCAAAAATAATATTGCCAGTCAATTAAAAGTTTCTATGCAATGATATGTGTCATGAAGTTTGTCCATTTCAGTTAATTTCATTGAAATACTAAGTAAATTTCGAGAGAAGATTGCAAATAGGCATTTATAGGCATTGTAAGCTGAAATAGGCATTTATAGGCAAAATTAAAGTAATGGTAAACAACTATATGGTCGTCGGTATGAACTTACATGAAGTCACTTTTACAATATCTATAATAAATAACTGTAGGCATTTTCCCTAACATCCGGTCTCTACTGATTACACATTCATAACAGCGATTTAGGCAATGGTTATTTGGTTAGCATATTATATTTTGGATATAGCTTTTCCTATTTTATCTTGACATAGTACTATTAACTTGAACATTCCATATAGATAATTTTATTCTACTCACATTTCAGTAATGACTTTTTTTTTGTATTGGTTTTGCAAATTTATTGATATTTAGATCCTTTGGAGTCGTATTAAAGCAATGAAATTCGAAACAAACATGATACAAAATTAAATAAATTCGTAAGTTGATAATGATTTACGAATTAATTTGAAATTCAACTCGCCCGTAAAACTTTGTAACATGGATATTCGATTTGGATTACGTTGCAGATATGCTAAAAATGCGAAGAGCCTGATTTAGGCGGCACTCTTGGATATCATGCACCTTTCGGGAGATGCCTCTCAGCAGTAGAATGGTGAAGCCCTAGTGCGTAAATCAGAGAACTTAGGTTCACATCCCGGCTCGGGGTATTTTTTTTTCTTAGATACGGTATATATATGAGGTTTTATGGCAGAATGATTAACTATCCTCATTCACAAATCAAGATTTTATACTGTTGCATCGTTCAGATTTTTTCCAACTATATATATATATATATATATATATAATGTAATGTATGTTTAATTATAATAATGATAATAATAATAATAATCTATAATATCAAAACAAGGATTCGTTCACAAGGGATAAGATCATCACTATAAAATATCAATCTTCTCTGGCAATTTATAAGATTTTTATTCTCTACTAGCTAATCCCGGCGAGCGCTGCTACGCCTAAATACGTGAAATGTGTTTTATGTTTAGTTAAGTAAGTAAAAAGAAAAATAACTATGCATTTATATCGTAATCATTTTTAGATATCCGAGCTGATTAGCCGACGTTGCTTGGGAATCTACTTATCCCGATCTTATTGGCATCAATGAGCTGAGAGACAAAAATTGTTTTGTTAGTTATCCGTAAAAGAATACCCGCCATGCGCTGCTACGCTTGCCCGAGAATCCATTCATCCGATCTTCTTGGAATCAATGAGCTGAAAAACATACTTTTTTGACATATATTTTTTGTAATATTCAATTCTGTGTACATTAATGTCATGTAGGCCTATTTGTCATGGTTTAGGCAGCGCAAGTAATTTAAGCGTTCAAAAAGTGACTTTTTAGTGAACCCATGCTTTTTTTAGCTCAGGTCCTATAATACGTACGGTAATATGTTAAATACGTTAATTGCACAATATAAATCTCTAAATGAGTAAAACAATCTGATTCAAATCTGTAATGTAATTTTTTTACATCATAATGGACAAACTTACATACATTAATATATATATATATATATATATATATATAAAGACTAGTTTCATTTCCATACTATACGATTTTACAAAAATACTACAAAATGGAACGTTATAGTGCCAATGTACTGCAATATTCACAAAAAGAGACACAGCTTTCGCCAACACATTAATAAATCGTGGCAAACTTAATAATTTTACAAGTAAACAAGAAAGGGTAAACAATAGAAATTATGAGGACATGTGTAATAAATTCATATCATTACTCTTATTTCATTACTAGGCCAAATAAAAATAAACTATTTCATATTACAGAAATATAATTTTAATTAGTTGAGATAAAATTTGTACTTAATTTTGTCAATTGGCAGTACTGATTGTAATAATGAGTAATGACTTTCATAACCAGTTCATCCTCCAATTAAACTAATGAAGGGCCATCAATAATTGATGGTGATAATTTTATCTACTATACGGAAGTGAATGCTGGACACTTCGAGCAAAAGATAAATCCCGCATTAATAGTTCACAAATGAGATTCCTCCGATCACTAACTGGAGTAACATTAAGGGATAGAATGAAAAGTGATGAGATAAGGATGCAGTGGAATAGTAGGGAAATAGTTGAACATATACAAAATTATCAGATTAAATGGTTCCAACACGTCCAGAGAATGTCAAATTCCCGTTTACCAAAGATGATTTACCACCTCAACCCTAAAGGCAAAAGAGACCTCGGAAGACCCTTCAACCGATGGAAAGATCAGTTTTTGTAGTCGCAGAACGGGCATCATCACCCAATACTGCATTCGGAAGAAGAAGAAGAAGAAGAAGAATTTTATATAAATAATATAATACATTATTTTAAATAAGATGGGATACAATTTGTATGTAATTTTGGCAATTGGCAGTACAGATTGTAACAACTTACATTTGTATAGCGTTACAAGTAACACTGCATATGACTGATTATTTATAAATTCACAATTGTAAATTTATCAAAGATTAATTTATGCTGGCTTGTACTTAAAATACTTTTCTGTGTATTTTATCTTGAAGTAGTAATTTAACCTCAATATTCCATAGACCAATTCATTATGAGCTTATTTAGAGGTGTCGTTTTGTATATTTCATGTTAATATTTATTAAAGTAAAGAAATTCCGACAAAATACGAAATAAAAGTACATACCCTACTTTGCAAGGACTGAAAATGTTTATGAATTGTTTTTCAATCCACGTAATGAAATAATTATTCCGTCATCACAATCTCTAACATCCCTTAAATTACTTTATTAGTCAGTGAGAAGTAATTGAGCTAGATGGATCTTAGGGTGACGATGGGGTTGACTTTATACAGAGGTTGGTTAAAACTGAAAACACTTCTTCTTCTGGCGTTCTCCCACTTACAGGGGTGCAAGGTCTTCAGTTTCCATTTATTCTCTATTCATTCCAATCATCCATCCTTCCCAAATTACTATTCAGCCAGTATAGTTATGACGTAGGTTTTCCATTTTCCATTCTGGTCTGCCACGTTGATTTCTTCCAGGGGGGTGACCATTGGTATATATTTTTTGGCCATCTTTCATTTTCCATTCTTTGTAGGCCTACATGGCCATACCATTTAAGTGTTTGATTTTCAATCCTCTTAACAACAGATGTGGTGACATTCATTTCTCTCCAAAGGAATTAATTTCTTATTTTATCCTGTTCTTGTTTTTTTGGAGGCCTTCTTCTAAAATAATCAAATTCAACTGTTCTAATTTTGTTCTTTTGTAATTCCGTAAAGACCAAGTTTCACTTCCATATGACAAAATATTCTGTATTATGCTCTTATAAATTTTCATTTTAGTTTCCTTTGTAATATTTTTATTCCAAATTATTCCATGTAATGTCTTTAAAAAAACCGAATGAGTTGGCTCAGGCAGTAATATCAGATTCGTATTTGGGAAATTTTGAGACAAACCATAGTGCCGTCGTCCAATCTTAGTTTTTTTTTTTCTCTCTCTCTCTCTCTCTCTCTCTCTCTGTCGTAAAGTGATTTCTGGGTTAAGAGCTTCATTATAAGATATTTTCATCACAATTACTATTTCATACCTATAAACCGACATTAAAAATTAAATCACTTATATTCTCACAAAACACATGACAATCAGGAAAGAAATACAACAAAGATTCTAGAAGCGATATGACTTCAGATGTTAAAAGTGTCTACAAATTGATAAATGAAAACAGAAGTGAAGGAATATCTCAAAATACGACCCGATGGAGGAGATTCCTTTAAGGCATTAAGGTCTTGCTGGGAGATGGATGGATTTCTCAACCGAAGTCTAAACCACGACCGCGGTTTCCGATTTTTTATTGTTTCCATAACAACCATAAAAACTGAAAATCTAAGGCTGTTAATTAAAAAAACAAATGTCTGAATCATGTATATGGTTTCATAATAATTTTTTGTGAATTTTCAGTCATTTTTATAGGTGTTATGGAAACAATAAAAAAAAATTGGAAACCGGGGTCGTGTTTAGACTTCGGTTGAGAAATCCACCCATTGTGTTCTTGTTAATATATTATGTCATGCTTTGAAATTTGTGATTTCTTGAAATTTTAAAAGTTTCCCTACATATATGTAATTTTCTGAATTGTGATTATCATGTTTATTAATCATTTGTAATGTTTGCAAATTAATTTTTAAACAATTCTGTTAATGCCATGCAAAATGAATAACCAAAAAGAGGAAAACAGAGCAGACTGGAAGTTTCAGAGTCATTGTATAATGTGCTTATATCCTGGGGGAGTTTTCCAACAGCATCTTGTATATTTCCACTCTCGGATAGGACACAGATGATTACATTTAATTTTACATCTCTTTTGGTCTGTAATTAAGCAAAACACAACAGTACCTGCGCCACGAATATTAACATACGAGCATCAACTCTACCTATTTTCATTTGCATCTAGCTATACTAACTCTCTCTGTCTACATTTTCCATCGCACTCACGCTGCTCTGTCCGTCTCTAGGGACTGGTCAGTCTCATTTCGGAGCAGACTAATGAAGCCCATCACAATTTGAGTTGGTAGATTACAACTGGGGACAGTGGATGGCACCAAAGGCTGCTAATAATTCCCCATTCCCGTGTCCCTCCCACCTAACTTTAATGTGATGGTTGCAAAATTACCAACAGCGTCCCCACGCATATATACCGGGGCAGTAGAGTAGAAGTGGGACGTTCTAACACTGATAGATATGGGAGGAAGGGGTGAGAGAGAGAGAAGGGGGCCCAGTGCAATAACTACAACCCTTGGGAATCAATATTACTGATGAGTGATGCGCTGAAATTACACACCCCTAGTAGCGCACTGACAATAAATAGCTATGGAACTGCAGATATATACAGTGTAATTCACTGTTGGCGGTTAAGAATAATATTGTGTTGCTCAAGATCGATATGCAGCTCGTATCCCAATATCACTCCTCTTGTCAGATATATGCCTCTAAGATCTAATCCAAACTCTACCTTAATTCATATTTCTTTATTAAAACATCTAAGTAACTTTTTTTTTAATTTCTACCTATGTACAGCTTGCCGCTTTATTTAAGACCATATACTAAATATTTTTAAAACTTGGATTTTGTGTATTCACGATTAGAAATCATACTTCCAGGCAATTAATA